>OY856186.1:440301945-440802281 GCA_963693315.1 Diogma glabrata
TAGTATCGATGTGAGCGCTAGAGGGCGCGAAATATAAGAAAAACAAGGTTTTCACGTAGTTCTAAAACTTTATGATTTTTTTCCTCGGAAATAGCTCCATGTAGGGAAATTTTGTACATAACAATTTTGATTTAAAATTTTCTGTAGATTACGAATACATTTTTTGATTTTCAAAATCATCAATTTCAAAAATATTGGCCGCCATATTGGTGTCGCCATTTTGAACTTTAAGAATTTGACCCTGAATTTGGATTTACTGACTATGATTATCTTATGATACATAATACATTATAAATCCAGTGGCAAGATGTTTTAACATCACTTTTGACGATTCTATCGTATTTTACGCTAATTGGTATGCTGTAATACAAAACGACTGTCGTAAATACGATAATCGACAGTCGTTTTGTGTTACAGCTTTAGTGTACTAGATCCAATAGTTAAGTGCTCCAAACGAAGTTAGCTGCTAGAGGCGTTGGTACTTAATGGAGGTTGAAGGATATGATGAATACAGTTGATATTAGATTATGATTTTGATGAATCAGATGCGTTGATAAATCTTACACATAACCTAACTCAATTATTTTTATTGTGTGTACGTAGTTTCTCTAACCGTTGATTAGGTTTAAATTTGTAATGAAATATTTACTCGGTATTTACTATTTTTAAACCTTCTTTAACGACAACGAATATTTAGTAATAAATTTTGTTTTGATATATCGACACCGTAGATATAATATATATTCAGTAGTTTTACGCTGTTGTTTAGTTGCTTTCAGAAATTTTCACATAAACTTTTATTCCAATGGGCGGCATCAGCACATAATTTTTCGATATATAATTAAAAGTGTTCCACTCACAAATCTCTACATTCTTACTCAAGAAAACTTTGCAATTAATTATAAAAGCTAAACGATTTATTTCAATTATATGTTCTTAAATTGTATTATTTAATTAAATTGAAATTTAACAAAAAAATGGCGTGTTAAAGTGCAAACAGAAGGAATGACAGAATTGTTCTACTTTATATTTATATGAACAGACTTTTTTATTTTAACCCAATAAAGTTTCTGTTTGTGCAACCTGTCTCATACCTTTCAGCCGGGATTGTTTCCGATGTATATTGTCGTTATTTTTATGTGTTTATAGAATTACATTATTGAAATTTATCGCCACAAACACTCCCCCCCTAGTATCATCGAAGATGAGACGATATTGAAATTATTGTGCTACTGCACGAAGGAAGCGAGTAGGGGTACGAGTGGTTCTGCCTGCTCGCGTAATTGTAGATGCAGGATGGAATATCTGTTGTTGAGGAATGGGGTCAAATCTAACCCTTTTAGTTGATACAACTGTCTTAGCGTCGCGTTTTTTCGTTTCTGCGGAGGTAGAAGGAGAAGACTGGAATGTGTCCGAAGGAGTAGAATGGACAATATCTGTAGAAGACGAAGTTTCGTCTGCGCGACTGAGATCAGTTCTCAAAGTAGGTGAGTTTTGAGTTACATCATCTTCAGATTGTTCCCTAAAGCAAGGTTTTAATCTGTCGATTGAAACTCGAATGTGTTGACCTTTACGGTCAATAACGAAATTTTTATCATCGCGACTGATGACTTTGAAGGGACCTTCGTATGGCGGTTGTAATGATTTACGTACTAAGTCCGTACGTAAGAAGACATGCGAACAAGACTGGAGATTTTTGGAGATGAAAACTTTGGGAGAAGTGTGTCTTGACGCAATGGCGGGACGAAGGTGATCAAAATGTTGTTTCAATTGTGAAACAAAATCAGATTGAGGAGTGAGTTAGAATTTTGGCTAAAAAATTCTCCAGGAAGACGTATGTTAGTACCGTATACGAGCTCAGCCGATGAAGATTGGAAATCTTCACGGAAAGTGGTTCGTAAAACCAAGTAATATTGAGGGTAATATTCGTGTCCAGTCAGTTCTGTCGTAGGCCATTATCGCAGATTTTAGAGTTCGGTGCCAACGTTCGATCAGACCGTTACATTTCGGATTGTAACTTGTAGTGCGTTTACGTTCGAAACCGACAAGTTTTGACAACTCGTTGAAGAGATTGGATTCAAATTGGGAGCCCTGATCAGTGACAATTACTGAAGGTACTCCGAAGCGAGAAATCCAATTTGAGTAGAGAGCTGATGCTACTGTTTCAGCTGTGATATCCGAGATAGGAATGGCTTCAGGCCAGCGAGTATATCTGTCAATAATTGTGACACAATAGCGTTTGTCCTCAGAGGTAGGAAGTGGACCAATAATGTCCATATGAATCTCGGAAAATCTCTGAGAAGTTTGAGGATAATTACCTAATGGAGATTGAGTGTGGCGAGAAACTTTTGCCTTTTGGCAAGCCAGGCAGTTCTGAGCCATTTGTCGTACATCCTTTTTAATTGATGGCCAAATGACTTTTTCTGCAAGTAGTTTGGCAGAACTGTGGACTCCTGGGTGAGATAAATTGTGGAGACTATCGAAAACAGATTGACGAAATTGCTTTGGAATAAAGGGGCGTGGATTACCAGTAGAGGTATCACATAAAATGGTTTTGGCACTAGAATTGCCAAACGATACTGGAAAGGATCGGAATTGAAGTGTGGGACTAGTGTCCACCAATTCCTTTAGTTCGTCATCGTTGAACTGAGCGTCAGCAATTTCGTCATAGTTAATGTTTTCTGGAATTGATATTTGCTCGACACGAGAAAGTGTGTCGGCGACTACATTATCGATTCCAGAAATGTGGCGAATATCAGTCGTGAATTGACTGATAAAATCTAAATGGCGGAATTGGCGAGGACTAGCTTTGGCAGGGTTCTGCGACAAAGCGTAGACAAGTGGCTTATGATCGGTGAAGAGAGTGAAGATTCTACCTTCAAGGAGATACCGAAAATGTTTAATTGCAGAGTAAGCTGCAAGGAGTTCACGATCATAAGCACTGTATTTCTGTTGCGTTTCATTGAGTCGCACAGAGAAGAAACTAAGAGGTGTCCAACAATCGTCAATTTTTTGTTGAACAACGGCGCCGAGTGCCTTGTCGGAAGCGTCGACCATAACGGCAAGTTGAGCAGAGTGTGAGGGGTGAGAAAGAGTTGTTGCCTCACTGAGTTGCTGCTTGCATAAGTCGAAGGCTTGAATGGCGTCTTCGGACCACTGAATGACACGTTTGTCATTCTTTTTGGAACCTTTAAGGAAATCGTTAAGAATGGCTTGATTGCCACCAGCGTGAGGAATGAATCGGCGGTAGAAATTTATCATTCCAAGAAAACGGCGGAGCTGCATAACAGTTGCAGGTCGTTCGTAACGCGTAATAGCATCGACACGTTCAGCAGTTGGTTTGATTCCTGTTGAATCAATGGAATGTCCAAGAAAGTCAACGTTGGTTTTAGCAAAGTTGCATTTATCAACGTTGATAATGAGACCTGCGTCAGAAAGACGCTCGAAAACAGTCCTGAGATGTTGGAGGTGTTCCTCAAAGGTTTCAGAAGCAATAAGGAGGTCATCTATGTAGATGAAAACAAATTTAAGGTCTCGGAGAAGGGAGTGCATAAACCGTTGGAAAGATTGCGCAGCGTTTCGCAATCCAAAAGTCATTCGAACGAATTCGAAAAGTCCGAACGGAGTTGAAATTGCAGTTTTTGCAATATCACGCTCATCAATGGGAATTTGATGATATGCGCGGACGAGGTCGATAGTGGAAAAAATTTTGCATCCATGTAGTTGATGCGAAAAATCCTGAATGTGTGGAATAGGATATTTATCAGGAGTAGAGACATTATTTAGAGCACGGTAGTCACCGCAAGGTCTCCACTCGCCGTTCTTCTTTTTAACGAGATGGAGAGGAGAAGCCCAAGGACTGTTAGAAGGTCGGCAAATTCCTTGGGATAGCATAATGTCAAATTCCGTCTTTGCGATGGCCAGTTTGTCAGGAGCAAGTCGACGATATCTACATGAAATGGGAGGACCATGTGTTTCAATAACGTGAGTTACGTTATGTTTCACTGGTTTGGTAAGATCATTTTTGGACGTTAAGTCCTTGAAATTTTTGAGAATATCGATAATTTCGATATTAACAGAATCGTTGATAAGCGTAAGAGAAGGTGCAGGAGAAGTGGAGATTTTAGCCAATGTGAATAAGGAGGTTAGTGGATCGACAAGACGTCGGTTTTTAATGTCCACTAAAAGGCCATATTTATTAAGAAAATCAGCTCCGAGAATAGGTATGGTAACATCGGCGACCACAAAGGTCTGACAGAACGCTCGTCTGAGACCAATGTTTAAATTGAGAGTTCGTGTACCATATGTGCTAACCTTAGTTGCGTTAGCGGCGTAAAGGAAGAAGTCTGATTTTCTGTGAAGTTTTTCCTCCACAGTGGCGGGAATAACCGATACTTCGGCACCTGTATCAACAAGGAAATGCTTTCGAGAAGAAATATCGTGGACCAGAAGACGGAGTTGAGAGTGACTGTCATCACACGCCGTCACATGTGAAGAGTCTAATCGTTTTTTGAAGAAGTAGAGGCAGAGGAGTCAGAGTGATTTGGGAAATATTTACACTCTGAGTCGCATTTTCGCGCTCTTTCTTTGAAAGTGTGATGGTAGTAGCAAATACCATCAAACAATTCAGTTCGCGACCTGGACCGAGGTCGCATGGGAGAGCGATAATTTCGATTGAAATTTTTGGAGCGATTACCGTTTCGATCCTTAGATCTACTTCGGTATTGGTGAGGAGGTTGGTAGAAATTTTGCCTTTGAATGGCATTGAGGAGTTGCACGTTTTGTGCCTCCAGTTTTTTGAATTTTTCCTCAAGTGACATGATTTCACTTGAGGAAGAAGAAGGAAGAGAAGAAGCGGCAGGGTTAGATACCGCATGGAGCTGAGATCCCCTTAGGGACGCAAGAACATTGTCTGCTATCTCGGCAGTTTCTTGCAAACTGGTTTTGAGAACCGAGATAGTAGCGCGAACTGTGGGTGGAAGTTTTTCCTCCCAAAGGACTTTTAGAGTTTCGTCAGAAAAAGTGTTTCGGGATTCAGCAGTCATATCCCGTAAGAGCTGTGAGGGCTTTAGATCCCCAAGGTCCATACCGCGTAGTACTTTGTGAATGCGGTCTGAAGTGCTGCTGGATAGGCGGGCTAAGAGAGCCTCTTTAAGCCTATCATAAGGAAAATCTCGGTCGGGCTGTACCAAGATGTCACCGACTAATTTCGCCAGTGTGGGAGTAATGGTACTAAGTAGATGGCCATACTTAGTATGTTGGGACTTTATGTTTCCCAACAAGAACTGCCCTTCTAAGGTGATGAACCACAGGTCTGGTGTTTCAGACCAGAAAGGAGGAATTTTTATTGCTACATGGGCAATTTGTGGCATTGTTGCCGAAGAAGATGTAGCTGGATATGGAGACGGAGTGGAAGTTGGAGGTGGTGGAAGATTTGGAGTAGGACCTCCAAGATTTAGTCGTGCCAAAGCGGCATCGATCCGCTGAGCGACCAGTGCCTCAAGCTGGTCTTCGGTGTACGTGAATGTTTGAGACCCGGAAGATGCAGCAGTTTCCTCAGGTTCTGGTGGACCTGCTGAAACTGCTGGGAACGCGAATGTGTGGCGGGAGAGCCTAGTTAGGACGGCAACTAGGTAGAATAGTGTTGCGGCGACAAACACTTCCAATGCATGTCGTTGTGCGAAGATAAAGGCGCACAACCCGACAAACAAAGTAACAATTACAATTAAAATTTCTTTAATTGTATGCATTGTGTATAAATTTATATATTTAAAATATGTGAAAGCAAATAAAAAATAAAAAAAAATTGTATCTAATATGGTAAATAACACAAATCCCGGCCGAAAAATACAAAAAAAGGTTACCTGAATTTTTTTTTAAAATAGTGCGAATCCAGATGTCGGTGGTCACCAGCTTTAGTGTACTAGATCCAATAGTTAAGTGCTCCAAACGAAGTTAGCTGCTAGAGGCGTTGGTACTTAATGGAGTTGAAGGATATGATGAATACAGTTGATATTAGATTATGATTTTGATGAATCAGATGCGTTGATAAATCTTACACATAACCTAACTCAATTATTTTTATTGTGTGTACGTAGTTTCTCTAACCGTTGATTAGGTTTAAATTTGTAATGAAATATTTACTCGGTATTTACTATTTTTAAACCTTCTTTAACGACAACGAATATTTAGTAATAAATTTTGTTTTGATATATCGACACCGTAGATATAATATATATTCAGTAGTTTTACGCTGTTGTTTAGTTGCTTTCAGAAATTTTCACATAAACTTTTATTCCAATGGGCGGCATCAGCACATAATTTTTCGATATATAATTAAAAGTGTTCCACTCACAAATCTCTACATTCTTACTCAAGAAAACTTTGCAATTAATTATAAAAGCTAAACGATTTATTTCAATTATATGTTCTTAAATTGTATTATTTAATTAAATTGAAATTTAACAAAAAAATGGCGTGTTAAAGTGCAAACAGAAGGAATGACAGAATTGTTCTACTTTATATTTATATGAACAGACTTTTTTATTTTAACCCAATAAAGTTTCTGTTTGTGCAACCTGTCTCATACCTTTCAGCCGGGATTGTTTCCGATGTATATTGTCGTTATTTTTATGTGTTTATAGAATTACATTATTGAAATTTATCGCCACACAGCATACCGATTAGCGTAAAATACGATAGAATCGTCAAAAGTGATGTTACAACATCTTGCCACAGTTCTAAATTTTATTTGTATTTATTTTTTCGACGCTTCTTCTATTTCTAAGCTAAACTGATTGCAGTCAAATTTCCTTAAAATTTTGTAAATGCGAATTTCATCTATGATAAACTGGGTACAAAAACGAAAGCAGATGGGCTTGGTTTCAGGATATCAATATCACGTTATTTGTTCTTCTTTAATCTTCTCGTCAGTTCTGATTTCCCTTCAACTTTATGTTTTAACATATCTCTAGTTTTTTTTAACTGAATCTGACTTATTCTCATCGGGGTTTACGAACCTCCGACACCTTTGAGACGTTGTTAATAATTGTTGGTTCTTATCCGTTTGACCGAAAATTTGATAAAATAATGTAATTCAGTTGCAATATGCAATGAAAACTCTGAGCTAGCTTACACTAAAAATCAAGAAAAACGAACCACAGAAATATATAAAAGAAAATCAATGTTAGCTTCTTCATCGTAGAAGGGAATCAAAAAAAGAAAACAAAATAATCGTCGTATATAAAACAAAAGAAATTGTTTGAAATAAAAGTTTTTTTCTTCAAACGTCAAATAATTAGGTCATAGTTTGACTGAGCAGGCTGCGGAGAAATGCAACTTCTCTGCCGGCGACAGTTTTACTTTTCCTTTTCCCTCCATGGAGGGAAAAGTGTTGCTATGATACCGCTAAAATAATAACACACAAAACATAAATTTAAACGTCATTTTTATTTGTTAAACTAATATTAAACGTGCAATTTGTTAATGTTGCATTTTGAAAATTGAAACCATGCAGTACCGTAGAAGTCTGTGAAGACGAAGTTAAATTTTCTGAAATCAAATGGGATGCTGATGTTTCAATGACATTTGTCTTGATGGCACTAGATGTTATAACTTCATTCAATATTTTACTTGCTTTCTCTTTTTCTCGCCAGATTTTGTGGGTCCAAGAGAGAAGACGGCTTCATTGGCCGCAGCCTCAATTTCTGCCGAGAAACTCGATTGCATTTCAAAAACTGGCCAGTCACAACTAACAGCAACGATGAACAATTTATATCTGTCAAAACGTTTTTTTGTAAACAATCGAAACTACTCACATTTAATAATCACGCCTTCTTAAATATTTATTGTAAGCATAAATTAAACCCAGAACTGAGTATTAAAACCACAAAAAACATGGCACATTTTAAAGCGTTTGAAGAAAAAATAACATATTTTATTTGGAGGAGAAGTGACTTTTCATGGCTTGCCTTCTATTACCCGCCTCACTGCGTTTGGCGGGTAAACTCAGGCGCGTCATGAAAAGTCATACTTCTCCTCCGTATAAAATAATATACTATTTTCTATCAGTAATTAAAGTAGATTTAAAGTTTGTGTTAAATTAAAATAAAAACCAAAGCGTGTATGTATGTATAAGTGCATTAGCATTACAATTTGAATGTTTTATCTTGAGTTAAAAGTTTCGTTTGACGTTTTTAGTGAAAATCGTAAACGTACATTAGATAACTAGAATATGGCAAATGATTTCTAAAATACTCGAGCTATTGCTGATCAACCAAACTGGATTAAAACAGTAGTTTGATATTCAAACCACAAAAGCCAAATATAAATACATAAAACAAACGGTTACGTATTAAAACAAGTACTATGAGTTGGAGCTGTTAAACAATCCGAAGTCGTGGTTTTAAAAGGGCATAGTATAGACGTTGTATTAGCATTTTCAACTAACTTAATTAGATATTGAGTTAAGCTATCAACATCTCTGTTTGCATTGCATAATCTTTCGTAAATTTCCATAATTAATTCTTTCCGTTTTTTTCATTGATACAACTACAACGCTATATACACCATTAAAAAATAATTTTTTATTCTTTCCAATTAAATTTTTTGTTTTCTTCAACAAGAAACAATTCCAAATGGTAAAAAGAAATTATGTTAATTATACACGTAAAATCAGATATAATTAAAGAAATAAAAAAGGATTGCAATTAAAAAATAATTGTAATTGATGCAGCGAAGGACTTAAAAACTAAGATAAAATATTATTTCAGCTTGCAGGTATATCGCAATCTGAGTCATTTTTAAACCACCAAGAAGAAGTACACTTAAGAGAAAACAACAGTGATTAAATTATAGTTTTGAAAAATGTTTTTTTAAGTATGTATATAATTCTGTTTTATATAATTTGTTCCATGTAATGTAATCGTATTTTCTACAAAATTTCAATTTTTATCCTATTTTTATTTGCTTTCCTTAGAAGATTTTTATTTTCTGTTTCAGTTTTATTGTAAAATAAGTAAAAGTAACGACATTTTTGTATCATAAGTATTTTGAAAAAGAAAGGTTAGAAGTGATTCTATTTAATGAATTTAATTTTATCGCTGTTGTAATGCCTAAATTTTAGGTATTCTCAGTGGTGAAATATTGTGGTTTATGGATTTTAGTTTTTTTTTATATTAAGGGACTGTTTAGGTTGTAAACTGTTTTTAGTATCTTGTTATGGTTATGTTTTGTTTTGAATTTTAGCAACGAAATGGTTTTATAGGGTTTATATCCCTCCAAACTGAATTGCTAAAATACTCAAAGTCAATATAAATAAAAATTATTGGTTGAGACCGTAGGACTAAATGAAGGTGTATGTTCAGTTGAAATCGTTCAAGTTCAAGTTTTACAAGTGTAACACAATAAATAGATAAACAGTTTTTATGCTCTTCCAACTATTTGTATGTTTTTTTCCATAATAATAGTATATGGATTATTGTATTATTTTCGTAATCTATTGAATAATGAACTTAACCTATTGCATTATGAAAATTTTCCTATAAAGAATGATCATTATACGATACTTTATGTTTGTATTAATCAAATTGGTTTGATTGTAGCCCGGGTAAGAAAAATCTAAGGGGCTAAGCTCACGTTTTTTGATGTTTGGGACAGGCTTTTCATTTTCAAACGGCCCAAGCTTGAGCCAAGTTTGGACTGATGTCCTGGGATCAAGTCTGACAAACCAGGTTTATTACCTTTATATTTATATATAAAGGTAATAAGCTGTATATTTACCTTTTAAGACCTAGTTTCCACAACAACATGTGTTCTGAGGTTTTGGTGAACGCTTTTTTTAACTTTTGTGAATTAAAGGCACCAGAGACTATTGATTGAGGCAAATAATTCTATTTGTACGCTGTACGGACAAAGAAACGTTAGTGATCTCGACGGTTTGGCTGTTTTCACAAACCGATTGACGAGTAAAACGGGAAAAAGAATATGGATGAGGCATGAAGGATCCGATTTCATCCGAGGAATGCTGGTGACGATATTTGTTAAAAGAATCTTGCGACCACTGACCAGCAACTAACCAATCAGTTCCATCTGCAGAAAAGTAGGGCGTTCTCTACCAACACTATTCGTCAAGGTTGGCAAATATCATGATATTTATATAAATATCAAAATATCCGATATATATCAGATATATATCCGATATATATCAAGTTCTGATATTTATTTTTGAATCAGTTGTTTATCTTAAATATAATACAATATGTGGCCCTTTCCACGCTCCTTCGTTTCTTACCTCTTCACCTATAAACTAAATTCAAATATGGCAACTTCAATTCAGTTTTTATAGGCAATTTATCAAGCCTTTCGTCTATATATTCGATTGCACAAGACCGAGAATACGCTCGCTCACTTTGTCTTGTTTATTTTGTCAAGTTGCATTATCAATACCCATACAAGTTTGTAGAACTACTCCATTAATGGTCCATTACCGGCGACCAGTAATGCAACAATGGTCGAGTACTGGCAACCATAACTGGACCATTAACATAATGTTACTGGATAATACCTTCGAACAATAAATGACTGCCGTTCAAGGGCCAGAGAAAAAAGTCAGCAATGGCTGATACAAGGAAATAGAATTGGTCCAGTAATGGTCAATTTCTGGCGACCAAATATTCCAACAATGACTCGGTACTGGCAACCACGACTCACAGTGCTGGTAACTATGACTCGGCCACTAACATAATTTTATTTGTTGATAATTTCGACTGCCATTTATTTTCCAGAGAAAAAAACAATATTGAGCCATACAAGGTTGTACACTGTACAGCTGACCCAGTAACGGGTCAACGTTCAAATAATGTTGACAAGTATTGCAGCAATGGCCGAGTACTGGCAACCATGACTGGGCCATTAAAAAATATCTTATGTTTCAATTTAAATAAATTAAATACAAAATAATTATAATAACATAAAAATGTCCTAAGAAAAAAATTTAAAACTTATACCAACCTGGACAACTATAGGTGAAATTTTGCAAAATATATATCTAAAATGGATATTACTCTAGTGAATTTTAGCCACATGACAAAGATCGGCCAGCTCATGGTTCATTACTGGCCCAATAATAATAGCCAAGTAATGTTAACTATTGGCGTGCATTACTTGGCAATTTAAAGTAAAATAAACAGGCTATTTTTTATAAACCGTAGATCGGGTGATTCATGGATCTATAGTTATGGCTCAATAATAATAGCCAATTACTGTTTACTATTCATGGGTCAGTGCTTGGCCATTCACAGTTAACTAACTACTGGCTATTTTAGTACTGGCATAATAATAAAAGTCGCATACTGTTAACCATTAATGGACCAGTGTTTGCCCGTATTTGAAATTCTGGAAAATCCTGCTAAAGTAGTAATTCCATTCTACCACACCATTGGTGGAGTTTCTAAACTGAGATTGAAATGCATATTTTGAAAATGGTGTAATTTCAGCTAAAAGCGCCATTACAAACGGAATGAAGTCTGAAATAATTATATTTGAGTAAGGAAGTATATGCTTCTTCTCTTTGGTGGTTCTTGAAACGTTTACCTAAAAATCAATGGTCAAGCATACATTAGCTAGGTGATAAGGTGCATCTAAAGACATGTTTCTCAAAGAAATGTCTGCTTCGATAAAAAAGTTTCCTAACTTCTACAGGTTACTCTAGTTTAAGATCGACTTCCAGTTTATGCCAAATTTCTACAACAACGGCAATAGTCGTTTTATATTTAGGAGTTCGGTCTAAAGCGACTGCTATGGTCTTTAGATAACAAAGCATATGTTTAGCATGCATTACAATATTTATGTCATAAGTTTAGTTATGTCAGGAGCTATGTTAGCTTTATGGTCTTATTCTTGGCATAGCTGAACCAGATTACCACGATTTGGCACGCGTTTTGCGGGCAGTGCTGCAACAGTTTTTCAAATTTTAGGTAGGAATAGTTAATATTTTCTTTTTTATAAATATCATGATACATATCAGGGAATAAATATCGTGATATATATCAATGATATATATCGGATATATATCATTGATATGTATCATGCCAACCTTGCTATTCGTCGAAGGAATTATTGTTTACTTTTTTTCCAGGAAGAGAACTAATTTATTAAAATTTAATTAAATGACAAAATGTCACAACAATAAAAAAAAAGTCGGACAAGTGCGAATAAAATTCGCTTGCCAAGGGTTCTGTGAATGTAAAAGAACACAATATCAAAAATAAATGACATAAAGTTATGTTGTAAAGTCTTTATATCACATAACAGAATGAATGTTTAATCGTAAACGTCAATAGTAAATGTCAATCACATCTACATTGATCAAAAATGTTACTTGAGGTTAAATCTTATCCATAGCCGTTTATGTTAGCTAAAGAAAGATTTAACCAGTATTTCAATGGTCTAAATTGGAAATATTTGTTCTATAAATCAGCGTCGAAATATAGGGTGGTATACATACACTTAAAATAGTACTCTTTTCATCAATAACTAAAAAACTGTGCATCGCAGAATTCTAAAAAATGTGGCAATGTTTCTTAAATTAAGTGTTCTTCCAAATGACACCCCACTCGTTTTGCCCTTCCCACACCCATCCTCTAAACACACAGAAATATAATTATTTGAGAGTTCGCTATAATTTCCGTTCAAAATATAGTAAACTTCCTGTCTATGAATTTTTTCAATTTTTCTGTCTATCGGTGTCGGAACGTAGGGGGAGGAACGGTCTGGAATTTACACATATTTTAGAATAACTCAAAAACTATGTACCGCAAATTTCTAAAAACAATTGCAATGTTTTTGAAATTCGGTGTTCTTTCAAATGAAACCTTACTCGCTTGGGTCAAAAAAAGTTCTTTTTTACCATCCTTACACCCATCCCCTAAACACACAGAAATATAATTATTTGAGAGTTCGCTATAATTTTCGTTCAAAACATAGTAAACTTCCTGTCTCTATGAATTTTTTCAATTTTTTCTGTCAATCAGTGTCGAAACGTAGGGGGGGGGGGGGGTCTGTAATTTGCACATTTTTTTGAATAACTCAAAAACGGTGTATCGGAAAATTCTAAAAAAAATTGTTTGTTTTGAAAATTTGGTGCTCTTTCAAATGATACCCCACTCGCTGGGGTCAAAAAAGTTTTTTTTCACCCTTCCCCACTCCAATCCCTTAAAAGCACAAAAATTTAATTATTTGAGAGTTCGCCATATTTTTCGTTCAGAGTTTATCAAACTTCCTGTCTCTGTGAATTTTTTCAAATTTTTCTGTTAATTAGGCTCGAAATGCAAGGGGAGGACCAACTTTTTGTGTCACTTTATTGATAATAATTCAAAAACTATGCATTGCAAAATTTAAAAAAAAATGGGAATATTTCTAAAATCAAGTGCTCTTTCAAATGACACCCCACATGACCTGGTTTTAAATTATGTTTTTACCCCTTAACATTCCCACCCCTTTAATAAATATAGTTATGAGTATCTGCCACTTTTCTATATTTTTCATTAAAAACCTACTCAATTTTCTATCATTCCAAATATATTTCAAGATTTTCGATGAAGTAGGGTCGGAGTTATTTGGGGCAATAAAACATCCAGAAAACGTCATTTTTCAAAATTATACAAAAAATGGTGCGGTGTAAAATTCCAAAATATATTTTTAAATAATGCTGAAATGAAGCCCTTTCATATGATACCCTACTCGTCTCGATAAAAAAATGTATGTTTTCAAAGGCTTTACATCGTACCTCCTTAAAACAAACGAACACAACTTTATTTATTTTTTAACCCACCAGCTTGTGTGGATAAGTTAGTTTTATAAGCACCTCAAATTTTAAGTTCATCGGATTAATGGTTCACGAGATAATCGAAATAATGTGAAAAACACGTTGTACTCTCACCAATAGTGTTCCGTATAAAAAAAGGAACCCTAAAAAACAGTAATGGCAAATTTTGGAAACGTTCTTTGTGAAAGAACTTTACACAGAAGACATTATTGTTTTCTGATACCAATGTCTTTGTAGAACTAAGTAAGTTGTACCACAAATAATATCAGATAGAGGGATAAACTTTTATTTCCTAAACAGTTGTTTAATTATACAAATTAAGCAAAAATATCTGGGAAGATTTGCGAAAACTAAATACGGACGACTTAGAAGTAGATAATTGGAAAAAAAAATACAAGCACGTTTAAGAGAAACTATTTTTAAAAAAAATCTTGGTTTTCCTCCATTTATTTTCGTGAAAGCTGCTATAGTTTGATTTTATTAGAACAGAAGTAGGAATTCTATTATATCATGACAAGGTTAAATACTTGTTTTTTTATTTGCGTGTGTTTCAATTTATTTTGTTTTGTAACATATGAAATATTGTAAAAACGTAAATAAAATAAAATGTTTGTTAACAAACTTGCATCGGAAACGAACTAAAAACTAAAACATAAATTGAATGCAAGCCTTTTTATTATTAAAAGCTGCGGTTGAAAGGTTTGCTGAGTTAAATTCTTAGCTCGTTCCACTGAAAGTGTTTTAGTTATTTTTTTTCGTTGTATTATTTTTGATAATTAAATATTTTAGTATTAATTTACTACTCGACGTCCATTTTAATTTTTTGTTTTTTTCAATCCAATTATTTCAATCAACCTACAATAATAAAAATTTTTCGTTGGAAATGGTTAAAAAATCCGTTACCATTTGAGTTTTTTATGAAATGTTCAAAATATTTTCAAAAATTGAAAAATCTTATTTAAATTCTATTAAGCTTAGTGGTCTCAAACTATTAGACACGTGTACAGTCTGAATAAACATCCTTCTTTATTTAATTTTAAATTAAATTAATAAAAAGGAGTTGAAACTGTCATCTGCTCAAAATTCAAGTTAAATAAAAGAGTGTAAATTTGGATATCAACCTTATCATGCCTTCATTTTATATACGTCATACGTCAACAACGAAAAAACTCACTGTTCTTCTGGGAGAAAAAAATCAATTTTTATTATTTTATTCAGTTGAAATTGTCTTTAAGTTTTGTTATCTGTTTTCGGTTGAATGTTTTTACTATCTTTTCATGAGTGTGTTCGTTGAGCTCTTTAAAAGGCAAATGAATCAAATTGTGTTCGTCTTCAGTTTCAGTCTTAATTGTGTCATTATTGCGATCTCTAGAAAATGTACAAAACTCCTCTATTGAGGTACATTTTTTGGTTGAAGTTTTTAAATTTTTTTATAAATGAACTGGACATGTTTCGCACACTAATTATGAATTATTCATGATTTAGATTTTTTGAATATTGAACAAAGAGTTGGAATTGTTGGTAAAAATTGGGATTTGGAAATATGCGTAGACAAATTTTTAAAATTGTTTCAAGGGTTGAGTTCATAAATTTCACATTTTGGTCAATCTATTGAAGAAGTAATGTTAAATGAACTCAGTTTGAAAAAAAGAACTGTAATATGCATATGAAATAATGAAGATAAAACTGATTGGGATTGCTAATGGACTTTTGAATTTGAATCACTTTAAATTAACAATACGCCTACCGATAGTTTTATTTGATGATGTTGTTTATGTTTATTGATTATAAGCTATTCTCAAAATCTCTTGCTCATGTTGAAAGTTTTGTTCATCAATAAATTAAACACCATTTTAGCCATCAAGATCTTAATATATAAAGTTATCCAGTCTAGCTTGCTTAATGTGACTCAAATGTTCACCAATTATTTAAATCATAAAAACGCTGCCTTATTTCGGATGCACATTTTTTTTTTTAAATAAAAAGTGTTGTGTTATAGGGTTTACAATATGTGTCACAACAACACATAAATACCTTTTAAGACGTAGGTTCCACAACAACTTGCGCTCCAAGGTGTTGATGAACGCTTTTTTTAAACCTCTGCGGATTGAAACCACCTGAGACTATGGATTCCGGCAAACTATTCCATTTGTATGCAGTTCGGATAAAAAAGAAGTCTTTCTGCGATCTGCCAGTATGACAGCGCGGGATCTCGACTGTTTGACTGCTTGCGCTGGCCAATTGCCGAGTAAGACGAGGGTAAGAATAAGTTGGAGGTATGATGCTACTGATTTCATCTGAGCACTGTTGATGACGATATATGTAAAATACAACGAGGTCAGCAACAGATCGGCGATGTTGTAGGGAATCATGTTTTGATGTCAAATCTCGGTCACCCACAATTCGTATAGCCCGCTTTTGAAGAGTCCAAGAGGGCCAAGATGGAAACAGAAGCAGCACCCCAAACTTGACAACAGTACTCCATACCGAGACGAATATAGGGCTTCTTAACATGGCAATTGGTATTAAGTGAAAAATTTTTTGCTTCTATTAGAAGGCCGAGTTTTCTTGACGCGCTTTTTGCCATCGCCATTACCTGACCGTTCCAGAGTAGGCCATTTGTGACACCCAATAAATGAATGTGTTTACATTCACCTATTGGTTCATCTTGATTCATTGGTTCATTTAATTTTTTTGTCAAGGATTACGACTGCTGCTCATATTAATTCTTCAATCATCAAGGTTTATATTAATCCTCAAGACACTCATTGAGATGGTCATTTTTAAGAGTTCTATCTCTCGGTCCCTTGCAGCATCTGTTTTTTTAATTCAGTGCGAGTCGTCAATCTTCGATTTTACCTTAATTCAATTTGCGTGTTTACTTACTGTATGATAATTAAAACGTTTTGCTGATTGAATGGATGTAGTTAGATGGATTTACAACCTCGTTTAATCGTTTAATGTTTAATGTTTTATCTTCGTTACCATTTTTTTGTATCATGCTTCGGAGCACTACTCTTTCACATTTAATCGCATAACGCTTGACACTTAATAAACTGAAGCCAAACCAAAGCATGCGTGTATTATTAAAATAAGAGACGAATTTTGTTTTTAAATTGTATTCTCCATTTTTGTCACAAAAGAAATTAATAAAAAAAATTATACAAAATAAAGGCTTATCCTAATTGATAGTTGATTGTAGACGTTTTTTTTTTTTTTTTTTATTTATTCAAAGTTAGGCATGTTTAGTGTTAATTATAATAAATTATAAATTAACGTCTCTGAATATCCAAAGATACCATGCCAACTAGGGATAAGAATGGAATGCAAATTAAGATTCTCTGAGAAATTTATGAACGTTAACTTTAAAGCCTTGAGGATTAAATTCATCAGGGAAAACCCAGGAAGGTAAGGCATTCCAAAGATGAGAGACTCTGTTGAAAAAGTCACGTTGGAAGGCTACAGTTCTACACCTAATTATTTGAACGGTAAAGGGATGCGCTGCTACGTTTGCTCTGGTGTGACGCGAAAGATTTGATGATTTAGGTAAAATCGATTTGATCTCTTCAGAAGCTCGTTCATCCATAATATATTTATAAAATATAGTCAAATCAGCAACATTTCTTCTGTGCTGCAAGGAATCAAGACCGTTAGTAAGACTTGGGTTACCAATGAGTTTAATAGCTCTACGCTGTACAGAATCAAGGCAGTTGAGACTACTCAAGTAAGCTCCACCCCATATGTGAGAACAGTATTCCATGCAGGGACGTATAAAAGATTTATAAACTAAAAGGAGTTGTTCGCTATCGAAAAACTTACGACATCGCCCCAAAAATCCTAACTTTTGAACAGCATTCTTAGCCAGATTAAAAATATGAGAATTCCACTTCATATTATTTTCAATCTCAACTCCTAGAAGTCTGACAGACTCATTCTCTAAAAGATTTTTGGGGCCAAACGTTAATGGAAAAGGATTGGGTGTCGTTATCCTAGAAAAATGACAAACCTGAGTTTTGCTTGTATTGAATTCAACACTGTTAGCAATACCCCAATCCATAATTGTTTTAAGATCAGTGTTAAGGGAATCTATCAATTTTGACCTACACTCACTAAGCGCTAAGGGTGTATATAGTTTAGGTGCTTCGTGAGACGCATGAAGCGTGCTATCATCAGCAAAACTATGTATAGGATGAACCGTTGAGTCCAACAAATCATTAATATAGATAAGAAAAAGAGCTGGTGACAAAGCGGAACCCTGAGGAACTCTTGCATTAGTTGAAAAAGTATTCGATGATACACCGTCAACATTGACCCGAAATTTTCGATCAGATATAAAGCTCTGTGTCCAAGATATAAGCTGCTCGTCTAAACCATAGGATCTCAATTTGCATATAAGGTTGTTACGCCAAACTTTGTCAAATGCCTTGGAAATATCAAGAGCAACACCGAATGTTTCTCCAAAGTTTTCAAGCGACTTGTTCCAGATATGAGTGACAAAAGACAGCAAATCTCCCGTCGCTCTTCCTTTTCGAAATCCATATTGTCTCTCATTAATTAATTTGGAAGATTCTAAGAAGCTCATCAAATTAAAATTGACCTATTTCTCAAAAATTTTAGCAACTACCGATAAAATTGAAATGGGTCTGTAATTCGTAGGATCAGTCTTACTGCCCTTTTTTGAAACTGGCTGTACACTAGCCATTTTCCACTAGCCATTTTGAATCACACTTAGGATAAACCCATACCGCAAACATATTTCGATCCTCAATCCTCGAACCGTCGATTACTATTTCACCAATATGACTACTATCGCCACTATTCAGCCGCCAAAACGTATCAACCTGACCGTTGCACTTAATTCTCTCACTTATATCCACCAAAATTAATGATAGAAAAAATGTTTCCTCTTATTCCCCAATAACGTAACAGATTCTTCTGATTCCATTTCACCGTGATTTATTTTTTTTTCACATTCTGCATACAGAAAATATTACTTCGGTCTGAAAGATCTAAGTATTACATTCATGAGCCAAAAGTGAAATTCTTACCCCCACTTTTTTGGCATTTCTCGACGTTTTAGGAGTTATTGAATCTAAAAAAGCAAAAAAAAATGTCTGTCTGTCTGCTAGTCGACCGCCATCACCTACGAAATCTAGAAAACCGCTGGAGGGATTTCAAAATTTTTTTTTTTTTTAAATAGGTATACTCAAGGGCAGGTCCAAAAGGAAGCTGTGTTCGATAACTGTACCGGAAGTGTGTCAAAAAAATCATTAAGTGTGTCGAAAATAGCAAATTTTCATATTTTTGGCTTAAAAAACATTCATTTTAAGTGATTACGAATAGGAACTTTGAATTTGGAGGAATCTTGATAGTAAGGATTGGTATGTAATAGGGATGGAAAAATCGATTCCGATTCTACTCGAAAATCGACTTTTCTGTTAAAATAATCGATTATAAAGAATCGATTTTTAATTTTCAAAGTCGATCAAGAATCGATTCTTAGAATTCGATTTTTTTTTGGCTTTAGAAGCCGTTAAGTTTTATTCTATTAATACGCTGCTCGACTCCCGATGTAAAAGACTAGGATTTCAAAATATTTGCAACTCCGCGAGTGCTGTGATTATTGTCGGTATGTGTTTATCACAAGAAATTTTTAAGTTTAAAGAAACATTTCTTCGTCAGGGGTTTTCAATTAATTTGTTCAAACTTTATCTATGTATATTGTTTGGAAAAAGAAAATCAACTAACAACAAGTGTTGCGGTTGATCATGACAATGAGTACACTGCAGATCATCAACGATCTTCAAATGATAATGGTATTTGGGATTTTTTAGATGACACTATGCAACAAAACTATCAAAATAATGACTGGGAGGAAGTAGGTAGGTTGCTGATTGAATTAAGAGAATTCATTAATCAGCCAACAGTCGACAGAAAAAGTAATCCGAATCCAATTATCACATGAAAAACACTCGAAAATGAACATTCAAATTTATCAACAATATAGTAAAAAAATATTCAACAATATACATACATAGTAGCAAGATAAACTCCATGTGAGAGTTTATTTTCACAATGGTCTGATTGCAAATCAGATTCGAAGTCGATTAACGCCTGACTGATTGTCTAAAATTTATTCTGAAATATAAATTTAAATTTTTTTCGGCTAAAGCTAGTTTTTTTAACATAGGAATCGATTAAAATCGAAAGAATCGACTCTGGCAGCCGGAGAATCGATTCTAGGAATCGAAATGTATAAAATCGAACTAGGAATCGAGAATCGACTTTTCTATAAATCTTTCCATCCCTAGTATGTAAGACCAAAAACTAGATTATTGCATTAGAAGTTTGTCAAAAAAATGTTGTGAAGTGTGTCAAAAGAAAGATTTTTATTTATTTTTTAGAAAAAAATGATTTTAATTATTTGTATGACATGAACTTTTATTATTATTAAAGAGAATTATGGTATTATATGTTTGTCAAAAAAATGTTGTCAAGTGTGTCAAAAGAAAGATTTTTGTTTATTTTTTGCCATCTTTTGGAAAAAAATTAAATTACTTATTTGTATGACATGAAATTTTATTATTATTATTATAGAGAATAATGGCATTATAAGTTTGTCAAAAAAATAGTGTCAAGTGTGGCAAAAATGATTTCATTTATTTTTTTAGCCAATTTTTTGGAAAAAAAAATTTAGTTGTTTTTATGACGTAAATGTAATTGGACATGGAAATTTTTGAATTTGTTATAGTTTTTGAAATATTTTTGGAATTTTGAAAAAAGTTTGTATTTTTGATTTTGTTATAATTTTTGCAATATTTTTAGAATTAAAAAAAAAATAGAAGTTTTGAATTTGATATATTTTTTAGAATTTTGAAAAAGTTTCAATTTTTGATTTTGTAAGAATTTTTGGAATATTTTTAGAATTTTGAAAAATTTTAAATTTTTGATTTTATTATAATTTTTGGAATTTTGAAAAATGTTTCATTTTTGATTATGTAATACTTTTTGGAATATTTTTAGAATTTTAGAAGAAATTTGAATTTTTAAGAATTTTTTGAATATTTTTGGAATATTATTGGAATTTAGAAAAAGTTTAAATATTTGATTTTATTTTAATTTTTGGAATATTTTTGGAATTTTGAAAAAAGTTTCAATTTTTGATTTTGTTATAATTTTTGCAAAATTTTCAGAATCTTTGAAAAAAGTTTAATCTTCGATTTTGTAATGGGTTTTTGAGTAGTTTGCTGATTGTATATTCTTTTCACTAAATTATGTTAATTTATGATCTGTTACGATTTTCCGGCAACGTATTGATGTTTCGTGTTAGTTTTGTAATAAATTTCTAAACAGAGATAAAAAATACCTGTAGTTTAACAAATAGTTATGTTTGATATACATCGCTGCCCAAAACTAAAAACAATGTCCTCATAAAAGTGAGTTTTTTGCCGAAAACTATATCAAAATCCTTAACCCATACCGAAGTCTTGATATCTCAGAGCTGTGAGATTTCAGCCCCTCCATATTTTATTTTTATATTCATGCACCAACAAGACAACATAAAGATATTCTTTTAATTTTAATTTTGTGCAACACAATTCACGGTTAACCAACTTGCCGTTTTTTTATTTAAATATCTAATATAAATCACCGCTACATAACCAAATTCTTTACAAAATTTGGTTATTGATTCTGTATCTCAAATACTTTGAATAATACAAAATTCAAATCTCAACAAATTTTTTTTTTAAACTTTCAACTTTACTCTAGTTTGATAATATAAACCACAACCGAATCTTTTGAAAGCTTGAACTAGCCGTTGTAAAGATCAAAAACTAATGCCTATCAAAAAAAAGAAAAAAAAGCATATACACATTCAATTATTGGCTCTTTATTATATTATATTCGTTACTTTTTCAGGAGACAACTAGTATTTTCATCATATAACGTCACTACAGGGTATTGGAAATACAACCAGCATCATTTTTTTTATATTAAAAAACATTTCACGCTTAAAAAAAACTAGGTATCAGTCTGTAAAGGCATCATACACAAAAAAAAATAAACGAAACAACAAATCGTTAATAATTATTGCAAACAAACTTGCCAGCTTGTTCACTGAAATTAATGTTATAAAAACAAAAGGTATTGTAAAAAAAAATGAAACATATATATCGATTCTTATTTGTTTATTTCGATTTGATTTTTTTTGTTTTTAAAAGTAAACAATGATTTCATCGTATGGACTTTGATTGATGGAAAAAAGAATTAGTGCATTTATAGCGCTTGAATTTATAATTCTTATATTCTTATATTCTTATGTACAAGATTAGCTGTTTTTTTGTAAATGCAAAATGTTGTGGCATAACATAACTCTCAGTGAATGTTATTTGTTTAACACTTCTATTCGTAATTGATTGATTAAATTGTTTGACGATTTACTTAATTACTTTTAGTCGGGTATATGTGTTATGGTTTTCCATATTATTATTATTTTGAATTAAAATGCAATATTTAAAAATATACTTTTTAATATGTTTATTTTTAAATTTTATTTTTATTAATAATAATATAAACTTCCTTATAGTAACAGTTTTGAATTTTTTATCGATTTCGACTTACGTCATCTCTTGTCTAACTCTTGTTTACACTTCTCTCAAAAACCAAAATCGATTACCAAATGCAATTTGATAAAAATTATTATTGATTATTATCGAATTATCAAAATTATACAAAAATAAGTAGGATTAAGTACCGACTTATTTTTGTGAATTTAGTTTTTAATTTTATTTTATTTGAAAAGTGTTTCGCAATTATTAAAATTAAAATTATTACGCATAAGAAAATAAACTAAATTGATATGTTAACTGTTAATTTTGCAAAAATTATATTTATTGAAATACGAAATATTTAGTAATGTATTTTTTAAATTTATTGGTTTTGGGGAGTTGTTGTAGGAAAACTACGTTTGTAATTGGTTTTACTACATACATCCCCGCACAAAAATAGATCGTTGTTCATCGTTGAAAGAACTAAAAAGAAAATTAAATGAGATGGTTAAAGATGAACACGAATTTTACCAAATTGATCCGTTCTGAATGGATCGTTTGCGCTGACAGATTTAAAAAAATCGGTCATCATTCAATAGGTCACAAAAACGTAAATATTTAAGTCCAAAAATGCGAATAATAGGGTCTAGTATAGTCAAGTACCATATCCTAATTGAAATACAACAATTCTCATGAAATCGAGACCATGGCACCTAAAATGTTGCGAAATGTTATTTAAAATATTTTGGAGCAAACTAATTTGAAAAATACTAAACACCGCTTTCTATATTTTATAAGTAATCTCTTTTCCAAGAACAAATCAGTTTTATTTTTAGATCGGTCGTTCTTTTTGTCTCGGTCGTTCGTTTTAAACAAAAAGTAATAATCATTTTTTCAATGTCGTTCATTTAGATCGGTCGTACATTTTGAACTATTGTTTTATCCATTTTTAGCATTCATTTGTTTGTTTTTGGGTCGACCGTTTATTTTAAATCGGTCAGTTTTAGAACGGATCGTTCGTTTTAAGCAAAACAATTTTAGGCAATACATTTCTATGCGAAGTTATTGAATTTAATAAAAAAAAAGTAAAAGAAGTTCATTACACCACAAAAAATTCATTAATACGTCATGTATTAGTGACCCACGAACTATGTTTCTATTGCTAACTGAACGGTCGGCTATTGTTCACTGAAGTGATTCCTTCAATTAATGTCGGTCGTTCACGACCGAAACATCACTAAACTGCAGTATATCACGATTGTCTTTGGTGAGGTTTCAATAAAATATGGCATTTAAGCTAAATTTATTAACTCCTTGTTTTGTAATCTATATCGATTCTAAATGTATGTTAAATTTTTTTCCGAATCTTACGAAAAGAATAACTTTAATATTGCTTTCGGAAATAGGTTTTACTTATAAGTTATTGCACTGACATTCAAATTATAAAATTCTTAATTAGAATTTTTCCTTCCAGCATTTTAATTTTAAACAGAAAAACAAAAGAAAACACAAACACATTATAAACGATGCAATGAAATTTCCAATTTCTTCGAAATTATGTCATTTCCAACCAACATCAGATAAAATCTATGTGTCATAACTTTCATTTGAAAACATATTATAGGATGCACAATTTACAAAAATAAATTTTAAAAGAAAATAATTACGTTACTGTATTGCAGTTTACAGATAAAATTATATTAAACTCAGAAAAGAAAAACAAGGAAAATTACTTGATTTTTTTATTGGAAAAACTTTATTAAATTTTTTATTTGGCTAATAAAAGAAAAACAAAATATTAAAAAATGAAACTTTGTGCTTGTCGAAATTATAAGATAAATTTATTGAGCTTATATATTTTTCTAGCTGAGATTCTAATTTGATTTTAAAGTAGCTATTTTCTTTTTTTTAGCATTAACTTGTTTGATTAATAAACAAAATAAGAAAAAGTAGAACAGGTGACAAAAAACAGTCCTTCAGGTTGTTTAAGAAGAAAAGTTTTGTAATAATTGAAAATTTCATTTACTTATCATAGTTTAATCGAATAAGAGAATTGAAATTATGATTTTTTATGTTGGATAATAAAATTTTCTATAATATTGAAAGATGTTACAAATAATTTTTGAAAAATTATCTACATAATAAGCTTTGCATTTTATTAATCAGATTAATATATATTTAGTGGAATCAGATTATGACATATGGTTAATTTTGCATCACATGTCAAATGATTTGGACTTTTTGTTATCGAGAGGCTTGACCTTTAATGTAAACGTAATTGTACCATGTATTTAATGATTGGGATTATTGCGGTGAGTGGTAGTTAAAGCGTGAATTACCATTAAGAATTTAACACAGCTACCGGTGGTAGCCTCGTGGAACTTAAACTTGTTACTTCGGTTTGAAAGACCTAAGTATTACATTTATGAGCCAAAAGTAAAATTCTTACCCCCACTTTTTTGGCATTTCTCGACGTTTTAGGACCTACTAATTCTAAAAAAGCAAAAAAATGTATGTCTGTCTACCGGTTGGCCGTCCGTCATTACCTACGAAATCTAGAAAACCGCTGGAGGGATTTTAAATTTTTTTTTTTCTAAAAATGGGCAGGTCCGAAAGGACGATGTGTTTGATAACTGTACGTGAAGCGTGTCAAAAAAATCGTCAAGTGTGTCAAAACAAGGAAATATGCATATTTTTTGCTTAAAAATCATTCATTTTAAATGATAATGTGTAGGAACAAAGAATGTGGAGAAATCTTGATGGTCGGGATTGGTATGTGAGATCAAAATCTAGATTATTGCATTATAAGTTTGTCAAAAAAATGTGGTCAAGTGTCTCAAAAGAAAGATTTTACTTCGGTTTATTTATTTTTTTACCAAATATTTTGGAAAAAATAAAATTATTTATTTGTGACATGAAATTTTATTATTATTATAGAGAATTATGGCATTATAAGTTTGTCAAAAAAATAATGTCAAGTGTGTCAAAAGAATGATTTTCAATTTTTCATTTATTTTTTTTAGAAAAAAATAAAATTAGTTATTGTATGAAATGAAATGTAATGAACATGATATTGTTATTATTGAGAATTTTATTGCATTATAAGTTTGTCAAAAAAATATTGTCAAGTGTGTCAAAAAATAATTTCATTTATTTGTTTAGCCAATTTTTTGGAAAAAAAAATTTAACTGTTGACGTAAATGCAATTGGACATGGAAATTTTTGAATTTGTTATAGTTTTTTAAATATTTTTGGAATTTTGAAAAAAGTTTGTATTTTGGATTTTGAAATAATTTTTGCAATATTTTTAGAATTATGGAAAAACTTTGAATTTTTGAATTTTTGGAATTTAGAAAAGTTTAAATATTTGATTTTATTCTAATTTTTGGAGTATTTTTGGAATTTTGAAAAAAGTTTCAATTTTTGATTTTGTTATAATTTTTTGCAATATTTTTAGAATTTTTGAAAAAAGTTTTATTCTTCAATTTTGCAATAATTTTTGGAATATTTTTAGAATTTTGATAAAAGTTAGATTTTATTTAATTTTTACAATATTTATGGAATTTTGAAAGAAATATGAATTTGTGATTTTGTAATATTTTCTCGAAACGCTAAATGGAGAGGTTTTGAGTAGTTTGCTGATTGTATCATCTTTCCACTAAATTATGTTAATTTATGATCTATTATAACTTTCCGGCAACGTATTGATGTTTCGTGTTAGTTTTGTAATAAATTTTTAAACAGAGATAAAAAAATACAAGTATTTTAACAAAGATTTATGTTTGATATACATCGCTGCCCAAAACTAAAAACCATGTCCTCATAAAAGTTTTTTGCCGAAAACAATATAGACTAGGAAATAAAGCACAAAACCTAAGCAAATTGGTAGAGTAAGATGGATCGAGATGCGGTTTTTTGCATTCGATTTAGAAAGCCGTCAGGAAAGTTTGAAAACATAGCCACTTTTCGGCAAAAAACCTATGGAGTACCTAGGGGCCAATGCGGGTTATATACACCTCATCTCCTTGAACTTTCCATAAATTCAGCTCGAAATTGATCGAAGCTCGTTACTTGGGGGTTTTTGGGTTCGCTGAACACGTTTATGATGTCGGCGATGACCCTCGGAGTTCCTAGGGCCCAGGGCGGGTATGTCTAACTCATCTCCTGGAACTTTACATTAATTCAGCTAGACATTGATCGGAGCTCGTTACTGGAGGGGGGGGGGTTGGGGCCGCTGAACACGAAAATGATGTCTGCGATGACCTTCGGAGTACCTAGGGACCAGGGCGGGTTAAATACACCTCATCTCCAGGAACTTTCCATAAATACAGCTCAAAATTGATCGACGCACATTACTCGGGGGTTTTTGGGGTCGCGCTAAAGACGAATATGATGTCGGCGATGACCCTCGGAGTACCTAACTCATCACTGGGTATGTCTAACTCATCACCTGGAACTTTCCATTAATAAAATAAAATAATATAATAAAAAAATAAAATAATCGATTAAATAAAATAATCGAGTTTTAATTATGGAAATTTTCAGGATATGAGTTAAATATACTCGCCCTGCAACCCAGGTAATCCGAAGGTCATCGCCGACATGATATTCGTGTTCAGCGACCCCAAAAACCGCCGATTAACGAGCTTCGATCAATTTCGAGCTGTATTTATGAAAAGTTCCAGGAGATGAAGTGTATATAGCCCGCCCTGGCCCCTAGGTACTTCGAGGGTCATCGCTGACATCATATTCGTGTTCAGCGGCCCCAAACCCCCCCCCCCAGTAACGAGCTTCGATAAAGTTCGAGCTGAATTTATGGAAAGTTCCAGGAGATGAGTTAGACATACCCGCCCTGGGCCCTAGGTACTCCGAGGGTCATTTTCGACATCATATTCGTGTTTAGCGACCCCAAAACCCCCCGACTAACGAGCTTCGATCAATTTCGAGCTGTATTTATGGAAAGTTGCAGGAGATGAGGTGTATATAACTCACCCTGGCCCCTAGGTACTCCGAAGGTCATCGCAGACATCATTTTCGTGTTCAGCGGCCCCAAAAACTCCCAGTAACGAGCTTTGATCAATTTCTAGCTGAATTAATGTAAAGTTCCAGGAGATGAGTTAGACATACCCGGCCTGGGATAAGGTGTCTTTAACCCGCCCTGGCCCCTACGTACTACAGAAGTTTTTTTGCCAAAAAGTGGCAATGTTCACAAACTTTCCTGACGGCTTTCTGAATCGAATGCAAAAAACCGCATCTCGATCCATCTTACTCTGCCAATTTGCTTAGGTTTGGCCTATTTTTGTGCTTTATTTCCTCGCCTAATATCAAAATCCTTTACCCAGACCGAAGTCTTGATATCTCAGAGCTGTGAGATTTCAGCCCCTTCATATTTTTAAGTTTAGAATTAAGGGCGGCATACACAACTGGTTATGTTGATAGGTGAGGTTAACATCCGTATGCCGTAAAATTATTATTAAAATAAACAAATGTATGACTCAAATTACGATTTACAAATATAAAGCACAGGATATTCTGTAGGATCTTTCACTTCACACTCTAACCATTCCAAGAAAAAATGATAAAATGTTTAGAAAAATAATATATGTAAAAACATTTTTATGACACAAATTTCTTTTTCAAATTTGCTATAAAGATAATAAATCAATTTAGAGCAAGAACTTCAAATTTTATAGCATAGTTCAAAAACGTAATTGTTATTTTAGGACATTTTTGATTCCATTTAAATATATTAATTTTGAATAATGAATAATGAATAATTCATTTCCATGCAAACAATGTATGTATAGCATGTACATAATATATCAGTATTTATACATTTTTGTAAAAATTATATAAAATGGATATAAAACTAAACAGGAAACGATTTACTGTTACATTTTGAGTTATAAAAAAATATATTAATTTTTAATGTTTCAGTTTATTTCGGGGGTAAGAGTTCAATCTTTAACATTAAATTAATGTAATGTACCAAAATAAATTTTTGTTTTTCTTTTTATTATGTACAACAAAAGTATAAGAAAGAACGGGAAATATATTATGTATGTATTACAACAAAAAACTTTCTTTGAGACTTTCTTTTCTTTTCAGCTTTCACTGTGTTTTATCTTAGCGATTGGTATGAGACGCCTATTGGTACGATATATTTTCAAAATTTAATGATATTTTTAGCGGAAAAATTTAAACAAAGAATTGTTGACAGACAATTTTCTGTCAACATTATTATCTTTTATAATTGTTCAAAATGGTATTGCATTATAAATGTGTGTTGATTATATCCTGATAATGCTAAGTGCTAGTTAGCACTCGTTGCTGTATAGGTAGATGGTATGTAGCAAATGATCTTCCCTCTTTAATTGACTTTTACCACAAAATCTAGTCAGCTAGATCGAAAAGATAGGAATCACAAAGATTCTTCTTCCGGATTGCATACTGTCTTTTTTCTCTATGTTTTGTTATTAAATTTAAAACATAATAACCGATTTTTGAGTAAGACAATCAGTTCATGTTGGTGTATCTGTGTTTTTTTAAATGTTGAGCGTATCTTGATTTGGGATCACTTTTATAAATTGCAAGCGATGTTCATTAAATTTTTTTGAAAAAGATCGCCCCGTTTGACCTATAAATACTTTCTTCAGTCATTACAGGTAAAAAACACCGGTTTCGTGTTGTTTATTTTTAAGTAATTTTCTATTTTATGGTTGTTCTTGTAAGCTGCAGCGTATCCATATTTCATATATCATCTGTTCAGGGGTGGCGAACCTTTTTCAATACGCGTGCCATAACAATACAATCTATTTTTATAAAATTGCTGACGTGCCAACTGCCAAGCTATTGGTGATACTAAAAATTATTGTACAATTATTATACAAATAAAACAAACAATTGCAGAATTAACGAAAATTAAATTCTACAATAAAATTCTTAAAGATTGAAATATAAAAATTAATATTAAGTTTAGATTAAACAATTCGATTTTTGGTGCTGCATCTTGGATGACAAATATTTAATGTAGAGTTTGTAATTCGTCACTTTTAACAGAATGCATGCCGAAATAGATTTATCAGTCATTATATTTCTCAAACTGTTCTTTATAAAATTGATTATGGCCATTATGCATATTGCAATTTAAAATTGAATAAACAATTAATAAAATACCTAATGGCTGAAAAAGTGAGTTAATAATTCGAAATTGTTTTGAGATCAGGCGGTTAAAATAAAATTTTTATCAACCTATCCTTTGTAAATTAATTTCTCAAAATAATGACTCTCACGCTTATGTGGAAGGAAAAACTGACTATGTAACGGTCGCTAGTATCTTTAAAGAGTTAAAGCTTTCGGGGATGCTACTCCAGGTTTTCCAATATATCAAAACAAATCTATAAATTTTTGTTTCCATATTGAACTCAATTGAAAATTAATCAATTATACATTTGAATATCATTTAAATTTAGCATTTTAAAAATATCCAAACTAAGAATATCTGGTGATGTTGTATCTTAAAATAAATTATAAGGTTTCTGAAAATTGTATGAATTATGTAAATCTTGAGGAAAATTTCAAAATAACTGACTGAATAATTGTGGAAAAATTCTTGTGTTAATTTAACTTGATCCGGGTTTTCATGGGATTCTACATCGGCAATAAATTTCTTTAGATTTTGAAAATATTTAAATGTGTTGGATATAAGGTCGCGATTTAAAACTTTAATTAAAAATAAAAATTAGCTTGCAGTTTTACATTTAATTTATTTAATTAAAGGTACATAAAAGCAACCAAAGAACAATTATTTCAAAAGCCATTAGACGTCCATTAATTGTCTTTATTTTTCAATGATTTTCTATTTATCCAAAATAAAGTCTAACTGCGTTTATGCACTCCAAAAATGTTTGTCAAACTTTACCGCGGTTTAACCATTAGACATTGTTGTACATGAGTAATCCACTGTAAACTGAGGTTTACCTCATTTAACAATTCTAAAAGTTTTGTTTATTTAAAGACCGAGCAGATATTAAATTGACTGTTTTTGTGACAAGGTTAATAATATCTACCAGCGATTCAAAAATCGTCTTCGCACTTAAAATATGCTAGTGTATAATGCAATGAAACCCCAATATTAGATTTTCAACACGCTGGGCAAATAGAAAAACAAAGCTATTTTCTAGTACTAGTCATACTTCATATGCACCGCCACTATACTTACTGATACAATATTGGAAATATCTACTTCTCTTTCAGCAAGGGCATTTATAACATAACATTTACAACATCTGGACTTTAAACTACTTACCTTCATATACAACGTTAACATAAATTACACCACATACACATATAAATAATAGCTGCCACTATTCTTTATGATTTCACCAGAACGCGCATTATGTTATTCCTGTTTCGATTAACTATCGACAAAAAACTAAGGACTGAGATATAGACAAAGTTGTACGCGAACTTATAATTGCTGAATAATTGACTGCTTCTTTTTTTATTTTCAGGCCGCCCAAATTCTTTCAAAACATATAATTGTCACTTTCGTATAAGACGCATAATAGAAGTGCTGTCTCCATGTTTTTCTTTCTCTGAGGGCATAATCCGTTCGCACTAACCAATTTGCTGGTGGCAGCAAATTTTTCATACGGGCCACCTCTGGCACGCGTGCCATAGGTTCGCCACCACTGATCTATATTCATATTTTTTAAACATATCGATACCGATAAATTACGTTTTCTTTGATAGGTTTTTATCTAATAGTGCGAAAATCTAATAACTAGAAAATCGAAACATTATTTTTAAAGTTTTACGTTGTAGGTGTTTTGTAAAGGCATATTGGTACACTGCTGTCTTATGACTCAATCGTTTTTTCACATGATAAAAGTTAGGTGAACATTTATGTAAATTGCGCTTCTAGATGTATTGATTTCTTATTTGATTTTTATATATCCTTTCAGTTTTAATCTTCTAAAGTTATTTCATAAAAATAAATAATCTTATTCTCAGTTTCTAAAGATTTTACATCAAACCATTCAATTCAAATGGAATAATACGCAAAAATTTATTTTCCAAACAAATAAACATTTCAAATAAATAAATTCAAAAGTAATGCGGATTTTCATTTCAAAAGAAAACATCCTTGAAATCATTTTCATTTCTTTTTCAACAATGTTCTTTGCCTGTCAACACATCAAAAGTACCACTCATGTTTTCTTATACAATCATACCAAAGAAAATATAACTATTAAAAAAGGGGGCAAAATATTGTTATTATTATTTGTTGTTTATATTCAAACTTAAACAATACCACAATCAACATTTTATAACAAATTTTATACATCAATAACTGAATAATGAAGGAAAATAATAATTGTCTATTTTTTCATTATTATTTAATTTTATTTAATTATTTAATTTAATTATTTAATTTTATTTAATTATTTAAATTATTTAATTTTAATTACGACAAAAACTTTAAACCATTAAATTATGTATTGTACTCTAAAACTATATTTTATTTTAATTCTTTTGATGTTTAGCAATTTTTTGTTTCCTTAGGTTTTTCGAAAATATTCTTGGAAATGACGAAAAAATAATACTGTGAGTTAGAGCTCATAATCGCATTTTCACTTTCCCAATTTATATGTGAAATTTTTTTTTCACACTTTGGCATTTTAGAGCTCATGAAAGTATAGTATATTTTTAATTAGGAGCTAAAGTGCTACTTTTTGTAGCAAGTCACTAAAAAGTCCGAATTAAATACATACACTATTTTTTCGCCAAACGTTTAAATTTTTTACAAAATTGATTTATTGATATGCATCAAAATTTTCATAAATATGATTCATTACGTCATAACTCCAAAAAGTAAAACACATTTAAATTTGTATAAATTATATAAAAAATAAATTTTTTATCAAAGTAACCGTTCAATTCAAAATTTCATAATCCAATCAAAATATTTGTTATTTTTTGTTGTCATAGTTAAACAATAATTCAAAAAATTTCATAATCTAATCAAAATATTTGTTATTTTCTGTTGTCATAGTTATACAATAATTCAAAATTTCATAATCCAATCAAATTATTTGTTATTTTTTGTTGTCAATTGTCATAGGTATACAATTTATTTCAAAAAATTGCAACACTTTTTCCGCGCCGTAAAAATATGAAAATTACTTCACTGCCGTCGTAAAAAAATGACGTTCCTTTACAGCCGCTTTGATTATTTGTCAAAAAAGTAAAACTTTATCCCTCTTCCAAGCTATAAAGTTCAAAGTTTACAGCCGTTTGCCGAAAAACAATATTCCCAAAAAACCAAGATGTATTTTTGTAGAAAATTTAACGTTTTACAAAAAACGGGTCAAATAAATTTTGGATAAATCAACTACTTCGAAAGTTATTCGAGGTTTAGTTGGATTTTAAATCATGATATATTTTAACATTTTCTCAATTTTCTGACGAACTATCAACTTAATTGAAAAATGTTGCAAGACCTTTTGTATGGATTATTGACATTACAATGGATATGCTCGTATAATTTGAACAATGGTTATGCTCGTTGAGTTTTTATAAAATTTTTAAAAGGTTGTGATTTATTTGCATTTCAAATGTAATCAAAATTATAAACAGTCAGAAAACGATTTTTAGAAAATATCATGTTTAATAACAAATAACTCACGACCTGTAAAAAATAAAATAATCTACAAAAACGGTTATACAACATTTTTCAATAAAGTTGATAGTTCCGCCGGCAAGTTGAAAAAATGTTAAAATTTATTATGAATCCAAAACATTTACGTTGATTTTTGAATAACTTTCGAAGGAATAGATTAATCTGAGACCTTTTTTGTAGAGCGTTGATTTTTCTATAAAAATTTATCTTGGTTTTTCGGCAATTTCTTTCATTCATGAGCTCTAAAATTCCGAAGTGTAAAAAATATTTTCCCATGTATATTAAATGGAAAATTGGAATTTCCGATGCGGCATCTCGATACATTCGTATTATGAGCTCTAACTTTCACAGTATTTTTTTTTATATTTCCAGTAATATTTTCGAAGAACCTAACTTCTAAGCCAACAAAAAAATATAGTTCTTTTAATCTAATATATGTATCAAGCAATGACATTTAATTTGGGCGAAGCATTCATTCTTTTTAAAAATTGCTTGCCTTTTACTTTTAATAGTTATTTATTTATCTAGAACGAAAAGTGAAACTTTAAAGTACGAGGTAGTTGTTAAATTACTAGTGAGTTCCTTTAAAAACACTTTTCGTTTGAGGTAAATACAAAATTTTATTTCATACTGGAAATTTATTAAAATAAAAAGAAATGAGTTTTAAATTTTTCTCAAAAAGATGAACTTTAAGGTCGTAGGGCTTTATAAAATTTTATAAAGTCCTACGACATTAAAGTTCAACTTTTTGTACCATAAATAATCCGAAAAATGTCGTTTAGATATCAGTATGAAATAAAATAATATTTTTAAATTTGACTTCTAAAAAACAGAAAAGAAAACAAAAATTTAAATAACCAAAAAAAATGAACAAATATAATGACTAATGAGTAATGACAAGACAAATGAATAAATTGTAAGTCATGTGTCGCTGTTCATTGATATCATTGAGAGATAGGAAAACAAATTCTTTATCCACGACTACTAAAGAATATATACTTTCCATGCGTATATCTTTCATTGTAATTGTATTCATTTCAATTTATGTAAAAAATTCTCTTTTATTTATTTCATTCCACCTTATTTATAAAAAATTCCTCTGAAAAATTAAAAATTTGATTTGTTGGTATAGTAATATAAACAAGTTTAAACAAGAACAATACATATATAAATCTAAAATAAACAGCAAACGTTTTGTTTTTCTTGTTTTCTATGATAAATTAATTTCAATATGGCGATATAAAGTTTTAAATGAAAACTTTATATTATTTCAAATATTTTTAAAGTCGTGGATAAAATAGCATCTTGTATTCGCTTAGGATGAAGTCATGAAGGCAATTCTTCACTCGGATGATTCCCGCCACTCGCTACGCTCGTTCCGGGAAGCTTCATCCTCGTGAAGAATTGCCTTCATTCTAAGCTCATGCAAGAATCTACTATTATTTTCTTATGATTTTTATGTAATGGTCACATTAATTTTCACATTTAGTTTTCCAACGCACATTTTGAATTATTCAACAAACTATTTTTCAACCCATTCCTGTTTTTATAAATATTAAAATTTGGCAGTTATCCTTTATTGTTGTTTCTGAGTTTGTGTATTTTTCTAATAAATAAAATACAAAATAAAATATGTCTAAATTTAAAATTTATTTTTATTAGAAATGTTCTTTAATTTTCTTTCTTCTGTCATAAGATAATTTTTATATTTGTATCATAAAATTGAACCTTAAAAGAAAATTTGTTTGTTTTTCTTAGTTTTATGAATTTTTAAGGCAAAAGAAAGGAAATAAAATTGAATTACAAAGGCACATACGGAAATAGGGTTTTTATTGTATATCTATATAACAATAATATCTTAAAAAATGGAGTAGTTTAATACAGTGGCGTCATTTCACCAAAATCTTGGGGGGGGGGGGGGGGCGAGAATTTAAATGACATAAAAAGATTTGTTTCGTACAACATAACATACACATTTTTATACACACATATATTTAAAAGCATTTAAATGCATCGACTTAGAAGTAAAAATAAAATGCTTTTGAGCTACATTGGTTATTCTGCTAGTCTGCTGGTGTTGTTTCATCGAAGAGAATGCCGCAAAGTTCTGCAAAATCTCTTCATTTGTTAAAAATAATTTCAAATTTAGTATCATCTCTGCATTGTTTAAGCATCAAAAAAGTAGTGTTAATTAAAGCGCTTGTGCTAGAAATTATTATATCTTTGCTTTGTAACTGTTCAGAAAGTGAATTTGTAAACTACAGCAGATCGTGCTGCATAGAAAATTAAGGATGGTTTTTCAATACGATGTTTTAGCTCCCGGGCATCCCGGGATTTAAAATTTATGAGTCACATAGTCCCAGGATCCATAAAACACCACGGGATTGCAATCCCTACGTGACTCCTCTTATGTCGAATCGTTTTTTTGTTTGTTTGTTTGTTTTCCTTTATTTGTCTCAGAGAGAAAGAGTTATGTCTACCCTAAACTGACCAGAGCCAAATCGTTAAAATGTGGGACAAAATGCAAACATTCTTCCAAATACTAACTAATTAGAATTTCTATTGCGAGAAAGTGGAACGGTGAAAACGTGCTAACTAGATTGTGCATAAATTTACTATTTAATGCTCTCCTTTACTATTTGTTTACTATTTAATTCTTCAAAAAATTCTTTTATTTTAATTGGACATTCAACCGTTAGGAAATGTGCTTGCAGTGGTTCGTACATTTTCTAAATTCTTTCTAGTGCTGGCATTACCGCCAGTCAGCGAGTTTCACTGTATCCAATAAGTTGGTTATGTTCGACATTACTTTTGCCGCAGAACTCCTTCAATGTCTTCAGTAAAGACAGTAAAATATCCAAATTTTTTTAACCCTGCCATTTAAATCAGCAGCATTTCGTATTGCATTATTTAGAATATGGGCTGCGAATCCAATACCCAATACACTCTGGTTCAAATTCGAGTTTAGCTTGTTTTTAAATTTTCACCCCTTGACGTGACACCACTAAAATTGGTGTTCGTGTTATCAGCGCAAATTGCAACAAAATAACAACAAAACTTGTTTAAGCTACTGGAGCTGGCGGCTTATAGCAACGCTTTTTTATGTTTATCTGTATCTATATGTCTTTTAGTATCATAATGTCCACTGTTAATTTGCAAATTCACTCCAACTGATAATACACTAAACTTTTGCGTCGTTATATTTTGATTTTTTTATAAAAGGATAGTCCAATTCAATATCGTATAAGAATTTACGTAAACGTTTTCTATCCGTCTTGATTTGCAGGAGAACTTTTTAAATATAATTTTAAAAATTAGTATAAATTTACCTTTTATAGTAGCTTCAAACTTTTGTTACACAAGTAAAGACTGCAAAACAATTGAAACAATTTATTTTAATTTTACTAAATAATTAATATCTTTTCTGTTTTTCTGTAAGTATAAGAGGTATACAGTATACCTCTCGTTCTATCTTTTCCAATCTATACCATTTATCAAGCTTTTATGCTGTTTACTTTGTTTGTTCTTTATTGAAAAAAAGAATTAGAAACTAGAAAATAATAATATTACTTTTGAGCTACCTAGTTAAAGTGTGTTTTAAACAGAGTTTGAAACGCTACCTATAACACTCCACTTTGTTCTTTCAGAATGCGTAGCTTAAAAAAATATAACACTCTCGCATACAGGAGTAAAAATAATAAAATACATTCTTGCTACTAAATTGAAATAAATATTTTCTTTCAAATACTCAAAACATTTATTTTTGCGTCAAATTTGATGCTTTCCAACGTAAAATGCTTCGAATGATTCGTTCAATTATTCATGTATTGTTAGAAAAATGAATATAAAGGATGACGTAGAGTGACTAATTTTCTTCTTTTGCAAATCGAATGAAAGAACAGGAAAATGTAATCTGCTCCAAAGGAGTAAAATCGAAAAGACAAAAATTTTACTGTTACGAGTAAGAACGATATTCAAATTATGAAGATTTTAATTTTTGAATATTATTTCAAAAGATTGAAATGAGTGCTCGAATAAAGGAAAATTGTAAACTCTGGTTTAAAAATTTAAATTTTTATGAATTTATACGCAAAAGTGAGTCTTTTTAAGTAAAATATTTTGTATTTTGTTTTTCATAATAAACTTTCGATCTCTCGTATATACACCGGGAGATGTTTCTATAAACAAAGAAACCTTTTCGCTGAGGTAGATCTGTTAGACATTAAAATATATGTAAATTATTGAAGTGAAATAACTGAGTTTAGTATTTCTAAGAAAATTATAGTTAAAACACTATTTTAGTAAAAAAAATATTGCACTGGTTTGTTCTCTCAATATGGTTAAATCAACATATACATAACATTATACAAGCTGCAAGAAAAAACTGTGAAGCCATTGCTTTGACTAAGATATTGCGCAAACTGTACGTAGGTAGATATAAGGTTTTTTGATTATTTCGATAATACGGGCAAATGTGGTGGAAATATTTGTTTCGTGGGACGCTTCGTGGGACAGATTTCTCCGTGGGACAACGCAATGAAATGTGTGACATTTTCACGCAGCGTGGGACTTCTGGTCAGTTTACAACCCATAAACGTGCGTAAATTATTCATTTGATTCAAAATTGTACAATTATTGCGAGCTCCTTTAAAATCTATAAGAAAAACCTACCACAAAAAAATACTAGTTTCTGAGTGACTATAAAAAAAATGAACAAAGATTGACGTTTAGAATACGTTTTGGATTTTATTATAACCAACCAAACATATAATTTTTGCTATTTTATGAATTAAAAATTATAGTCCATATAGCGAAAAGAATTTTTCAGCAAGTTTTCATAACATACTTTGAAAATATTTACATAACCTAAATATTTGTGCGTGTCGTTAGAAAATATTGCTTGTCTATTATAAAACATTCACTATTATAAAATCACTGGAAATAACCCAATAAATTTAAATTACTCCCGTAATTATTTTCATTCATTTTATAAAAGTTAGCACAACTATCAAGAAAACTTTTGATATGTTACAGGATTTTACATTTTAGAATTTTTTTTAATTTATTGTTTTTAAAAAAGTCTTGGAAGGTTTGTACAATATGATATAGATAAAAAACAAGTCGAAACAGTCAGGGTTCTCCAAATAAGTGGGGTATAATTAGGTTGTGTTCTCCTGCATGTACTTACTTTTAAGTTTATCAAAATTACCAATAACAATTGAAATTTCAATGTTAAATACTGCACTATAAACTCTCGAGGAACCCTATACTAATGAAATATTTTGTTTCCTCTGGCTCAGACACGAATATCTTATAAACAAAACACAATCGTTTTTCTAAAAGCGGTGATGCCGCGCACCTTATAGTACGATAGAATTTTGTCAAAATACGCACCCACGGCGTTTTTGGAAGAACGATCGTGTTTTGTTTATAAAACTGATTTCATCAGAAAATTAGAAGCAATACGACCGCCTTTCGTATCGGTGGCGCTGTAGTCCTTGATACAAAGAACGATAACGGTTTGAATATTGCGGTGAACTGTACTTTAGTCGGGCCAAAATAATATGTAACGTAATAATTATATTATCAGATATATTTCAATTAATAGTATGCGGTAAAATTGGTATATTAGTTAAGTAAATCTTTTAAAAATTAGACGAATTTACAAAAGAACAGTGCATTGAAATTTTTATAGTGTATAATTCTATCACGATTGGATGGTTTTATTGAATCGATGTATTGATAGTATCAGATCCTTGGGGGGGGGGGCCGATGCCCCCCCCAGCCCTACCCAATTGACGCCCCTGGTTTAATAACAAAAAGGATATCTGCTGGTTTAAATGTATTAAATTTGATAAGGTATGAAAACTTTGTGTTACTGAATAGCGTAGCTCATATTATAAACATCAAAATCTTTGTGAAGGTATCTGTTTATATAATTCAAATATATATAATAAAAATTTCGTTCACAACAGAAATCTTGTATCAAATATACTGAACGAGGGATATATTTTTGTTTGTTTATAAAAAACATGTACCCATTGTTCACAGGGAATAAAAACTTAAAAATTATAACACAATTAAATTTTATATGAAACCATTTCACTGAATTTATAAATGAACAAAATTTAATTACTGGTGTTTGCTGTCTGATAAATTTTAATTGCTTAGCCGTCACCAAGTTTTTACATATTCAACAAGTATTTCAATTAAATTTATATTTAAAATGTTTAGGTGACGAAAGTGTATACAATAATTGAGTTCGGTATTAGATATACGAGCAATACATTTCACTATTTTCGAAAATTCCATAAATGGAATAAATATAAATGAAGCTCAGAACATGTTGTTGTGGGTCGCAGGTCTTAAAGAGAACTTGTGTGTTGTTGTAATTTGTAAAACATATTGTAGTGCCTTTTACAAAACCAGTTTTTATTAAAATAGAATTAATAGCTTTTAGCATAATATTACCTTAAACATAAGTTAAATTTGGGAACAGAAAATATCTAAAGGAACAAGAATAGTATCATCAATTCAACTTACAAAATATAGAGGGGCTGAAATCTTAGCTCTGAGATATCAAGACTTCGGTTTTGGTCAATGATTTTGATTTAGTTTTCGGAATAAAACTTTTATGAGGACATTATTTTTAGTTTTGGGCAGCGATGTATATCAAACATAACTCTTTGTTAAAGTACAAGTATGTTTCATCTCTGTTTAGAAATTTATTACAAAACTAACACGAAACATCAATACGCTCCCGGAAAATCATAACAGATCATAAATTAACATAATTTAGTGAAAAGATGATACAATCAGCAAACTACTCAAAAACATCTCCATTTAGCGTTTCGAGAAAATATTACAAAATTACAAATTCATATTTCTTTCAAAATTCCAAAAATATTGTAAAAATTAAATAAAATCAAACTTTTTTCAAAATTCTAAAAATATTCCAAAAATTATTACAAACTCAATGATTAAACTTCTTTCAAAAATTTTGAAAATATATATTGCAAAAATTATAACAATATCAAACTTTGAAACTTTTTCCGAAATTCCAAAAATATTCCAAAAATTAGAATAAAATCAAATATTTAAACTTTTTATAAATTTTAAAATTCCGAATATTCTTAAAAATTAAAAAATTCAACCTTTTTACAAAATTCTAAAAATATTGCAAAAATTATAACAATATTAAAAATTGAAACTTTTTTCAAAATTCCAAAAATTATAATAAAATCAAAAATTTAAAATTTTTCAAGATTACAAAAATATTTAAAAAATTATAACAAATTCAAAAATTTCCATGTCACATTTACGTCATACAAACAGCTAATTTTTTTTTTCCGAAAAATTGGCTAAAAAAATAAATGAAATCATTTTTTTGACATGCTTGGCAATATTTTTTTGACAAACTTATAATGCAATAAAATTCTCAATAATAATAATATCATGATCATTACATTTCAATTCATCCAAACAAATAATTTTATTATTTTCTAAAAATAGAAATGAAAATCATTCTTTTGACACACTTGACATTATCTCTTTGACAAACTTATAATGCCATAATTCTCTATAATAATAATAAAATTTTATGTCACACAAATAATTAATTTAATTTTTTCCAAAAAATAGAGTACAAAAATAAATCAAACTTTCTTTTGACATACTTGACAACATTTTTTTAACAAACTTATAATAATAATGCCATAATTCTCTATAGTAATAATAAAATTTCCATGTCATACAGATAATTAATTTTATTTTTTCCAAAAAATTGGGTAAAAAAATAAATCAAAATCTTTCTTTTGACACACTTGACAACATTTTTTTGACAAACTTCTAATGCAATAATCTAGTTTTTGGTCTCACATACCAATCCTAACCATCAAAATTTCTTCAAATTCAATGTTTCTATTCGTAATCACTTAAAATGAACGTTTTTTAAGCAAAAAATATGAAAATTTCCTTGTTTTGACATACTTCCGGTACAGTTATCGAACACATCGTCCTTTCGGCTCTTCCTATTCAGTATACCTATTTTTAGAAAAAAAATTTTGAAATCTGTCCAGCGGTTTTCTAGATTTCGTCGGATGTAACGGCCGGCCGGCAGACAGACATACATTTTTTATTTGCTTTTTTAGAATCAGTAGGTCCTAAAACGTCGAGAAATGCCAGAAAAGTGGGGGTAAGAATTTCAATTTTGGCTCATGAATGCAATACCTAGGTTTTTTCAAAACCGAAGTAATACTATAAATGTATTCTTGAATTCGTTTCAAATTTTTTTTTTACCAGTATCTTATTCTGTTGTTGTTAACTATTGTGTGATATATTTTGGTTGCAGATAAAAACCTATTTTGCAATACTTTGGTATTTCAAACTTCAAAAACTTTAAGCACTGATAAGAGATTCTATTGAAACTTCGTACATAGTTGTTTGTTTTTAATAGTTTTAAAGCACAACTTTTGGTTAGGGTTTTCCGGTTAAAGTTTTTACATTTTGTTCCATCAATACCCTACAGTTATAAAATGGTTTTGATGAAGCTTTGGTACATAGCCTGGGAAAATACGTAGACAATCGACAAGATTTTTAACGAAATTCAAAGTAAGGGAGAGGGTAATTCTCTAACAAACTTCAGGGCCTGATATCTAATTTTACAAAACTGGGTATTATAAATCAATTAGTATATAAAGTTTTTGCATCTCACCTCAACCAGTTTTGGGGAACATTTTTTTGTCATAATTGTATTGTATAAACTTTTGTAAACTTATAACCAAAAAATATATGAAGGAAGTGAAACCTCAGGTTTTCGGTTTGGTGACGGGTTTAATATATACTTTTTGGAAGCGGCTATTGTGGTGTAATTGCTTTTATCCACGACTACTAAAGAATATATACTTTCCATGCGTATATCTTTTATTGTAATTGTATTCATTCCAATTTATATAAAAAATTCTCTTTTATTTATTTCTTTCCACTTTATTTATAAAAAATTCCTCTAACAAATTAAAAACTTGATTTGTTGGTATAGTAATATAAACAAGTTTAAACAAGAACAATACATATATAAATCTAAAATAAACAACAAACGTTTTGTTTTTCTTGTTTTCTATGATAAATTAATTTCAATATGGCGATATAAAGTTTTAAATGAAAACTTTATATTATTTCAAATATTTTTATAGTCGTGGATAAAATAGCATCTTGTATTCGCTCGGATGATTCCCTCCACTCGCTACGCTCGTTCCGGGAAACTTCATCCTCGTGGAGAATTGCCTTCATTCTAAGCTCATACAAGAATCTACTATTAGTTTTATTTTACGTATAGCAAAAATAAAATTATTTTCAAAGAAACTGAAATGATACAATTCTTGTAGTTCTGTTTTTTTTAAACGATTAACAAAACTAACACTATCGTTTTATAAAACATGAATGCGCTGGCCTGTTGGCATATTGTAACATATCGTACACAGAGGAAAATAATTCTTTAAATTTACAAAAAACATTTAAAATAAAGATATTTCCAAAATTTATATTGGAATTTTAGACCCCACCATTTTTTGTATAATTTTGAATAATGGCTTTTTCTTTATATTTTCTTTCCTAAATTATAGATCGAAAATCTTAAAATGTATTTGGAATTGTAGAAAACTACTAATTACTAGTGGTGAAGTCTCAATTAATTATATTTCTTTGTTTCTTGGGGATGGGAGTGGGGAGTTGTGATAAAAAACTTTTTGAGCCAAATGATTGGGGGGGGATCATATGAAAGATCACCTAGTTTATAAATACTGTAATTTTTTTTTAGAATTTTGCGGTGCACAGATTCTGAGTTATTGTCAAAAAAGTGCAACTTTCAGACCGTTCCCACTTTTGGCTAGCGAATTTCATTCGTCTTGTCCGACTTTTTAAAAATGAAAAGAAAAATGAAAAACGTTTCAGTTTGATTATATTCACAAACACGCCCCATATTTCTTCCTTAAGCCTATATACAATATATAATCCAACAGTTGAGCATGTTTCAGATATTTATTTTAAACAAGCTGTGCTGACTCTAGAATTGCGACTTAGGATTTTGCCTAATATAGAATAGAATATTCCAACCCTATGAACTCACACATATTAGTACTGACTAGAAATATAATACAAAAAAGAAAGTCAGGCAAGTGCAAATATAATTCGCTCGCTGAAGGTTCCGTGTATCTAATATTTGAGAAAACAACAGTTTTTGTTAGCATAGTTTCACGTTGGGTTGCATCTTACCCAAGGCTGTTTATAGTGGCTAAAGAAAGCTTCAATAAAGTCAGCCAGCCAGCCAGCTTATAAATTATTTATTTTGGAAAATATAATATCAATTGTTGTAGCTTCAATTGTTGTTGGTTCATGAATTTTTCTTTGTAAATTTTTTTGTAGAAAATAGTTTGAGAGCCAATTTTGAGAATTTTTATTGAAACCAACATTAAAGTCACCTATCACAATAGTTGGAGGAAAAAGTGTCGTCAAATTATTGCCAACGAGTGCATTGTTAACACAGTTGAGTGATTTGTCTACTGAACATTGGGAGATCTGTATACCAACAGTATTTGAACTTTGAATGGTGGCTACTATTTTTTGCACTAGTGGTACTGTATTAGACCTATCGAAAAGAACAGATCCCCATGCAACCTCGATTTACTTGACTGTAACAATTTATACTTCAACCAATTTTCTGGCCGAGTATATAACAATTTCAAAAATGTTTGTAATTAGCGATCAACCTCACAGAGAACATTTTGCAACGCAACCATATTAAAAGATAATCTATCGAATAGCAAACAGGTATGTTATCGCATAATTTTTCAACCTAACGCCTTTTATTCCCTAGGCCCACGTCGATTTCATGTAATGATTACCACATATTTTATACTTTGTGAGGCGCCAGTGCTTGACGCGCCCGAAAATTTTTGTTCTGCGATTTTCCTCAAATCAGCCACTTTTTTGTTCGGCAAGCTCCGAAAAATGCCGATTGCCAGCGATCTTGTAAATTTGCTACCATATTTTTTTTTAACTGTGGGGTTGGAAATTTGTTTTAGAACACGAGGGTAAGCTTGTCCGACCAAAATGTGTCTGCTATTGTCAACTCGGACAACTGACATTTTGGATGTTTGGGTTGTCGGACTAGACAATAGCAGACAAATTTTTATCAGAAAAGGTTATTCTCGTGTTCCAAATCAAATTTCCAGCCGCCATTGCTAAAAAAAATTTTACAAGATCCCGGGCAATCGGCATTTTTCGGAGCTTGCCGAACGAAAAAGCGGCTGATTTGAGGAAAATCGGAGAACGAAAAAGCGGCTGATTTGAGGAAAATCGGAGAACAAAAGTTTTCGCGCTCGTCAAGGACAGGCGCCTCACGAAGTATAAAATATGTGGTAATCATCACATGAAATTGGCGTGGGCCCAGGGACTATTTTGCCTGAAGTTGAGTTCATCTGACTTGCTAAACTTGTTTGATCTAATCTGATCTTGTTTGTTCATTTCTATACTTCGTTTGACTCAATATTTTACTATATTACACATTTCCTACAACGTAGCAAAATTTATCCTCTTCTACGATTATTTTACTTGAATAGTCCTTCACAAATACACAATTTTAGAATTTTAATCAAACGAATCAAAACGGTGTTTTCGAAAACTACAAAAAAAATGTTTTTGACTGTAAAAAAAACCTTTCATATGACACCCCACCCAACTCGACATAGTTAAAAATAATTTTTTTTCAAAATTTCCACTCTCAGCCCCCTCAAAATAACATTTGAAATGATAAGCCGACCGCTATAGTTTTCTTTCAATATTTACAACATTTCCCATAACCATGAATTTTTTCTAAAGTTTTTCTTTTGTCATGTTCGAAGTTAAGGGGGGAGCCGGGTGGGGAAGGATAAAAATTACAAAAAAAATTGCTTTGGACTAGAACAAAATTAACCTTTTATATTTAACTCAACAAAGTCAAAAATAATTTGTTTTCAAAATTTCCACCCTCAACCCCCTCAAAATAACATTTGAAATGATGAGCCGACCGCTATCTTTACAACATTGTCCATAACCATGCATTTTTCCAAATTTTTTCTTCTGTAATGTTCGAAGTTAAGGGAGACAGAAAATTTTGTCATAATTTGGTCAGGAAAAACACTCGTTTTTGGCAATATCTAAAAAACTAAGCAGTCGAAAAATCAAAGAAATTGTTTTTGGAAATATTTTGATCTTCGATTTTTCTAAACCAAGCTCGATTCCGTTCAAAAAACTTTTGTTTTACTATCTCCTTATCTAAGTTCATAAAATATTGATGAAAACAAATATTTGATTTTTTTTTTGTTCTCAGTAGGCGTGGGAAAACACATTTAAAGCTGTAGAAAATTTCAACTTGATAACACTTGTAGTTTGTGAGTAAATCGATTATGTAAAAATTCGGACTAACACCGAAGTCTCACCAATAGGGTACCGTTTTTACATTTTTAAAGTACGAAACCCTAAAAAATCCAGTAACTATGTTTTAGTTGGATATCATTTTCTTTGACCTATAACCATCAACAAAATGACGAGCATAAGAAAGATTAATGATTGGCTAGAGAAACAAAACAACGCTTTTGTTTTAAATATATTTTTGAACACAAAACAGTTGACAGTAGAATTAGTTGAGACAAGGTTATTTTTGGATAGTATATAAAGTTTCAATATCGTATACATTTATAACATTTAAGTAAAGATTAATTGTAAAGTTTTTTGATGTTTCTAGTCCAACAATCATATTTACATTTAATTCCTTTTAAGTTGAATTTAATTTATTCAACAAAAATTTGTGAAAATGATTGAGCAAATTTGTAAATATACATAAATAAGGTGATTCGAAATTTAGTGCAAAACCTTTTTAGTGAGAGATTTTTGAAGTGAAACTTCTAATGCGACTTCCAACAATGTTGCGTTAAAAACGTTTAACGCTTCTTTTTTTCATATAACTTTATGATATTTAAACAATAACCTGACATCTGACAATATCAGGAGTTTTCTATAAAAAAAATCCATTTTCAACTTATTTTGATAGAAGACTCCTGATAGTAAAGACGAAAAAAAGTAAAGACGCTTCTATTTTTCATACAACTTTATGATATTCAAACAATAACCTGACATCTGACAATATCAGGAGTCTTCTATCAGGAGTCTTCTATAAAAAAATAGGAGATTTTTAAACAAGTGGTGAAAACATCTCTTTTTGCGTGACTGAACGGTTTGTCCACGAGACGCGATAGCGTCGAGTGGAATAAGTTAAGGAACGCAAAAACGTTTTTACCACGCGTAGAAAACGCTATTTTTTCTACGCTTGTAAATATAAATGTTATTATTGTGTTCGCCTACAGATGGAATAATAACAGGCGAACACAATAATAACATTATTTAACACTGGTAAAAATGCTGTATATAAATACAATCTTGTTTATTTTTTACACTGTCAAATTTAGCTATGTCGTTTTGTAAGTTTTTAGTAGCTGAATTTGACAATATGAATAATGAAAATAATTCGGAACTATAAATTTATTTCAAGTAGTTCGAAAATATAAATTTAACTTTACATTTAAACGTCAAAAAATTATCGGTTTTTTTGCATTTTCAGATATATCTGTTCCGTGTTTTTTTTCATTCTCGGATATATCTCAGATCATATATTTTCTTTAAAATTTTTTACAGATATTACAGATATTTTTTTTACCGACTGAAAAGTATAAATTTAAAAAATTGTAGGTAAAGTTTCGATTAAAAACAAATATAAATAAATTTTTTAATAAAATTTAAATTTATTTAATAAATTTTTTTCTATTTTTTTTACGGAAAGAACTCAGAGAATATATTTTATATCTGACAATTAATTATCGGAGTAAAAAATTATACGATATATCTGATACAAATTTTATTTTATCGATCCGATCTCTCCGATATAGAAAAAAACACACTCATTATTAGTTTAAATAATTAATTACACACAATTGATATAATGATTAGTTTCGATTCGATTCAATCAAAATATTCAATTCCTTCAAAATGCTGAAATGAAATAAACACAGCAACCTAAACAACAACAGGAACAGTAAATCAAATTCAATCTCAAATATTCAATCAAATATTCAATCCTTTAAATAACCACCACCTGTAGGCGACCACCGAAACATATTTAATTTCAGTCACTAGTTAGAAAAACATTTTCAGTCACTACTTAGAAAAAGTTTCCCTTTCACATAGGTTTTACTATATATTAAAATGACATTTTCGTAGCTTGAAGTAGAAAAAATCCATTTTCAACTTATTTTGATAGAAGACTCCTGATAGAAGAAAAAAAAAAGTAAAGAAAAAATTCTATTTGATCATTTTAAATTGAAATATTTTAAACGAGAAAAAAATGCAGTTTTTGCAAGAAATATTGAAAAAATAGAACTCAAACATTTCGTATCTTACTTTAGTTATCATAATCCCATTGTAAATGTTATAGATTTGGATATTTCTCCACTCGAAAATGATAATTAAAAGATGCGATCAATTGTGAATTGTAAGCAATGTTAATTTAGTTTGTCTTAAAGAATATAGAGCAAGAGCCCGCGACGGCCAGACCTTCGTTATTTTATAAAAGCTGAAAGTTTTTCTGCGCATACCCCCTACTCAGGTAGGAACGATTAGCGACATATGAAGTTTGGATCATGGTGGCTTTGGCAGGGAGCAGTTAACAAAGGGGTCTCCAAAGTGGTAACCCCCTGCCAGACACTCTTAAACTTTAACAAATGGATAAAGTTTAAGGGTGTCTGGCAGGGTGTTGCTCCCTACGGTCGTGCGGCAAACTAACTCTTGTTTGGAAAACGCATTCGCACTAGTAATACACACTATTTTTTGTAACAAGTGCATAAAATTTATAAATATTTATTTAATTGTTAATTTAATCATTTATTTAATAAAGTTATAAACAAATTAGAGATTTTTAAATAATTAAAGTGCGCCATCTTCGTTGTAATATTTGTAATTTATAAGAATAAAACTACCGGTAAAAAATATACATAAGAATACAACTACCGGGAATATATAAAACAACATAGTAATCCAACTAAGCTGTCAAAATTGTAAGCTCTGAAAACCCAAATAAATTTTTTTTTCTTGTAATTCAAATGATGCTATGTGTTTAAGTTGTTTTTACTATATGATAAGTTATTTAAATTATTATTTTGATATTTCAGTGCTATAAAAATATTATATAATGAATAGAATTAACTACAAATACCACATGCAGGCGGCGATACGATCCAGGCTTACAAAATATTTTGTGATCATATGTGCGGAAAAGTAGTTTTTTCTTTTATTCTATTCTAGTACAAAATTGAATATTTTTATGCACGTGTTACAAAAAGGTTATTTCTGTCATGTGTATAGAAATTTAAACAATTCATTCATAAACATCAAGAGCATTGAATTACCATTTTTAATATAATCGATTTCTGTTCTTGTTAAAAGTACATAATTTAAAGTAAATCAATAATTATGGGACATATTTTAAATGTAATAATTCAATCGAGAGTTAAAAGCTTTATGGGTATGCTATATCTATAACCTCAATACATAATTGCAAACTTGCATTGAACTTATATCAAAATTATTTTTCAATTTTTATGTTTTTTTTATCTTTATCCATAAATTTCATGCTTGTTGGTTATCAACAATATTGACGTTATGGTAATTTTTCAAAATTTTGTGTTCTATCGTTATAGAAAATAAAATCTTTAGATAGAAAAGCGAATTAAAAAGTTATATTGATCATGTAATGAAAACCAGATGTGGAGATGGATTTAATTTGAATACATAGCATCTATGTTTGGATTAATATTGAGGTTATAAACTGTTAAGTATAAAGTGATTTACGGATTATTTGCGTCAAAATAAAAAGGGGTTGGTTGGTAGTTTGATACGTAAACACAAACAAACAAAATTTAATTTTTGGTTCCAATATATCCTAGATTGTGATTCATACTTGTTGTGTTCATGTTGATTGAAAAGATTATGGTGTTGTGTTAGATGTTATATGGAAATTCCTTATTTTATTTTTTTGTTTGTAAAATAGAAGAGTTTCAGTTGTTAGAGTTCATTTAGCGTAAATCTGTTTCGAATACATTTATCAAAACACGGAAACATTTTTATTGGAAAAAAGTTTAGGTTTCAGATCCATTGATTTTGAAATAGGAATTTTTTGAGGTTATGGTTTTGATTTAAAAAACTAGAAACATAAATTTGTTATTTCCTGCTACACTAATAGTAACAGTAAAAAAATTCATCAATAGAATAAACAAATAAATAGTAATCAAAGACCATCACATAATAGACGGAGAACCGTGTCATATCATTATGGCCATCACAATATAAAAGAGATTGCTCCATAAAAATATTTTTTCGGATTAAATTCCCATATGCTATAGATATTTCCCATCTATGCACAACATATATTTCCTTTTTCTATTTCAACTGTGGTTTTGATGGTTATACTTGATAGCAATAAGAAGCAATACTGGAAACGCCAATCTATTTTAGTGGTAAACGTTTCTATATATTCTAATAGATTTATTTAAACTAACGTCGTTTTTGTCCCTATTATATTATAATAAATGTGGAGCTTTGATGGTTATATCATGAAAAAGGAACAATATTTTGTATAACATTTCCTTTGTATTGACTAGAAAGTGAATCATTTATGCTGATGAAACCCTAGAAGGTTTAGACAATATTGTTTTATTTTATTTAATGTTTTTGTTTTGATTTGAAAAAGAATACATATTGTGTAACTCTATTTCAATTCAGCAGTTTTTTTGTTCCTTTTTATGTACAATTTAGATGCTGTTGCTGTCGTTTAACCTAAATCAAAATATATAAAAGAGCGTATGATATATTTGTCGACGGTTACATATATATGTATAATACAACCAAAACGTGGTTGTATGTTTTTTGATTGGTTTTCGTGCGTGATTGTGTAATGCATGATGAATTTTCTGTGATTGTTATTACACGCAAAATCAACAAATAACAAGTGGTTAGTGGAAATGTGTATGTTTTATTCGATAAGAATTAGCTAAACATGTTTGGCACACCAAATATGAAAAATTCATGATTTAGATTCTTTGAATATTCGGAGATTCAATTTCAAGTGGAATGAAAGTGATGAAATGGAAACAAGGACATTGAGGTTAAGTTTTTACATGGCAATGTAGATTTCTTTGCGTAAACTGACTATTTAATAATCGTTCTAGAACAACAAGATTCCAAAACGGGATTTTTTCAACAGGAAACGGAAAGGTGGATAAGCTTCAATTTAGCATGATATATTAGTAAATAATTGTATAATCCTTCTTTGCGCATATTATCTATATGTTTAAGTGCTGATTAACCTTAGTTATAGTTGTGAATTAGGACCTATAGATACTAAAAGGGTTTGGATGTTTTTCCATCTTCATCGACATAAAGTTTAACATGTTAGAAAATCTCCTTAGAGTCGCATATTTTTCATTGCTAATGACAAAATACAGAACGTGAAATAGAGAACGTTTCACGTGAAATTGTTATTAACTGATGCGATATAACGAAAAATTCACATAAATCATATTGGTGTGTATCACGATTTTAATTAGAGGAGATGCATCTTGATTTCTTATAGGCTCATATACCAAAGCTGAATATATTTGTCAATGACGACAATCGCTTTGGGATAATTTTCCTAATTCTTTCAATGCTTAACGACAATTTATTAAAAACTAGGAATCGCCCAGTGGCCGAAATTCGGCCATTGTAAATAGAAATTGCAAATAGACCTCTCAACCTATTTGTCAATGACGACAATCGCTTTGGGATAATTTTCCTAATTCTTTCAATGCTTAACGACAATTTATTAAAAACTAGGAATCGCCCAGTGGCCAAAATTCGGCCATTGTAAATAGAAATTGCAAATAGACCTCTCAACCAAATAGCTACAACACATTATTCCAGAGTTAAATTAATTGATATAGATTGATTTTGAATTGTGAAACAAATAACTTGAAAAAAAAAGAAAATAACCGAACAAAAAACTCAAAAAACACACCTATCAAATTTTTGCCATTTTTTCTAAAAAAAATCGTCAAAATTAAAAAAATAGTATTTTACTTCTACTCCTCATTACCTTTCCAACGATATACATATTGCCACACTTTTGATGGGTCAAATATTTTAAAATTGTACCACAAAAATATTGCTTACGTATTTATATATTTTTTTTTTTTTTTTTTTTTTTAATAAAATGTGATGTGTAGTAGGCATTACAATATGTGTCACAACAACACATAAAAACCTTTTAAGACCAAGGTCCCACAACAACATGCGTTCTAAGGATGTTAATGGACGCAAATATGTTTTCTTTTTGCTTTTTAATATTTTTTGTTAAATAATGGACAACTAAACTATAAATCCTATCACATATAATATATGACATAGGCCAATATTTCGTGATAGGATAGGGAAAATAAAAATAAAATAAGAGATAAAAAGCAAATTTGTTTTACAAATTTGCAGGAACAAAACTAAAATTGGTTTGCCAATAGTCCAGCTAATGGCATAATCCTTGATTATGGGACGCAGCATATTTTTCAATGATTAAAGCTCAGATATATAGTTATATGAAAGCTCGTTTCTTCGAGCAATCTACAGCGTTCCATCATCAAGGAATATTCATTAGCTAAGATTGAGAGTGCTACCGTTGACTGAATACAGTTCATCCGCCAGCACCCCTAAGATATCACCTTGGCTAGTGATATCTCACTGCTATTGCCAGTGGTATGTGATATCTCACGTTAACTCATGTGCCAATAACAGGGACTGGAGTGCGCGGGGTTGTCACACCCGTCGATCAAAAAATAGAAAAAAATTATCAAATTAATAAAAACTGATCCCTCCATGCGCAACTGATCCCTCCCTATATATATAGATATAGATAGATAGTGTACAAAATATCGGTTAAATGCGCAACTGATCCCTCCCTATATATATAGATATAGATAGATAGTGTACAAAATATCGGTTAAATGCGTAAAAATTCGCTTCCCTAAAGGTTTCGAAATATAAACCTACATTCCTTAAAAGTTATAATTTAAATTTGGTTGAATTAATTTGACTAAGAAAATAATTTTAAATATGTGAAACCGTACATTTACAAAACTATGGGGAGAACAGTGATAAGGAAAATTTTGAAATAAACATTCTGAGCTATCACTTTTTCATGTGGTACCCTCCTTGACTGGGTAGAAAAACTTTTTTTTAAATGAATTCACATCACAGCCTTCACAAACAAATTCCAGGTTGAAAAGATTCATAGTTTAAGAGATAATCGATGATATGCCAACAGACAGATAGACAGAATCGGAACAACCAAAACCCTCCAACTCTCTCTCATTGATCTTCAAATTACAAGTGTAGATATATAAACACATAACACCTTGCTTATGCCACGATAATGGTATTGTTTATGATGTGTTGTTGAACATTTTTGTCAGTTTTTATTTTCTAACAGACAACTAATATAGTCACAAAACAATCATTAATAATTTTATTAAAACTTCAACTTTGCACTGTATAAACCAACAAACTATATAACATTATATTAAGATCTTTCTTGAAGTTTTGAAAATAACCATAAATTTAAAATTTGTATAAAAAAGATACATCTTTGACTATATAAGTTTATGTCTATATTTTCTTATATTTTCGCTGTAACATCGCAATCAAGTTTGAATATAGGATAAAGTGTATAGTACTCTTGTACATGAACAAATATTTGAAAAACTTTTTTAATAAAACAAAGCTTTATAGTAGAGTTCTTAATTTGTCTTAAAGGATTATGTTTTTACATATTTTATGGTACATCAAATTCGTTTCGGTTATACAAAGGTTAAAGGAATCAATTGAGATTAAGAAAATGGAAAATATATAATTTTATATCTTTTGTGTTTATACGATAATTTAATGGTTTTTTATGAGCGCCAGTATTCGTAGCGGTGCTCGTAACCAACAACTAAAATGATTTAAAATACGAATCTGCCAAAAATATTCTACATAAGTATAAAGTTTGAATTTGAAAAAGCTCTTTAGAACCTTAGAGTCCATAGCTTAGAAAAAAAAAACAAAAATAACAAAATACTAAGAAATGCAAAGGATATGTATATGTGCTACTGCCACGGTTGTGGACAATATGGACTGCATAAGTGTAGATGTTATTGTGCATATAGATTACCATGTTTATTGCTATAACATCTGCACGAATTACAATTAGCTACAATTTATGGCAAGAAAAAAAAACAAAAGCACTGTGATCTTGTGCTTTAAGTTGGTTTAATAACAAACGAAATTGACCTTCATACTTTATGATAATAAATATCCAACTGGGACAACACAAATCTAAAAATAATAATAATTTAACAGTCACCCTAACTTAACTGTAAGTATATAATTATATTTAATACCAAAAACTTTTATTACAAATTACTTTAATGTTTATGTGGCTGTGAAATTTATAAATCGTACAAAATAAAGTTTGATGGTTAATTAGATTTCGACCTTACCAACAATTAGTCGAAATATATTGATTATGCCTCGTCCTTTGGAATATTAGAGAAGCCATATTTTTGTGCGTATGAAGGACTATTAAACAGAAAATTGTAATCGAATAATTATTGTTTAACTATTGTTTAAATCGTCTAACAACGATTTATAAAAAGATTAATAAAGCAATTATTTAAATATTTTAATTAAAACCGTCGCCGTTTAAATTTCCCTAATCAAAAATAAAACAAAGTTATTATAAACAAATATTTCTATTAAGCAGAAGATCGTAAATTCAGTTAATGATATTTTAATTATATCCAATTAGTTGACCTAGAAAAACCTACAATTTCTCATTCTTTGTTTTTTCTATGGACAGAATAAAAACACAAGCCAATTAACTTGACTAAACTGTTGTTTACAAGGATGAGCTTAAAATGTTAAGTTAGACGATTTTTTATACCCAAGAAGTGTGGGGGTTTGCGGGAGTAATAATTATTGTTAATCGTTTTCTTATGAATGACAAGTATTGAGCATAAAAAGTATAAACTACTCTTGACTATGTTTTAATTGATGTACTTAATTCTATTCTCCACCTTTATTTTTATAACGATCATTAAGAGTTTTTTTTCTAATAACTTTGAAAGTGAAATATGTACACAACAGGTGCTTTTATAGTAATTTATTTGTTTGTTAAACAATTTTCCTCAAATTAACTAAATCACTACTAACGTATTGGAAAAAAATCGATATGGTATATAAAATATTCTAGGCTATATTTAAATCTGATTCGATTTTGATTGTTTGAAAATTGGCTTCCTAGATTCAGTAGATGGGCCTCAGTAGATAGAATGAATCGACGAAACACATAAATGGTTTAATTTGGTTTTGAAGATTAAAAAACTATTTTCAGCATAAGGAATAGTATATTAAGAAACTAGTTTCATAATCGACGATTTTATCGCACGCATTCTGTTTAGAAAACGACCCGCGCAGCGGGGAGTTTTCTTAAGGATAAGTGCGATAAAACGTCTTATGAAACGAGTTTTTTATACTATTTTTTCTATTTTGCATTTTTTGTCTTGAAATTTTAAAAAATATTTTTTATGTTTTAATGTTTTAAAGAAAATTTCTAAAAATTTCAATTCAAAATAGTAAGCTCTGCGTTTCATCATATTTCTATATATTTTTTCGTTGCAAAACTAGCTTTCATAAAATGGGTATTTTATTAAAATATAGTCAATTTGATATTTTGTTATTATTACTAATTATTTTAATTAATTAAAATATTTAACACTAATTTAGATAATTTTTTAATAATAAGATTAATTAATAAGAATAATTTTATTTATATAATTATTCGTTTTAACTTTCACTGACGTTTGTATGACCAATGTGACCAACCTTGAAAAACAAAACTTTGCGTATCTTAATGAAGGCCATTTCGATACGCATTTGGGTATCGAAATGACTTTATTTTAGACGCAAAATAGAAAAAATACTTTTATTCTCTTCCATTTAATTATATCAGCTTTATTTGTATGTTTTTTCGATAATAATAGTATGTATTATTGTATTGTTTTTTAACCTATAGCCTAATGAACTTAACCTATTGCCTAATGAAACTTTTATTCAATTGGTATGATTCCAATTGGTCAAATTATTTTGATTTCATTAAAATTATTTTCAAATTATAATCACATTTGCTTTGATAAGTTTTGTTCAAAAATCAAATTTTGAGTAATTCTCTTATTTCGTTTAGTTGAACTTGGTTGATTGTATGAGAAGGGCGTTTTTTATCATCAGGGTTTTTTTATTAAGAAATTTGATTTATCAATTAAAACAATAAAGATTTATTGTTTTAATTGAAGAAAATGTTTTTAATTTTTATAATACACAATTCTTTTTTATAATAAAATCTTTGTCAGAGAATAAAGTATTGTAATCGATTCGTGAATAATGAATTTTATTCTCTCGCAAATTAAAATTCTCGCTCGTGCCTCGCTCGAATTTTAAACTTTTGCTTGAGAATAAACTACTTCATTATTCACTCATTGATTAAACTACTATTAATGCTTAAACGTGGTTAACAAAGTCAACAATTACTCTTATGATTAATTGTTTTAAACAGTGATTGAAACTGGATGATGTTTACCGTGCTAAAAGTTATAGCGTTTTAAAAATCATGTTTAGATTGCGTTCCAATTAAATCAGTGGCGTAGCCAGAATTTTCCATTGGGGAGGTCAAGGATTATTTTATAAGGCTTAATAGTTTAACCCAATAAACCAACTAATTAGTTTTATTAATAATTCATTACAATAATAGATACTTCCTTTTAATGTTTCCTTAATTTTAATTTTTTTAATTAATAATTTTTTGAAAAATAGATTAATGATTTTTTTTAACTATTTTAAATTATTTTTAATTAACTTTAAGAAAACAAATATCGAATAATTTTTATTTCAAAAAAAAAATATTTTTACAATATTTTTTTTTTTAGTAAAAAGTGTTGTGTAGTAGGAATTACAAAATATGTCACAACAACACATAGATTCCTTTTAAGACCATATAGGTCCCGCAACAACATGCATCTTGGTGGACGTTTTATTTAAATCTTTGTGGATTGAAGTCACTCGAGACTGATTCAGGCAAAGCATTCCATTTGTACGATGTACGCACAAAGAAATCCCTTTGCATTTTGTTACTGGGGCAGTGAGTAATCCCGACAATTTGACTATTTGCACAAACAGATTGACGAGTTGAACAAGGAAAAGAAGATGTCTGAGGCATTATAGATCTAATTTCATCCGAGCACTGCTGGTGACGATATTTATAAAAAACAACGGGATCAGCAACAGTGCGACGATGTTGTAGGGAATCAAGATTTAATGTTAAATTTCGATCACCAAGAATTGGTATAGCACGCTTTTCAACAGAGTCCAAAAGGCCCAAGATGGTAACAGATGCAGCGCCCAAAACTTGACAACAATACTCCATGCAGGGACGAATATAGGACTTATAAATGTGGAGTAATTGATACGGAGAAAAATATTTTTTACATCTGTTGAGGAGGCCGAGTTTTCTTGATGCGCTCTTTGCCATAGCCATGATATGATCGTTCCATAGTAAGTCATTGGAAATTGTGACTCCCAATAAACGAATGTTTTCACATTCGTCTATTTGGTCGTTACACATATTAATTGAAATATCATTGGGAAACTCGGTCTTTGATCTGGAAACAATCAATAGCTGTGTTTTGGTGGAATTAAAAATGACCAAATTTTTGTCACCCCAATCGGCGACTTTTTTCAGTCCTCGTTTACATTTATGGCAGCGTCTCTCCGGGCGGGATTTATTTCTTCATGCATTTACCCTTTGAAGATAGGGGGACCAATGACTTGTGCAGTGTACTATCATCTGCAAAACTATTTATTGGGTTCTTGGTGATTTGCAACAGTTCGTTGATATAAATTAAAAATAAAGTGGGAGATAAAACTGAGCCTTGGGTACATCAGCGTTAATTAATTTGGACTCAGAAATAAAGCCATCTATAGATACCGAGATGTATCGGTTAGACAGAAAATTTCGAATCAACTTCACAACTGCGGTATGAAAACCGTACGCAACGAGCTTGTTGATCAAGTTGGAATGCCAGATTCGATCAAATGCTGTTGAGATGTCTAATGCGATTACGTCCTCCAAAAATTTGGATATGTGTGAATTAATATATTGCACGTATATTTTAAACAGGACTGGGAGTAAGGTTATTAGTCTGTAATTTGAAATATCACATTTCGTTCCTTTTTTGGGACAGGCTGGACATTGGCCAACTTCCAGCAGGATGGAAAAATACCAGATTTATAGGATTTATAAAATATTTTGGTGAGAGTTGGTGCAATATAAAACAAAAATATCGAATAATTTCAATTAACTTTCATAAAACAAATTTCGAATAATTTTTAATTAACTTTAAAAAAGAAATTTCGAATAATTTTTTATTAACTTTAAAAAATGATAATTTTCTTTATTTTTAAATAGAAATTTTTGAGCTAGTGATTTTGAAATTTAAACTTATTTGAAACTGAATGACACTTTACCTATTGATTCGCCTCAAACCTGTGTCTAGGAAGGGATGAAAAATCATTTTCCTGATTAATCAAATTCCTTAAAATATCAAGGCGTTACATATCATTTAAGCTATTCTAACACAATTAATTTTGTTTTGTATTTAGAACAACTTCCAGGACACATTGTTTTGTCCGATCTTATCTATTATCCGATCTACGAAATTGTTATTTGTTATTTCCGGCACGGAATACTAGTTATGAAAAAATTGCTGTAATTTATTTCTCAAATCCTATTTCACGATGTACAGGAATAAGGCTACAGATGTACTCATAAAGAAAGAATAGTAGACAAAATAGTAGACCAGTGGGCATAAATAAAAGATGCCAGAATAGTACATTATGATGCTAGGACGTAAAGCTCAAGATTTTGGTCGTATGTGGAGTTGCATTCACATTAAGTCCAAAATAGCTTATGTCCGTGCATCATATACTATTTTTTATTCGCCGCAAGTAAAATATTTAAAAAAAATGTTTATTCTAAATTGAAATTACAAATTTGCATAAATTTTGAAATAAAAATATGTGGAACAAGTTACCTTTGACATAATATTTGTTATTTTTTCCAAATTATTGTATCACTATTTTTTTTTATTTAGCGTATGGTTTTTTTGTGACACATTAAAAATTAAACTTAAAATAGGTAGACTCTTCTATGAAATCTACCTAAAACAAAGCATGGATACACATTAAATGAACTTACATTCAATTTGATTGCGCGTCTTTTAGTAAAAAAGTAAAAAGTAAAATATTTGAACATTGGGCAGTACATTTGAATATTAGATGTTTACATCGAGCGAGTCTATCCATGCTACTACATGGGGAGTTGCCAAATGGATGTCTTAGATGTCGCCATTGTACCATCGAATTGGACACACAGTTGCAATGTGTTTTATGGTTTATTGTGGAGCGCCGCAGTCACACTCAGGGGACTCTGAAATGCCCCTCATGTAGAAAGAATCAGCACAACGTTCATGATTCGTTCTTATTCGGTTTAGTGTAGTCCAGGTATGACGTGGCAGATCGAAACCAGGTTGGGTAGAAGTCGGGTTAGTAATAGAAAGGCCAGTTGTATTTATGATGCCAGGAGGTGTCCCAGACATCCAAGATATTAAAATTAGTTGCCAGCAGGTTGCTGGCAGTTTTATGTGCAGGCTTTCTTGACTTCAATCGACAACGAGTGTGGTCACCGCTATCTTCGTGCAAGGGTAACGTGATGTTGTTGGTTACCTTTTTATGTTCACGCATGAGAGCATGCGAGCGTCTGAGTGCAGGTGGAGCGGTATTGCTTAACACAGGGCCAAGGTTAAGGGGTGGTTCTGATAGTACTACTTATAGTACGCATCGTGGTATGCAGCTGGCAGTCAACTTTTTGTGTATGTGTGCTAGTGAGTATGTGTGCTATCACTATGACAACATAGTGGAGGGTGGGGTTCTGTGGAACGAAAAGAAAGCAACTGTTTAATTCATTCGTAAGATTCCAAGGAAAAAATCTTAATATTAGAATATTAGAGCAATTCTTCTAGAAGACAGAAACTTTAAAATTTCAACGGGGGGGTTTAAACCCGAATAAACCGGTATGTCGCTACGCCTGATTTTGGTAATCTGACGATTAATGTTTACATTCGAAACATGTTATAATAAATATATACCAAAAAAGTTTGTTCCGTTGATTATAATTACAATAATTTATTTATATAAATTATTGATTTTATTTAAAAATGTATTAGTCATACATCCAGATTTTTCTGCTTCGGCTATTTTAAGTCGAGTTGCCGTAAAGATTTTAAAATCGTAATTTGCCGAATGACAAAGAAAATAAATAAGTGATACTGAGCAAAAAGTGGAAATCGCTGCGAAAATTTAAATGTTTGCTTAAATAACTTTAATAAACTTAACTTAACTTTAATAAAATCGTAAAATTGCCGAACTGGAAAATTCTTTTAGTAAAAATGCCGAATTTGCCGAATGGGAAAATTCTTGGGAGGGTGTCACAACCCCCAAAACCCCCCCTCGGCGTCAGGTCTGACAGGAAGAGGGAAGGAGAGGGTTCTGAGGAACGAAAAGAAAGCAACTGTTCAATTCATTCGTAAGATACCAGGGAAAAAATCTTAATATTAGAATATTAGAGCAATTCTTTTAGATTACAGAAATTTTAAAATTTCAATGGGGGGGGGTTTGAACCCGAACAAACCCGTATGTCGCTACGCCACTGAATTAAATACTAAAAGGTCTCCACAATGCTAAATCGATTTTACACATTTTCGAGTTGACTAAATACGCCATTTGCATTCTCAATTTTTGTAGACTTATTTGATTCAAATTTTACTTTATAAATAATTTCAAAATTGTTTACATATTCAAATTCTATTATAAAACTCTTTGAATTATTAAATATGAGAATATTATATATATTTAATATATTATATATAAAATCAGTATTAATAATCTTCATTTTTTTATTCAAATTTAAGTTTGAAACTATAAATAATTTTCTAGTTTTCATTTCAGGCTCTGGGATATCAAGACTTCGGTCTGGGTTAAGGATTTTGATATAGTTTTCAGCAAAACACTTTTATTAGATTGATAAATTATTAAATTTAATAATTTAATAAAAGAAATATTATTTTTCAAACAACTCTTTATTAAAATATAAATATCAGATGCGTTTCGGATATAAAATATCCATCATCGGTGAACGAATTTATATTTATTAGGACATTGTTTTTAGTTTTGAGTAACGATGTACATATGACAAACATAAAACTCTTTGTTAAGATATACCTATATTTTTTATCTCTGTTTAGAAATTTATTACAAACTAACACAAAAAATCTATACGTTGCCGCAAAATTATAACAGATCATAAATAAATATAATTTAGTGAAAAGATGATACAATCACCAAACTACTCCAAAACGTTTCCATTTAGATTTTCGAGATATTTCAAATATTTAAAATCAAAAATCTCATTTCTTTCAAAACTCAAAAAATATTCCAAAAATTAAAATAAAAAATTCAAACTTTTTTCAAAATTTGCAAAAATTATAACAAAATCAAAAATCTAATCTTTTTCCAAAATTCTAAAAATATTACAAAAATTATAAGAAAATCAAAAATTGAAGCTTTTTCCAATGTTCTTAAAATATTGCAAAAATTATTCCAAAATAAATAATCCAAAATTTTTTCAAAATTGCAAAAATATTTCAAAAATTATAACAAAATCCAAAATTGAAACTTTTTCCAAAATTCTAAAAATATTGCAAAAATTATAACAAAATCAAAAATACAAACTTTTTTAAAATTCCAAACATATGTCAAAAATTATAACAAAATAAAAAATTGAAACTTTTTCCAAATCAAAAATTCGAAATTCAAAATATTTTTTCCAAAATTCTTAAAATATCGCAAAAATTATAATTAAAAATACAAATTTTCTTCCAAAAATTCCAAAATCAAAAATTCAAACTTTTTTCAAAATTATAAAAATATTTCAAAAATTATAATAAAATTTAAACTTTTTCAAAACTCAATTTTAGAGTTTCCGAAAATCCTTACAAAATCAAAAATTCAAACTTTTTCAAAATTCCAAAAATACTCAAAAATTTTACAAAATCAAAAATTTTCATGTCCAATTTCATGCTCGATCACATTTCATGCCATACAAATAATTAATTTCATTTTTTCCCAAAAAATTGGGTAAAACAAAATGAAAATCATTCTTTTGACACACTTGACAACATTTTTTTGACAAACTTATAATGCAATAATCTAGATTTTGGTTTCACATACCAATCCCGACCATCAAGATTTCGCCAAATTCAATGTTCCTTCTCGTAATCACTTAAAATGAACGTTTTTAAGCCAAAAATATGCAAATTTCCTTATTTTGATACACTTGACAATTATTTTGACACACTCCCGGGATAACTATCGAACACATCATCCTTTCGACTCTTACCATTGAGTATGTACCTATTTTTAGAAACAAAAATTTATGAAATCCTTACAGCGGTTTTCTAGATTTCGTCGGTTGTGACGGCTGGTTGGGCAGACATTCATTTTCTTTCGTTTTTTTAGATCATTAGGTTCTAAAACGTTGAGAAATGCCAAAAAAGTGGGGGTAAGAATTTTACTTTTGGCTCGAGAATGTAATTCATAAAAATATGGAGGGGCTGAAATCTCACAGCTCTGAGATATCAAGACTTCGGTCTGGGTAAAGGATTTTGATATAGTTTTCGGCAAAAAACTTTCACGAGGACATGGTTTTTAGTATTGGGCAGCGATGTATATCAAACATAACTCCTTGTTAAAGTACAAGTATTTTTTATATCTGTTTAAAAATTTATTACAAAACTAACACGAAATTTCAGACCGAAGTAATATCAATACGTTGCCGGAAAATTATAATCAAAATTCCAAAAATATTGTTAAATTAAATAAAATCAAACTTTTTCAAAAATATTCCAAAAACTAGAATGAAATCAAATATTTAAACTTTTTCTAAATTCCGATAATTTCCAAAAATTCTTAAAAATTCTTTTCCAAAATTCTAAACATATTGCAAAAATTATTACAAAATCAAAAATTAAAACTTTTTTCAAAATTATAATAATATCAAAAATTTGAAATTTTTCAAAATTCTAAAAATATTCCAAAAATTCTTACAAAATCAAAAAATGAAACATTTTTCAAAATTCTAAATATATATATATAAAATTAAAAAATTCTATTTTTTTCAAAATTCTAAAAATATTGCAAAAATTATAACAAAATCAAAAATTGAAACCTTTTTCAAAAATTCCAAAAATCAGAATGAAATCATGTATTGAAACTTTTTCTAAATTCCAATAATAATCCAAAAATTCTTAAAAATTCAAACTTTTTCCAAAATTCTAAAAATATTGCAAAAATTATTACAAAATCAAATATTGAAAATTTTTTCAAAATTCCAAAAATTATAATAAAATCAAAAATTAAAAATTTTTCAAAATTCTAAAAATGTTCCAAAAATTCTTACGAAATCAAAAAATTAAAACTTTTTCCGAAATTCTAAAAATATTGCAAAAATTATTACAAAATCAAAAATACAAACTTTTTCAAAATTCCAAAAATATTTCAAAAACTATTCAAAAATTTCCATGTTCAATTTCATTTTCAATTACATTTACGTCTAAAAACAGCCATATTTTTTTCCAAAAAATTGGCTAAAAAATAAATGAAATCATTTTTTGACACACTTGACAACATTTTTTTGGCAAACTTATAATGCCATAATTCTCAAATATAATAATAAAATTTCATTTAAACAAACAATTTTATTTTTTCCAAAAAATTGGGTAAAAATAAATAAAAATCTCTCTTTTGACACACTTGACAACATTTTTTTGACAAACTTATAATGCCATAATTCTCAATAATAATAATAAAATCTCATTTCTAACAAACAATCAATTTTATTTTTTTTTCCAAAAAATTAGGTAAAAATAAACAAAAATCTCTCTTTTGACACACTTGACAACATTTTTTTGACAAACTTATAATGCAATAATAATAATAATAATAATAATAGAATCTCATTTCAAACAAACAATTAACTTTATTTTTTTTCCAAAAAATTAGGTAAAAAAATAAATAAAAATCTCTCTTTTGACACACTTGACAACATTTTTTTGACAAACTTATAATGCAATAATCTAGTTTTTGATCTCACATACCAATCCCTACCATCAAGATCTCTCCAAATTTAATGTTCCTACTCGTAATCACTTAAAATGAACGTTTTTTAAGCCAAAAATATGAAAATTTGCTATTTTTGACACACATAATGATTTTTTTGACACACTTCCGGTACAGTTATTGAACACAGCGCCCTTTCGGACCTGTCCCTTGAGTAAACCTATTTTTAGAAAAAAAAATGGCCAGACGGCCAGACGGCCGGACGGCTGGCAGACAGACATACATTTTTTTTTTTTTGCTTTTTTAGAATCAGGAGGTCCTAAAACGTCGAGAAATGTCAAAAAAAGTGGGGGTAAGAATTTGCTTTGAGCTCATGAATGTAATACTTAGGTCTTTCAGACCGAAGTAATTATTTGTTTTTAACACCTGTTTTTCATATTTAAAATTATTTAGAAGAAAATAATTCGAACGAAATCATGCGCTAAATTTTTAAATTTAGCACGATTTAGAGTTTCGAGACCATTTAGCATTCGATTGGAACACGTTCAAAATATAAGATTCACGAGAAAGTTTTAAATCTTACATCAAAAAACGTCTATTCGGCCGTCCGGACAAAGAAAACTTGAAACTACTAAGCCAATTTAAATATTTTTTCCTACTCCTATCACAGTAAATTATAAATTACATCGCACTATCCATGACATGTAAATTGATTATTTCAAATAGCGTGCGGTAAGTAAAAAAAAGCGTGCGGTAATGGATTTTCATATATATATTACCGCACGCTATTTAATAAAAAGAAAAATTTTTATTTAAAGAAAAATTTGATTTTTAAAAATTAAATATTTCAATTCATTTTGACACAGAATAATGCAAAGCCTACCACAATTTGTAAACTATTTGCATTTTATTTATAATTAGTAGTTCATTTTTTCAAGTAATTATATGCGTTTGGGCATCAAAACAAAGTCGTAGGAAAAGTATATAACAAATCTCGAGTTGTAAAGCATTTTCCATGCTCGTGAAGATACTGCACTCGACGCTACGCGTCTCGTGCGCAAAATTTTCCCTCGCATGTAAAATGCTATTTACAACTCTAGATATGTAATATACTATTAAAATGTGTTGGCATAATGCTGTAACATAAACAAAAAATGTTGCGGAAAATTGGACAAAGTAGGTGGAGGAGATAAGACGTTGCCAATCAACTGTTTATTTAAACAATTACTGCAAATACAAATCTAATGAAATTCAATAAAATTGTTCATTGTATTAATCTTCATTGTATTAAGTTAATTAATATTATATTAATTAACAGCGATTAATAAACTAATAAATCGTTCATTGGGCTATAATAATATTGTATAGTTCAATAATTGCGGTTTTTAGTAAAACAGACAATTTAATTGGATTTTTTCAGTGAATACATCAAAAGGTACATAGGCACCTGACTCTGTACATGGGCTTTTAGAGCAGTTTTTCAAAGTTCTAAAAGCTTTTAGGCAAAATTGAAGAGTTCGAAAAGAAACTTAATAATAACTTAATCGTAAATTAAAACTTTAATAACATTTAGTCGTGATATTTAATTTCGTTCCAACTGTAATGTTTGTAATAATTATGCATATAAACTTCGGGTTTGTCACTATTGTCATTTTTTCAGGTTTTTAAGTTAATCAATATTATTAATTTTTTACATGACTTTTGTGTTATTATGTTCTGTTGCCTGGCTATGATTGTTTTACTTAACATGATATCCAATTTCCGGTAATCTCATTAATGTTCGGGTTACGTATAAACAACTTACAGTATTAATATTATTGAGGGGTTATATATATAATTAAGATTGGATGGATATAATAAGATTACAATAATTATTATTATTGACGTTTTATGTCGTTATGCATTCATATGCAATTTTAATTTTTTTACTTAATATCTTAATATCTTTATATTTTACTTAAGTTCTTGGCATGATTTTTATTTTACATTTTTTGTTCATTGAATAATTTAGCTTCAATGTAGGTCTAAATTGTAAATGCTGTTATTTTTCATTAAGCTTCAATTCTTCAACTAATTAGAACATTAACCTAAAATGAGACCCTTAATGATCATTATGTGTCCCAACAACACTTATAAACCTTTTAGGACCTAGGTCTCACAGCAACATACGTTATAAGGTGTTGCGCAAATTTGTTCTTTACAATTCATGTTTTTTTTAAATTGATGTTTAACTAAACAATAAGTTCTAATTCATCAACCGGAGTCAGGACGAAGAGACGAAGAAGGTTGTCTAAATTAAAAAAAAAAAATAATCGAAAATAGAAAAATAAACTGTATTGTGCTTTATTTTATTTTTGCATGTAAGATAAAATACACTGCAGTGTGTGTTAGTGTTTGTGTTAGTGTTTATGAAAATAAAAGAACGGAGGCGTACAATTATATAATTGGTAAGATTGTTCTTTATTAAAAAATTATTTGGTATTTTATATTTACTGTTACCAGGCGGAAGGCAGGTAAAATGTAACTTTTTATTGCTTTGATGTAGTAAATTTATTTATTATTTTAAAACATTAATTTGGTTTGTATTGCCTGGTAGCAAGAAATGTAAAATTTCGTTTTAGTTGTTAGTAGGAATTTCGAATTTAACTCTTTATTTATTTATTTATTTATCTTATTACCGTCTCATCAGACTACATAAAATTTTATAAAAACCTAATATTATTGACAAATTAGACAAACGTATATAGTTCTATTAATTAAAAAAAAAGGCCGAAATTGATATCATCCATTTCCTTTATTTGTTTATTATAGGAACGACGACCTGTTGATTCCAAAAATTCATTGATTGATGCATTGAAATGCCTACAAAGAACAACAAGAGGGTTCTTATTATGTCTATAGAGTCCCTTATTGAACACTTCAACCAATGTTGCATCAGATGGATTGTGCGCAATTTTTATAACATCGTGTAGAAGATTTGTGATGAGCTTTTGTGTGACAATATCATACATGAACATCAATCCATTGTTTATTCTTCTTCTTGCCAATGATTCAATGTTGAGTACAGCTAATCTTTCCTTGTAAGGTCTAAACTTAAAATTTTCATCTCTTTGTTCACTGCTTCTTAAAGCATACATCAGGAACTGTTTTTGTACACTCTCGATTTTATTACGATATTTAGCTTCAGAGGGATTCCAAATAGGTGAACAGTAATCAAGTACTGGTAGCAGTATCGATGTATATAATAATTTAAGCGTATTCGGGGAAAATGTTTTACATAGGCGTCGAATAAAACCCAAAGTAATCATCCCCTTTGAAATGATCATTTCGATGTGCTTATTGAATTTTAAAGATGTTGTAAATAACACGCCCAAATCAGAGTATTCGGTTAATCTTTCAATGTATTCGTTCATTATTTTATATGATGTTGTTATAGGCGACTTAGACTTAGATATACTCATTGTTTTACATTTTCGGATGTTCAATGACATACAGTTGACATCGCACCAGTGTAACACATTATCAATAGCACGTTGAATACAAATCGAATCACGAATACTTCCAATACTTTTAAACAATTTTACATCATCAGCAAAAAGCAGTATGCCAACTTCTGGTACAGTTGCAGGTAGATCGTTAATAGCGATTAAAAATAATTTAGAACTCAATGGATTCCCTTGAGGTACACCAGATGTTGGAATAAATTCACAAGATAGTTGATTTTCAATCTTTACGTAGGACACACGATTCGTTAAAAATGATAAAAACCATTTTAACGTTGCATTAGAGAACTCATAATTAGACAATTTAGTGATAATTACATTGTATTTTATCTTATCGAATGCGTTATTGAAATCTAAGTATACAACATCTAATTGTTTGTCTTTTGCCAATGATTCTGAAGCTGCATGGTGAAATTCCATTAAGTTTGTTAATGTAGATTTTCCTTTCACGAAACCATGTTGTTGGATACAGATATCTGAAATAATGCAATCTTGCAAGTATCGTGAAATTAATCCGTCAAAGACTTTTGCAATAGTTGATCCAATGCTTATAGCACGGTAATTTTCAGCATAATTTTTATTGATTTATTGATTTATTAAAAAGTAGTTGCAGTGGAAGCGCAAGTGATATAACACAATTTTTTAGAATAATTGGCGATACATTGTCGGTACTGTTGGATTGGCCCTTATACGGAGCCAGTTGTTATGTTGGACCTTTGTTACAAAATATATTATTCAAAAAGAAAATTCTATACAAATAAACGGGATGGCCGTGTTGCCCCCACATAAACCCGGTCTTGGGAACCTCTTATATACACTGAAGGCTCTAGCCTAACATTTCCAGAAGGAAATCAAAATTTGAATTCAATTCAAAAAAAATAAAAAAAAATTCAATAAAAAAGAATGGAATATAATATATATATAAAAATATTGACATATAATTGTATAAAAACCTTATTTTAGTATTTTTTTGTTGAAGCTGCTTCAGAGTTTTCAGGATTTTTATCTGGATGCCATTTTAAAGCTAATTTCCTGTATGCTTTTTTAATTTCTGCGTCTGATGCGGTTTTAGTAACATCAAGTATTTTGTAATAATCAACCATTTTTGTATATTGTTTGTGTTAATTTTTTTGGTTAGCAATCCCTTATCTTATATGGTGAAGGTAAACTTTGACAAATTTTGAAAATTGAATAACTATGTGGTATCGTTTCTGATTTTTTTAACGTTGAAACTACACCAAACATAAAACCATATGATAACAGTACAAACTCATATATTATAATTGAACAAACAGCTATTGAAATTATCGATAAAATATTTTATCAATAAAGTAACACAACCTTGACATCCTCACTCTTCATCCACAGGTAAAACAAAACTTAAATTGTTTTATGATTTTCCATATATTAATTCAAACAAAACAATAGTAATACAATAAAACAATATTTTTCGTAAAAAAAAACATCTAATCTAAACAACTTTTTACTATTTTCATGACAAGACTTGAATCAATCTAGTCAGAAAAAAACATGTGTCTTTTTTTAATGACAAGATCGGAATGAGAGACACATCTCAAAATCTTTTTTATCAAAACCAACAATGTGATTTTTTTGTTTGACATCTTCTGAAGTCAAAACAAATCGTGTAATACTAAGTTCAGCAAAAGTTTAGTAACGACATCTGTTTGTTAGAATTGGAAATAAAATTGAGTACGTTCGTTTGTTTTTTATAGTATATTCGAAATTTAACTAACAGTTAAGTATTAGAAAATTTTAAAATTATTATTAATGTAAAAATGAACGGAAACTAATGAAATACATTTTTATTGAATTAGAAACAGAAGATGAATTTGGTTTTATTATTGTTTTGCGAATATTGCGGACGTTACAGTACCTTTTCCCTTACTAGGATCTATCTGTGTAAGTAATGTAAAAATTTGCTGCCATGAAAATGTTGATAATCTTTTATAGGTTTTTGTTTTATCATTGTTCATTGCATCTATGTAACTATCATTTCCTTGGTTTTTTGAATAGGTTTCACAAAAAAAGGATGCAAATATATTTGCTATGGATTGAATATCTGAAGTTGACGATCCTTTATACCGGATTGATGTGAAATTTATTTTCGCCTGGCGATGATTTCGTACATATTCCCAAAATTTTTTTGGATCATTAAGTACATTATCCTCCAAATTTTGTATATGGTTTGCATGTAATTTTTTATTAAGATCATTAAAATTAACTATCAGTTGCTTTAGTATAGATGTATCATTTGTCAATCTTACTCTTTTGTATTCTTTTCGAATTTTATTTCGGATATTTGAAAGCTTTTTACAGATCCATGGTGGATCAGAATTTGATTTAGGATGGTACTTGGGAATAAACTTTTCAAATCCGTCATACAAGACACAATAAAACATATCAAGAGAATCATCAATTGTTTTATTAAAGAACATCGTTTCAAAATCAAATGAAAGCAAATAATTCTGAAGTCCATCAAAATTCGCTTTTTTGAAAGAAAAAATCATATTTTTTACATTGGTATTGTTTGGAAAATATTTTGATGAGGTTATAACATATGATAACTCCAATGGCGGATGGTGCGGATCAATTTGTGCAATGGGATTTAAACTTACGTTCAACTCACATAAATCAGACTCAGATACATAAATCAAATCAAGAATATTTCCAGATGGATTTTTAAAGTGGTTTAATTGATGTAGACCATAAAGCCCGATTTCATTTATAAATTCACTTGCAAAATTTGGGAATTTGGCAGGTGTAAACGAGTTCAGCTCAGGATCATAACTCCATTGTGTTCCGGAGAAGTTCATATCACCCATTACCATAAGTGAATCAGATGATGATCTTTCTATACCTTTTATGGCTGATACATGTTTATTGTATGTTTCAAGAGACGAGTTTGGTGGCGTATACATAGTATAAATCAATATATCTTCTTCTGCAGTGACAATTTTAACCAAAAGGTGCTCTATTTCTAAATTGTTTGAAAATCTTATTTCTTCAGATGAAAAGTTCGTGTGAACTGCAATAAGAACACCACCACCACGTTTCGTACCAGTGGTTGTGTGGCGATCTGCACGATAAACGTTATACTTGTTATCAAAAAACTCGGAGGTGTTATGTGATTCGTTTAACCAAGTTTCAGTTAAAACAATAACATCGAAATCACAAAAAATAGTCCTTTCATATATCTCTTTTCTTTTTGTTGACATTGCTCTAATGTTTTGATAATAAACTTTTAAAGTACTATATTTATAAAAATCTTTGGTAGAGTCTAATGAATAATTTTCTGCAACTTCGCAAACTTTGTCGACAGCCTTAAAATATTTAGTTATTTTCTGTTGGTTTGACGATTTTAAATTTGAAATGTTGGAAAGCGGTTGTGTTGAAAATTGCAAATTGATATGTGGAAGATGTTTGATAGTTATAGTTGTAGAATCAGTTCTATCATTTAACTTTATATTTGGTTGTTTTGATTGACAGAGTTTTGAAAAAAAATCTCAGAGGAAGCATGATTAGGATCATTAACAGTAGAGAGAGATATCTGACTTGAAGGTAATGTTGAATCCAATGATAGAGTTGACCTTTTAGTTGTTTTATTCTTTGCAATGAAATCACCAATTAATACATGTTGAGGCCAGAAATCTGTTTGAATAAGACTATCATAAAGGTCCTCAGTGCACGACAATTTAAACGACACAAAGCTCAAATCATCAAGACTTTGATCAGCTTTAACCAGTAAACGTAGTACAATATTATCATGAGGATAGTCTAATTTTCTTTTTATGTAGGCTGTTATTTTGGTAACGTCAATCGATGGGTGTAACCGTGAGACATATATCGATCTTGAAAGAATCTTTCGATTTGATGAATTTGAGACAACTGATTTTTGGCGAATAGAAACAGCTGAACCCAATTCATGATTTGTATCTGAACTGGTACCAGACACCAAATTACGATTTTGAAAGATAAATTTATGACTAGTTTCTTCGTTTTCCAAAACCTTGTCAGAATTGTCTTTATTAACCAGCGATGATGAATTACGACAAGGCACATAATCATTTGTTGTTTTTGGCATTGACTCAAAATGTGACACATCACTATATTTCTGAACAATGTTACGTTTTTTCCTAGGGGGACTAATGACAGAAGTTGCATTTGTTGATTGGCTGGCTACGGAATCGTCCTTAAATTTATTCTTAATAAATGCAACATCAGCAATTAATGAATTCATACTTTTATTCAAAACTTCAAAATTCGTCATTTCTATGTTATCAGTTGAGGTTGATATAGTTTTGGTTGAGCGCGTAGATGAAGATGCTAATGTATCATTTATAGTTTTATTTCTAGTAGAAAATGTTGATGCACCATTATCACAGCAGTCATCACATAAAAATTTCAAGTTTCTCATTCCTTTAACTGCAGACAGAGCTTCATATGTTAACCCTCCACATTGGATGGCATGAAATATGTTCTCACAAAATAAACATTTCATCATATTGTAATAAACTTCGTCCAGAATGGGTTAATTTTATTTACTCATTCATTAATTAAAAGTTAACTCCTTTTTCAATCTTTTACTTGTATTGCAAATTGTATTGCATAAATTAATGTAAATTAAATTTGTTATACAAATGTTTACATTACTGGATTAAAAGGAGTTACCTAATACATTTTGCATAAATTAAATTTGAGTTCGCTAATACAAATGCAAGTATGAATGAAAACAGGTGTGGCCTGTTTCAGATGTACGGACTACGTAGTATTGATTTCTAGTGGATTATAGAAGTTTCGATTTATTTATTTTTCGATATAAATAAGCAAACAAAAATATCAGAGAGTCAGTTTAATTTTGCAATTAAAAGTGTTTATAAATATTCGCAAGTATAAGGAATAATCGGTGGTACTTGAGCCTGGGTATTAATAGTGAAAGAATTTGAACCTAGTGGAATAGTAAATACAGATTTTACGATTCCGACTCTCATTGATTCAAATTGTGGAAAGCGGTGAAATTTATGGTACATAAATTGGAGACCATAGAATTTATTGTAATTAAAATCGGAAGTTGCTGTAATTGGTTGATAAATAAAGTTTGAGATTCTGTTAACCAAAGATCTGTCTTTTTACTGTCGTGTTTGTTCAATAATCTAAAAGAACCAACGAAGAGTCGTTACAGTGGTGTCAGAAGTGGGATTATTGAAACAATGGTCAAAACAGTAAATATTAGTGATCTCAGCCAGACCCAGCTAAAGGACGAGTTGAGGAAAAGGAATGCTCCAATCCACGGAACGAAGGCAGAACTTGCATTCCGGCTGCGTAAAATTTTAGAAGAAGCAGGTGAAAGCACAGAGGTCATAGAAATAGAGCTGGAGGATGCTCCGGTTCAGAATGCCCCCGCAATTGATCCGATGATGGTGTTGATGAAAGAAATGATGGCACAGCAACAACAACAAAAAGTAGAGCAACAACAACAACTTGCTGATATGATGGCCCGACAAGAAAAACTGGCAGCAGAACAAAAAGTAGAGCAACAACAACAATTTGCTGATATGATTGCCAAACAAGGAAACAACCAACAACAACAACTTGCTGATCTGATGGCCCGACAAGAGAAACAGGCAGCAGAACAAAAAGTAGAGCAACGACAACAATTTGCTGATATGATGGCGAAGCAAGAAAGTCTACGTGAAGTAATCGAGTCACGTATATCCTGTGCAGAGGTGAAAATCAACAACATGGAAAGGGAGCTGCGGACAGTTACCGAAGAACAAGAGAAATTACGCAAACTTTCGAGTGAATTACGCCAAGAAATAGCACAAGGGAAGTCAGGTAACATGGTCAATCCATCAACTACTTCAGCCCCAGCTAGATTAAAAACACCCGCATTTGATGGATCCACATCGTATCAAATATTTAAGATGCAATTTGAGATAGCAACAACTGGGGTAGATAACCAGCAAAAAGCAAATGGCTTATATTGGCATTGAAGGGACCTGCTGCTGAAATTTTGCAGACACTATCAGCGACAGAACGTGATTACAGCAAGATTATGGAGGCCTTAGAAGTAAGATACGGGGAAAGTCATATGCAAGCTCTCCATCGCATGCAGCTCAAGACACGAAAACAAGGAGTCAGCGAAACCTTGCAAGAATTAGAGGCTGACATTGTGAGACTGGTTAATCTATCATATCCGAATTATAACGCTGAACACCGAGACGAACTGGCAGCTGATACATTCATCAATGCTCTTCGAGATGTGCAAATGAGAAACCAGCTTTATCTAAGCGAAAAGAAGCTACCTGCAGAAGTCTTAGCATTGGCCCTGCAAATGGAAGCTGGAAAAAGAGCGTACGGTTCAGATAGAGTACGTCAGATGGAAGTTACTGAAGAACCTATAAAAGCAGCGCTTGATGAAGTGATCATGCGTGTCAAAAGTTTGGAAGATAAACCTGAACGAAATCAACGAAGTAGATCTAGCAGAGTAAGATGCTGGAACTGTGGGAAGTTGGGGCACATCCGAAGAGAATGTAAATGGGAGCCACACCCGGAAGACAGAGGCCGCGTTCCGGATTCGGGAAACTAGATTGTGCCAGTTTTGAAGGGCGAAAGCTGGCTCAATTACAATGCCCTACATTGGTGGTATCACAAGTAAAAAGAGAAAATAGTAGTCTAGTCTTAGAGGCAACCGTTGGAAGCAGATCGTGCATGTTGACTTTGGACACAGGTGCTTCGAGATCAATAGTGCGTCCAGATGTGGTTTGTGATAGTCAGATCGATACAGCAAGACGATTCACCCTAAAAACAGCTACGGGTGCAACAGTTCTAGTTCATGGAGAAAGCGACCAAGAGGTTCACCTTGGAGGAAATTCATTTAGGCACCGATTTATTGTAGCAGATATAGAAGATGACTGCATAATTGGGCTTGACTTCATGAAAGAATACAATTTTATATTAGATCTGGGAAGCCACGTACTGAGATATGGAAACACAGAAATAGTGCTAAACGCCACCAACGACAATGCTGAGGTCCGTGTTATTAGTGACGGACCAACTGAGATCCCGGCAAAATCTGAGAAAATCATATGGACTAAGCTACTAGATAAAAGTGACCAAAATTCACCTGTGATGATTGAGCCAGCTAACAACAACTTTGGGGGAAACATTATGATTGGCCGAACGCTAGTTGCAGCAAAAGAGGGAGTAGTTCCAGTGCAACTGATTAACTTCTCAAATAAACGAGTGGTCATCAATCATGGAGAAGAAATCGCCAAATGCAGCACCATAAAAGAGGTAATCAGCTGTGAAGAAGAGCAAAAGGTCTTCATGCAGAGAAACAATCCCGCATTAGTAGCAATACTTCAAGATCTTAGTAAAAGAATGAATCCAGCTGAATTCAAAGAAATCAAGAGGGTATTAACGAAGATGAGCAGTGTTTTCTCTACTGGAGATGAAGATGTTGGAAGAACAAACATCGTGCGACATAGGATCAACACTGGAAACGCTCATCCTATCAGACAGCCTCCTAGAAGACTACCACTGGCTAAACACGAGGAAGTGCAAGGGATGCTGGACAAAATGAAAAATGATGGAGTCATCAGGCCATCTAAGAGTCCATGGAGCTCACCAGTGGTGCTAGTTAGAAAAAAAGATGGGTCAGCTCGTTTTTGTGTAGACTATCGAAGGCTCAATGAGGTAACCATTAAGGACAGCTATCCACTGCCACGAATTGATGACACACTGGATACACTATCAGGGGCCAAATGGTACAGCACATTAGATCTGAAGAGTGGCTACTGGCAAGTTGAAATGCATCCAGAAGATCGACGAAAGACAGCATTTTCTACTGGCAATGGGTTGTGGGAGTTCAATGTGATGCCGTTTGGTCTATGCAATGCCCCAGCAACATTTGAACGTCTAATGGAATGCGTGTTGCATGGTTTAACCTGGAAGGCCTGCCTAGTTTATCTTGATGACATCATTATAATGGGTCGCAACTTCGAAGAGCATCTAATGAACTTCGAAGAAGTACTCAGAAGAATAAGTAATGCCAACATGAAGTTGAATCCGGTAAAGTGCAATCTCTTCCACAAAGAAGTGAAGTACCTTGGACACATCATTACAGAACATGGAGTCAGAACCGATCCCGAGAAGATTGATGCTGTGAAAAATTGGCCAGTACCGAAGAATGTTCATGAGCTACGCAGTTTCCTTGGCTTATGCACCTATTATCGAAGATTCGTGGAGAATTTTGCGAATATCGCCAAGAGTCTCCATAAATTGACAGAGGCAAATACCAAGTTTCTGTGGACAACCGAATGTAATGAGGCATTCTGCCGTTTAAAAGAAAAACTATGCAACACCCCTATACTAGCCTATCCAGAATCCGGAAAGATGTTCATTCTGGACACAGACGCAAGCAATGTAGGAACCGGAGCGGTTTTGTCACAGAAAGTTGGAGACGATGAGAAAGTGGTGGCCTACTTCAGTAAAGTTCTGTCAAAGCCGGAGCGGAATTACTGTGTCACGAGGAAGGAGTTGCTAGCTATCATCAAGGCTGTGAAACATTTCCACAAGTATTTGTGTGGACAGCCATTTCTGATTCGCATGGACCATGCTGCTCTAAAATGGTTATTACAATTCAAATTTCCTGAAGGACAAGCAGCGAGATGGATAGAGATCCTGCAGAACTACGACTTCAAAGTTGAACACCGCAAGGGAAGGATCCATGGTAACGCCGATGCCCTGTCCAGAAGACCCTGTATAGAGGAGTGCAAGTCGTGTAGCAGAACTGAGGGAAATGAGGCAATGAAAGTGAACCAAATCAAGTTCCAAACTCCTGACGATTGGTGTACCGAGGCAATTAAAAGAGAGCAGCTAGAAGATCTAGCTATGGCTCCAATTTTGAAATGGAAAACTGAGGGAAGGCGACCAGAGTGGAAAGAGGTAGCACCTTTAAGTACGGAGGTGAAATGCTACTGGGTGCAATGGGACTCGCTATTGATGGATAACGGGATACTAAAAAGAAAATGGGAGTCCGCTGATGGAAAGAAAGTGTTAGAGCAACTGGTGTTGCCATCCAGTCGAGTAGAAGAGGTACTGGGAAAGCTGCATGGAAGTATTTCTGGAGGTCACCTGGGAGTCAATAAAACCCTGGCTAAAGTAAGGGAGAGGTTTTATTGGGTAAGGTATCGAACCGACGTAGAGCAATGGTGTCGGCGATGTGATACTTGTGCGGCGAGCAAAGGACCAAAGACTAGAACTCGAGGAGAGATGCAGCAATACAATGTGGGAGCCCCAATGGAGAGAATTGCTATAGACATCGCGGGGCCATTTCCGGAAACTACAAAAGGTAACAAATACATCATGGTGGTCATTGATTACTTTACAAAATGGCCGGAAGCTTATGCAATACCGAACCAGGAAGCAGTTACGGTCGCGGAAACATTAGTCAATGAATGGGTTTGCAGATATGGAACACCGCTCGAGTTGCATACCGACCAGGGAAGGAATTTTGAATCTCAACTGATGGAAGAGCTGTGCAGAACACTCGGCATTAGAAAAACACGAACTACACCTATGAACCCACAATCGGATGGCATGGTAGAACGATTCAACCGAACCATGGAAGAACATTTGTCAAAGGTAGTAGAAGCCAACCAAAGAAATTGGGACAAGGATCTTCCGTTATTCTTGATGGCCTATCGTAGCGCAGTGCACGATACGACAAGTGAAACGCCAGCGAATATCATGTTCGGAAGAGAACTTCATCTTCCTAGTGACATCGAGTTTGGCATCCCTGGAGGTCTGGTATCCACGAAAACAGATTATGTGGGACAACTAAGGGAGAAGATGAATAAAATCCATCAGCAGGTTCGAGACCACATTAAGATTGCCAGTGACAAAATGAAAACCAGGTACGACATAAATGCAAATAGTGGCGGTTTTCAAGAAGGAGAATTGGTATGGCTATACAACCCCAGAAGAACTAAGGGAAGATCGCCCAAGCTGCAGCCAGATTGGGAAGGCCCATATAAAATAATCAAACGAATTAATGATGTCATCTACCGCATACAAAAGGGACCCCGTACCAAGATGAAAGTGATACATCTGCAAAGGTTGGCACCGTACCAAGGTAACAGCACCAATGCGATCTCTGATATTGTTCGGGACGAACAAAACTAAATGGAGGGCAATGTAATAAACTTCGTCCAGAATGGGTTAATTTTATTTACTCATTCATTAATTAAAAGTTAACTCCTTTTTCAATCTTTTACTTGTATTGCAAATTGTATTGCATAAATTAATGTAAATTAAATTTGTTATACAAATGTTTACATTACTGGATTAAAAGGAGTTACCTAATACATTTTGCATAAATTAAATTTGAGTTCGCTAATACAAATGCAAGTATGAATGAAAACAGGTGTGGCCTATTTCAGATGTACGGACTACGTAGTATTGATTTCTAGTGGATTATAGAAGTTTCGATTTATTTATTTTTCGATATAAATAAGCAAACAAAAATATCAGAGAGTCAGTTTAATTTTGCAATTAAAAGTGTTTATAAATATTCGCAAGTATAAGGAATAATCGGTGGTACTTGAGCCTGGGTATTAATAGTGAAAGAATTTGAACCTAGTGGAATAGTAAATACAGATTTTACGATTCCGACTCTCATTGATTCAAATTGTGGAAAGCGGTGAAATTTATGGTACATAAATTGGAGATCATAGAATTTATTGTAATTAAAATCGGAAGTTGCTGTAATTGGTTGATAAATAAAGTTTGAGATTCTGTTAACCAAAGATCTGTCTTTTTACTGTCGTGTTTGTTCAATAATCTAAAAGAACCAACGAAGAGTCGTTACAATATCTTGTAAATCACCTTCAGGTTTGCTACACCAAAAGCAAAGTTTCATTTTGATAAATTCTTTTAGTAGTATAAATTCAGAAGTATCAAATTAATTATAATCAATCAACTGCGATTTATCAATTAGCTACTTATCAAAATCAGTTATTAGCCAATAAAAATTAATGTAAAATAAACGGTTTCATACAGCAATATAAAAACAAACAAGTTAAAACAAAACAGAAAACGAGTAATGTTAAATTTGAGTTCATGAACTTTAAAATGACTAAATAAAACCGCAAATTTACGTCTACACTTGATAATCAATAGTTTCTATTTAGTGAGTTTTAATTATAAAATGTTTTAAAAGAACGATAAAAAATCACTTCCACAATAAACTAGTTTATACACAGAAAGCTAAAATTCTAAATTCTTTTTTATTTGAGTTATTTTTAAGGAGCAACACAAAAATACATCAGCACTCTTTGAAAGAAAAAATATATGCTTATTTGTACTTATATATACTTTATTTGTACTCTTCAATTTTGTTAGTGTCTTTTGTGTCTGCTATCGTGTTTTTGTGACAGAGATTTCCAGTTTCTATTGTACTGTGTAGTGTTGAAATTTAGGCCTGGCCGAATTTCAGTATCTATACCTGCAACCCGACTAGAATTTGGAGTTCGGCAGACCTAAAAATATTTTCGGGCCGAATGAGGAATACCAAAATTTGGAAAACCTAGCAATTGCGGAGTTACTTCGTCATTTGGACGACTAATAATATGCCCAACTTCGGAAGGCCTGTTAACTGCGGCACTATCTCGTCATTATGCAGGTCAAGAAAATACTCAAATGCAGCTTATTTTCGGAACCGTCATAAGGCTTCCTAAGGATAAATATTAGGATCCTCAAGTTAGGTATGAACTTGAAATCACAAATGTCAACCGTATAATGCAATTGACAGATTAGCCGAAGTAAGGCAGGAATCATTTTTGTGTTATTTTAAAAAAAATAATAAACATAAAATAAAAAATAAGTAGTGGTCAGTCTGGGAATCAACCCTCGGCCGTCCTAAACTTAAGCATCAACATAATATTTATAAATAAATTGATGTAAATAATTATTTAGATAGACGAATGGTTAATGTTACTGCCTTGTACACAGAGGTCTGGAGATCGAATCCGGGCTAAGTCCAAAATAAATATTAATAATAATAGCATTGTATCTTTACAGTGCCCTTCTTAATCGCTGTTATCATAACCGTGTATAATCCCCCTGAATTGATAAAAAAAACGATTAATAATTGCAAAAAAATAAATTTTTTTTCATTTTCTTGGTGAGACAAGATGGTAGTATAATTGAAGCATAACAGCCCAAAATTTTTGCGGTGTACTTGCTGGGATGTAAATTTTACTAAAATAGTTCAATTTTTACATATCACTCTGTCCGTTTTACGTAGCAGTTAATGTGCTACTAGCGAAATTACATAACGCTACGTTAGGGCTACATATATTTTTAAATATTTACTTGTGGTCTACGTAAAATTTGCTTTTGCGCAAGCTTAATTAAATCTGACCTTTTTACAATGCTTTTAAGTAGATTTTACTTTGTCAATTTGTTTACTTTACTTATGCCTACGCTGGCTCAATTCGTACGTCATTTTCAGTTAAATTTACATATACTTTACGTTAAATAAGCTATCTCTTTTTTCTGAGTGTATAGTTTGCTGTATTCAGAAAATGTTCTTCGACAGCACAAATTTAGATACAGTCTGCATTAGCTAGTCCAAATGAAATACGAATGTGGACATGCGTTACTTTCAGCATGAGGTCGTCATATGGAATGCTCATTAGGGCCGAATGCCATGTTTGGTTGGCCAAACATCATCCTTATTCGAACCGAAATAAGAATTCTAGTCGGGTGTCAAAGAGTAAATCTTTGTCTCAACAAAATAGCAGCAGAGTGAACCAACAGCTTAGCATTGACTTCACCAACATAAGAGGTCTCAATTCGAATCTAAACGAGATTCATCACTACATCGAAAAAAATAAACCTGACATATTGTTTTTTACTGTAAAAATCGTCAGTGGCAAAGCAATGAAATTTGATCTTGATAAATACCGGATGCCTAGCAACTAATGGGAACATTCCTTTTATAACAAGCATGGTGTCTGTGTATTTGTTCGAAATTCACTTTCATGTATGAGAATTAAGGTTTACGAGTTGAACTCTAAGCACCATAACTCTCTAGCACAGAAGATCTCAGGTGTTGATGAAACTATGTTTATAATAGGATTATACAGATCCCCTACGAGGTGAAAAGAAATTTTTTAGTAAATTTTTTAGTACAAAATTTCCCGGAACAAATCTAAAATGTTATTTTAAATATTGACTCGGACAAAACATTCCATTTGTACGATGTACGGATAAAGAAATCACTCTGCATTCTTTCACCATGGTATATAAAACCACTATAGACTGTTAATTATTAAATTAGAAAACGACAACATAACATTTAAAATTCATATTGTTTTTGGTCATGCTTGGTTTGATTCTAATGCTTTGTAAAACAACATCAAAATTTTACAGCAACTATACAATTTGTTACGATCAGAAAAAAACATTTTTTCTCTAGAGACAAAAATAGCCACTTTCACATAGGATTAAACCTGCATAAAAATCAATTTTCAAATATATGAGTAGTAAAAATATCGTATTTTTACGATCGAATATGAAAAATTTATATTATTTTCGTCCATGTTTAACCCCTTGTGAAAGGGACGGTTTTCTTTCTAGTGAAAAAAACATTTTCATTTAATAAAAAATTGGAATTGCTATGAAAATTTTTTTGCTTTAGTAAAATAAAACTATGGATGGACATTTAACCCAATGAAATTCTCTAAAATGTAATGACATCATTCAATTTCACCAATAAAATTTGAATTATACTAATAACAAATATTTATACGTAAGGCCTACTGGGATATTAAAAATTATCAAATATTTTTTGAAATAATTAACTGATACGCAGTAGGCCAACGTATAATTCATAAAAAAATATATAAATAAATGAAAAATGGCAAAAAATTTTCTAAACGAATTCCCCTCGTTCGTTGATAAATTCTCATAATTTTTTGAAAAATTCCTCAAGAAAGTGGTATTGATAAAAACCCTCGGCCTACGGCCTCGTGCTTTTATCAATATACTTGCTTTCGAAATTTTTGGCAAAAAATTATTTCGAATTATCACCGCCCTTGGGAAATTACAACTGACAATTTCATGTAAATCAAAGCATCCATCTGTTTGAATTTTGAAAGTTATGTTGTAATCTGGAATTTTATATAATACATGCTGATTCATAATTTTTAAGTGGTCTGCTAAAAATTTTTGCTGTATGCGCTTAAAAGATGTTTTCTGTAAACAATTTCAATCAAATAGGGGTTCAATCTAAAAATTACTAGTCTTGTTTATTAATCAAATGCACAAATCTTTTACAAATTCAACACTCATATATCATAGGTGAAAGGGTGAAACTTCATTGCTCTTACTTTCGTTATTCAAAACATTCATCATTGTCACTGTTTTATATTAACATTATAATTTATAATGTTGATAATAACTATTCCGTTCACATCAATTTCTTGAGATTTACGACCGACAAAAATAAGATTGTTTTCTTTGGAGAACGCCCACACAGGTTTAAAAATACAAAGAAAAATTTTCATTCACAAAATTAGGCTATAAAAAGCTTCTATCATTCATTCAAATAACTTTAATGTTATGTATTAGGTTTTCAATTTGTATATTGATGACAAGCGTTAAACTGTGTTTGACAAAGTTTGATTTAAAAGCAGATTATTCTCAACGTATTGTTATCTATTATCTTCGTTACATAAGGTAACAGAACAGTATTATCACCTAATATAATTTTGGTTTATTGAATTCAGATTTGTAAGGTCTATTGAGACATCATATTTATGGAAGGCTAATGGAACGCTAAAAATTGCAAATCGATTTGATGGAATGAATAATAATTATGTACGAAGCCTTTGCAAGCTATTTTAAGGTATAATTCAAAGAAAGTTTGATTGATATAAAATTCCGTAGATTAAATTTGCTTTATCATTTTGGGAATATAAATTACGTTCGTTATTTGATGTGGTTTTTATACAATGGCGTCACACTTCGATCAGTCAAATAGATGATTTTGTTGTTTTTTAATGTACAGGTGTTAGATTTCGTTTTAGTCCCATGAGCAAGCAACTGATATTATAGAAGAATATGGTCTTGTGGCGTTTCCACCTTTTTATTTCTTTAAATTTTCATCTTTTTGTTTCTTTAACTTTTTCAAAATTAAGTTGGCAATAGTTTTGATTGATTAAAAAAGTACACTGTTTTTTAACTTTAAATTTAAGTAGTCTGAGCAAAATTCTTTTGTTCAGAATTAATTGTTTTTTCAAATTCATAAAAATAAGTGGAGATTTACTTTGAACAAATAGTTAAAAAGATAATTCAGTTTTGATTTCTTAAAATCTTTTTTATTAAATAAACTAGATTGTATAGTTTTATTCTTTAGCGTAATTTTTGTGAAAACCAAAATTGAAAATTGTTAGTTTCATAAAAACAAAAACGGTTGTGGAATTTCTTTTAGAAATATAGTAGAAAAATTGAATATAGAAGTATGGCTGGCTCTATATAAAAAATTTATATAAAACATAAATTATTATTGCATAATTTTTGCTACTCTTATTATCACACCTGAGTATGAATATCAAATTATTAATTTTGGAAGGTGTTTACAATAAAATAATTAAAATAAAATAAACTTGTTTGAGAGCCTCGAGTTAAGTTTATTTTATGAAGAAGACGCTATAGCAATCTACTAAGGGAGTAATTGGAATTTGAATCTAATCATTTTTAAAGAAGTTATCAGGACACAAGTAAATATATATAGCGAGAATTTAATAACAAGCTATAGGCTACTACTAACAAATTTTACAACGATTGCATTATTTAAAAACAAATTTCTTTAAATCGTTTTATACTGTAGCAAATCAATATGTTTAGCATAATTAAAGCCATAAGACAAAAGATTTGAATGTTCTGATATCATAACCATTCTCTCTTCGAAGTCGCGAAGTTTGATTTGTTTTATTTATTTTGTTTGATGAAACAACTACATATTTCTAGTTATTTAACTATAGGGGAACCGGAAGTTTTGTATTGAGGCAATTCTTATTTATATTGCAGTTTGAAGGTTCAATTATGTCGAAAGCTTTTTTCGAATTATGCTATAAAAAAAGAAACTATAATAAATTTCTGCTACTTAGCCTTTAAACATTCATTCCTTCAGGTAATTTAGGAACTAATATTATCATAAATCATCATCTTCCTTATTTTGAACGCATAAACCATAAATCAAAATTAGTATAAACAATAAAGGAGATATTAGGATGCTAAACTGTTATTAGAGTAGACAAACAAATATTTACATTAAAAAAGTAAAATACAGAATATATTTTCCTTTAAGAATTCAAACCCCTTTGATTCTTTTATTGTTTTGTTATTCTGAAAACATTTTACTTGTTATTCACAAAGTCTGACAAAAAAACATATATCTCTTTTGCAAATACAACACGTACAGTAAATGTGTGAGGTAAAACAATAAAAACAAAAGTACGAATTGTTGATCCAATTTTTGGTATCTTGAATACCAAATATTTAACACTACACAAATTTAATTGACAGGATAAAGTCAGTAGGCCATTTAGCTTAAAAGACAAGTAGAATGGTGATTTATTTATCTTTTGGTGACATTCGAAATAATCGTTTAAGTGTTTAACAAAAACACCTTGACATACGGATATGAAATGCGGAAGTCACATTTTGGTCTATAAACCCTATAATTCACATTCTAGTCATGTGTTTTGAGTTGGATTTTTTTAACGTTTTGTTATAAAAAAACAAGAACCATAAAGGCGTTTTGCGTTTCATTGATTAACGATTTTCTTCATTACCAAAAGATATTTTATAACATAAATTTTTCTCAAATAAGACACATATATCGAAAAATTTATCGATACAAAAACTTAGAATAGTATTTCTTTGGTGTCAAAGGTTTCAAAAATATATACTGGTTATGTTTGCTACAATTAAAAATAATGAGATAGTTCATTATTTTTAAATTTTTAATTGTACCAAACGTCTGAACTTAAAAATAATGGAACTAACTACATGAAAAAATATGTAATTATTTTATTGAAGCCGCAGAATATAAAGATCAAATCTCGCATTGTTTAATTTCAAAAATTTTGTTTGATACAAGTGATACAAACTAAAGTTTTGTGTTAATGTTACTTTTTCTTGTATGAAACACATTGTAACGTGAGATAGAATTTAAGTTTTGAAAGAAAATTTCTGTCAGCCGTAAAAAAATTGTTTTGTATTAAAATCATATAATCACATACGTACCCTTTTTCCTCTGTTCAAAATTCACACATTTGATTTATAACTGAAAGAGTTTTTATGAGAGAAAGTTTCTTAAAATTTTCACAATAAAATGAGTTTTCCAATTTCAAGAGTCATGATAAACGAAAAGTTAAGGTGTAGCAGGTTTGGAATATTAAAATTTACGCAAGGATTCTTTGAATTTGACTTAAGCTCTAAAATGATGAAACGATCCCAAAATAACTCCATGTTGGTTCTATCTCGTATATATATTTCTGAATAAAATATCCTATTTTATGTTCCCCTAAAATAACACAGTAAATTGTAAATCGTATATTTTAAATTACAAAACAGAATTCATGAAATCAATGTATCATCAACAGAAGAAAAAAACGTCAATCAAATAAAATCATCTAACAACAATAAATATTATCTGTCGAAACACGAAACTTGGGCAACCTAGGATTCGTGATTTTGTTTTCTGTATATATACAAACTCATAATTCTCTTTGGCCATTAACATAAAACTCCTATAAGAATTAATTGTCTAATAATCAATGTCTGTTTCGAATTTTTATTGAGTCTATTACAGTTGTGTATGAAATTACAAATATTTAGGTTGTAGCATAAAATAATACGATGTACTAAACATTGCTCAAAAATGAAATTTTGTACTTAAAACAATGAAAAATAAAGAAAAACGGGACGATTATACGTTAGACCCTAGTAGAAAATATTATTACTTTACCAACAAAGACAAATCACAATAAAATGATAGAAATTCAAATTTCATTTTGATTAAATTAATAAAAGAAAATTTTTTTTGGCACGGAAAATTTTATAAACATGATGAAAATATCGATCCGTTTTAGGTTTGTTGAAATTTTGTTTGCTTTCAAGGACAATAAGAGGTAAAATAAATTATAAACAAAAAAGTTTTTCAAGAAAAGAAATTTAACATTTGAAATAACTTATATGGAAACTTAGGAACTAATCGGAAAAGCCATTCCAATAAACAAAAGACTCAACATGGGTTAGATTTGAGGTCGGTACTTTGTTTATTAATAATATATTGACATAAACAAAAACAATATTTTTTGCGTTTATATTATTTTACCTTTGACTTTAGAAGCAGGGTTATTGATTGTTATTATTCAAAGTAAGTTTAAAATTATGTTGAAAAAATAACAAAAATATTGTGATGTCCATAGTGACAACTAAAAATCGACATTGTCGACTTGTGAAAGATATGTTTTTCATCAAAGATCGAGTCATAAACATTTTCCGAAGGTCTCACCGAATGGAATTGTTAGAAATGGTATAGACCATGTACTCTTTTTAGAATATTTTATTTTTAAAAAGAAACGTTCATAGGACTTAGAAGTATTTTATTATTTTTTTTTTAAATAAAAAGTGTTGTGTTATAGGGATTAGAATATGTGTCGCAACAACACATAAATACCTTGTAAGACCTAGGTCCCACAACAGCTTGCGTTCTAAGGTGTTGATGAACGCCTTTTTTGAACTCCTGCGGATTGAAGCCACCTGAGACTATGGATTCTGGCAAACTATTCCATTTGTATGCAGCCGATAGTAAAGCTATTGGCCTATAATTTGAGTTATCGGATTTCGGTCCCTTTTTGTGGACGGGCTGGACATTTGCCAACTTCCAGCACGAGGGAAATGGAAATATACCAGATTTGTAGGATTGGTAGAATATTTTAGTCAAAGTTGGTGCAAGTTCTTTAGAAAAGGTTTTTAAAATAATGGGTGGAATATTGCCTATTCCTGAGGTTTTGTTGAGGTTTAACCCCTTTAAAAGTTTAGCGACTATTATAGGTTTGAAGTGAAGTTCAATTATATTAACTGCTGAAGATTGGATTTGGGGTATTTCTTTAGGAGCTTCCAAAACAGTGGAGTTCAGAGCAAAGCGTTCAGCGTACGGGTTAGCTGTTATATAATTAATGTTGTCCATCGAAATATCTTTGTGGAAATTCATTTTTAAAGAAATAAAAACACAAACTTTGTCTTCGCCCCATAAAAATTTTTAAAAATTTTATTAAAATTATTATTTTATTACGTCGACCGGTTTCGTATATTAATACATTTTCAAGACTAAAAACTAAGAGCACAAATAAATTAAGGATCGCGTACACATATCTTTTTTAAATGATGTAAAAAAAAGACCAAAACAAAAGATACGTAAACGCCTGTGTGCGAATAAGACAAAACATAATCACTTTTTTTAAAAAAAGATGTCAATCGTGTCTATTTCGCTAATTTTTATACCGATGTTATCCGAAAATAAATAATAAAATGCTCTTAACCTAACAAATTTTATTTTATTAAATAGAATTTCGAAATTTTTTGTTTAATTTTGTGTAAAATAAAATAAGTTTTTGTTTTATTTATTTTTTTTTGAGAATCGATCATATAAATCACACATGGCCAAACCGCGGCTCGCGAGCCGCATGCGGCTCTTTGAAAGAATATATGCGGCTCTCGAAAAGAAATGAAAAAATTAAATAATATTTAATAATTCATAAAAATTGTAACAAAATTAGAAGTAATACATATAATTTATAATGCTGTTTAATATAATATAATTTAATACAATCATATTATATTTAGGTCCGTCCTGTCGAAGTTACTACTGTTGGAGTTTTTTGCGGCTTTGTTTTAGTTTGATACTACTTTACTTCGCGAATCAAATTTATAATCCGCTGTTATAAATAAATTTAACTAATTTTATTATTTAAGGTTATACGTTTAACATATTCTAGTAGACTAAAAATAAAATCACCTGTATTTGTCTCAAATTAATGCACAAAAATCTTTCTCAAAATTAAAGTCTTTCCTTTTGGATTCGTTTGTTTTTCTATGATTATCTTTTTCTGCAATTTTTTTATAAACAATATTTTTGATATTTTATCTTTAGGCAATTTTCCGACGTTAAATTTAATGTCTCCTTTAATATTCCAATTAAAAAATGAATAAGTTCATAATTAAATAGAATTAAAATACACGTGCAAATCCGACATATGCTACCCCAACCGCTTCTACATCTACGACAGTAAGATACGGCCCTAAGGCCTAAACCAAAAAAATGAATAGTTGACCATAATAACGAAATTAAAAACATAAGGAAATTACAAGAAACAAACGGTGATTTCATTGATTTAATGGAACATATCAGAAATTTCCTCAAAGGAAAAGAAAAACACTATCTGGAATTAAAGGATGATGAATTGATTAATGACTGTATGTTTTTGACTGATATAATGGAGCATCTGCAATCCCTTAACGTAGCATTACAAGGAAAAGATAAAGTTATTACTGATATTATTCAAACGTTTCTGAGTTTTATGAAAAAAATTCAACTTTTTCAGCGAGATTTAACAACAAAAGTGTTCAACCACTTTCCTCGTCTGAAGAACATACTCTCTAAAATTAATGATAACAAACTGAGTGAATACGACAGTAAATTAGCAGAATTATTGAAAGACTTTCATTTGCGATTTAATGATCTGAATAATTTAAATATTTCTCTTAATTTACTTCTAAATCCGTTCGAGATTGACATTATTAACGAGGGCTTATCGATTCCTTGTTATATTTTGAATGACAGTGCCTCAGGAGAAACGGAATTACTAGAGCTACAGGAAGATCACATTCTTAAAATGCATCACAAAGCCAAATGCACCACAATCTCCAAAGGAGTTTTGGAAACTAGTGTCTCAATCAAAGTACCCCAATTTGAAAAAAGCTGCTGCCAAATTACTGTCCATATTCGGTACAACATATTGTTGTGAATCACTTTTTTCAACAATGAAGTTTATAAAATCAAACCACCGAATCAAACCAACTTACAGATGAGCATTAAACGGAATTATTTCATACTGCGCCAACAAACTATGAACCAGATTTGAGAAAATTCACGGCCAAGTTACAAACAAACATGCCATCTACCAGCAAGCATGTCATGTAACAAAATTTAAATATGTATTTGTATGGATTTTTAACCTTAAGTACATATTTGGTTTTCAATAAAATAAATATTTCCAAACAACTGATACTTTTGAAATTTTTTATTTTTTATGTTGGCTCTCGTAACGAGAGATTATTGTACTGCGGCTCCACATGTAGTGAAGCTTGGCCATCTCTGATATAAATCATAATTATCGAGAAACAAAATTTATTTTAGAAAAGTATCATAGTATGTATAATTTTTTTTAGCTAACACATGTTTAAAAAATATAAAAAAGACAAACATTTCATCTTTTCGGACAAAGTTCGCCCAAACTTTTGCGAAATATACACAATTGTCATCTTTTTTTAAAAAAAGTGATTATGTTTTGTCTTATTCGCACACAGGCGTTTCCGTATCTTTTGTTTTGGTCTTTTTTTTACATCATTTAAAAAAGATATGTGTACGCGATCCATTAAAATAAAAACAAAACAATCTAAAAACATCCATAAAATTGTATAAATATAAAAAAATACATAAACAGTAAATTCTATATAAGTATTCAATGGACATGCGCAAAACACTAAAATCAGTTAATATGTAAAGGCAGAAAATGAAATTAAAATTAATTATTCGATATTATATAGGTATTAAAGCTAATGAATATCAATTGACGTGATGAGGTAAAACATATAACAATCACAAATTAGTTTAAAAATTATTCTAACTAATCTAACAATAAATTAACATATATAATAATTTTTTATGACATTGGTGTTTTCAAAACGAACCCTATTTACTTCCAACGACTCTAAAATGTTTAACCGAAGGCCTTTACTTTGAACATGTAAAACTTTTGGTATGTAGTTGGTCTGATTTCTATGTCCAGAATCTATCATGTGCCTTGTGTAATTGGATTGAGAAGAAGCGGAAAGTCTCATGTGCTCTTTACATCTCTGAACGGTACTTCTACCCGTCTGCCCGATGTATACCGCCCCACACTCTTCACATTCCATACGGTAGACACCAGCCTTAAGAATAGGATCCGTCCTATTTTTAACATTATACAGGAGCCTTCCCAATCCAGCACTTGACGAGTGAGCCACTCGTAAACCGTGTCTTTTAAAATGATTACCTACTTTATTAGATAGGACGTTGGAAAAAGGTATAGATACCTATAATCGTTTCTCATTATCGACTACATTTTGGTAATATATTTGACTATTAATTATTTGGTTATTCTTATTCTAATTAAGCGGTTAATAACACTATGTTCGTAACCATTATTAAATGCAATTTGTTTGATCAAGCTTAATTCCACATTGCGTCGACTAGGGGATAGCGGTACCATATAAACACGATGTATTATTCACCGTAACGCCGAAAGCTTGTGATCCAGGGGCTATACGAATTTTCGGATATGACAGAGTCTGAATAGGTTTCCTTTCTGAAAATATCAAAATCGAAACCATTTATTCCCCGCATAACCGTCAAATCTAAATAGTTGATCGAACGTTCATTCTCCGTCTCCATAGTGAATTTTAGATTAACATGGACACGATTCAAAAAATTCAAATAATTATCCAATTGTCTGTCTGTTCCCCTAAAACCCACCAAAACATCATCTACATACCTGAACCAAAACACAATATGGCGCTTCGAAAAGTCAGATTCAAGTATGCGTTTTTCAATTCGGTCCATGAATACCTCTGCCAACAAAGGAGAAAGAGGAGATCCCATAGGGAGGCCAGTAGGCTGCATGTAACAAACAGTGTCAATTGTAAAATAATTTTGCGACAGACATATTTTAAACAAATGTAACATTTCAGACTTTACAACTGGTGAAATTCCAGCCCCATCTAAGTTATCAGCAACAAATAATTGACATTCATCAGTTGGAATATTAGGGAACATATTGGACACATCAAATGACACTAATTTGAATGAATTTGTATCCGGGTTTAAAATTTGCAATTTATGGTTTTATACCGCATTTACAGCGACATAGCAAATTAGTAGATAGTATATTATAAATTGTATTTTGGCATATTTAATATGAGTTTAAAACGTAGATTGTAGTTTGAATCGTAAGTATTTGAATCGTTTGTAATTGTAGTAAGCCTAGATATCAAATTAGTTGCAAGATTTTAAAATAAAAAGTGTTTACAGCACAGATTTAAATTACATCTACTAATTTGCTATGTCGCTGTAAATGCAGTATAAGTCCACTGAATTCTTAACAGCATGAAGTGCATTAAAATTAGTTACTTCTTTAAACTTACGATTAACGAACTTACAAACATTATAGTTAGGAGCAGAATAGTAGGAAGCCACAGGTCTAATTGACTTTTCGACTTTGTGAAGTTTTATAAGTCCATAAAGTTTGGGTGCCTCAGCATGCATCGGCGTAAGCATGCATAAAACGTATTATTTCCCATGGATCAGCGACATATTGAAGGCGAGAAAGCACCATTCTTACATCACGTTGAAACTTGGTAATAGGATCAACGTCACTCCTTACCGCATTCAATTGATCAACAACTGCTTCCATTTTTTTGGTTATATTCCTGCCTATTGAGCATAACAATTGTGTTGGATTTGTCCGCTTTTGTAGCCACCACATCTTTTTCCACCATTTTTTGTTTAATGCATTTTAATGTACGCATTGTGGAAAATTTTTCTCTTGACAACGTCATATTTGCTGGATCAACTCTCTTGATATCATCTGCGATAACATTTTTAAGAACAGAGCTACTAACAATCTCCTTTGAGCGATGAATTAAAGCCAACTCACAACTGACACCCATGTTTTCAATAGCCTGGTTATAATTGACCGTTTTTGGAATGAACTTAGAGCCCATATTTAGCAGACTTAATTCACTATCATCCAATGTTATATCAGATAGATTAACAAATCTATCATAGAATTTAACTTGTTCCACAGATTGCGTTGATGAATTGTCCATCTCCAGCAATTTCACTAGTTTAACTTTCAGTATAATCGTTTTATTGTGTGCCATTTCACTCACTACCATACGTACTTTATCATCTACAATATCAAACTCAACGTTATGTAATGTCGCCGCCAAACATGAGTGTACTACTTTCAAATTAAATTTGAGGTTTTGAGAATGATACCCCACTCGCTTGGGTAAAAAGAGTTTTTTTACCCTTTCCAGCCAACAAGCAAATTTACTTCTCAATTTTGAGTTACACCAGCGTTAGCTTAAATAAAGCTTCGCTAAAGCTTCTAAGTGGAAGCTAGTTATGTACTACTTCCTTAAAGTTTCGATACAACTTCCACAGAGAAGTATTCCCCACCACCGGAATGAAAGCTTCTAAAATACTTCTATACTTAATATTAGAAGCTTTACCGAAACTTATCTACACAACACTAAATAAAGCTTCCGAAAAAAGGTTATAGAAGTTATAGCTGTCATTAGGATTGTAGTTGTTTCGGTTGTAACTGTTTACAGATCTTATAGAAGCACAGCTGTCATAGTCTAAAAATTATGTCAATAATATGTTAAACTGATGGAAGCTATTGCTTCTATTATTTCAACCAGAGGAGCTTATACGAAATTTAAATCGTTTCGTTTTTGTTATATTTCATGGGTTAGCTAGATTGTTTTATCTAATATTGTTTTATCAATAATATTATTAATTATTGGTCCAAATTTAAGTAGAATTTTATTAGGTCGAGATGGATTAGGTTTAGTTTGTTATTGTTTAGTTATTTATTTTCAAAATGTAAAGTCTTAGAATGCAGGCATATTAACTGCATTATCTAATCGTATTGGGGATGTTGCTATTATATTATCTATTGCTTAAAATAACATTTTTAAAAATTAACGGCGTTCATATGCACCAAGCATACGCATATTGTTGTGACACCTATTAAAAATCCAATTACAAAACTTTTTATTTAAAAAAAATATTGTTCAAATAATGGTGCAAGTATGCTAAAAGTTAATGACTGAAAAAATATAACCCCTTAATGTTGCTATAAACCTAAAATCTTTGAACTAATAAAACAAATAGAAATAAGATATGTCAATACTCTTTTACGTCTATTAAAAAGAAACAAAATCTTTTAAGGACATAAATCTCAGATTATGATTTCATCGTTAAAAAAGCCATTGAAGTTACATACCACATACCTTTTTCCATAAAAAGTAAACCCCTGATTTATACTATATTTTCTACATCTAAATTAAAAAACTAAGTTCTATGGACGTTTTATGGAAGTCTTATAGAAGCTATTTTCATTGTAATAACTATCAAAGACATCTATTGTTTCTTAACATTAAAATTAGCCGATGGATAGCGTGCGGGACCAACGATCGAAGGACTCGAAGAGCTCGAAACTTGATGCGACCGTAAACAAAAACTTAAATTTAAACACTATATAATAGAATAGCAATAACAATAATAACGATAAAAAAGTGTAAAAATTTAAAAAACATCGCAATATTTTTGTCACATTTTGTAATAGCTTCTATAAGACTTCTAAAGATTGCTTAAAACAAACTACTAGAAGCACTTTACCGAAGCTATAACTTGTAAAATCATAAATTCTATTCAGCTGCATAACTGCTTACAAAAGACCATACTGAAGTTATTTCGGAAGTCTTTTACAAGTCATAGCTTCGTTAAAGGCGGGGAAAGTTCTCCAAATGGCCTTTTTCGAAACCGCTTAGAAGTTTTAAAGAAACTATGAAGATGGGGAAGCTAGTTTTGGTAAGACTGTTTAGTGTTTTAACAGAAGTTAAAATGCTAGTTGAGCCGTCCACCAAATACACAGAAATATAATAATTTGAAACTTGTGTTCTAAATTAGGTGCTCTTTCAAATGATATCCCACTCGCTTCGATAAAAAAAGTTTTTTTACCCTCCCCCGCCCCCGAACCCTAAACACACAGAAATATAATTGTTTGAGACTTTGCCATGATTTTCATTCAATTTACCAAACTTACTAGCTATGTAAATCTTTACAAATTTTTCTGTCAATCAGTAGAGGGGGGGGGGGGGGGGGGTGTACGGTCTGAAAGTTGCACTTTTTTTGCAATGTATTCTAAATTAGCTCTTTCAAATGATACCCCACATGACCACGTGTTAAATAGTGTTCTTACCCCTTCTCGTTTGCACCCTCTTAATAAATATATGAGTATGTGACACTTTTATATATTTTTTATCAAAAATTTACTAATTTTTCTATCATTCCAAATACATTTGAATATTTTCGATAAGTTGGTTCGGAGCTAATCGAGGTAAGAAAAGAGGAAAAAACGTCATTATTTTAAATTATACAAAAATGGTGAGGTGTAAAATTCCAAAATAAATTTTTAAGGGATACTGAAATGAAACCCATTTATATGATACACTATTTGAATCTATAAAAAATGTATTTTCTCTTTAGTTTCATTTGTATCCGTCCGTTGTACAAAAAATGAAGTGCGCAATCTTTACACACTGTTGAAGCAAAACTTCCTTGGCTACTGTGGCAGGTATTACTAAAATTATTAAATATAAAATAAAATAGATATGTCATCTTGAAATTTATAGTTTCTTTCTAATATTCTTGATAATATAATTCACAACAATGTGTAATCAAAAGCCATACTTACATGTTTTACAAAGTTTTACAACGTATTACAAATTAAATTTCACGATGAATACATAATACTTAATTTAACAACAACATTTAGTACAACAATTGATGCAGTTTTTCAATAAATTTAGCGGATTTGTCATAAACCTCTAATTTCATATTTCAATTATGATAATAACAATCAATCAATTAATCAACACAAATATTTATATTTAAAAATAAACTTTTGAAAAAACGGCATATTTATAGTCGTAGAAAATTATATACGACCACCTCGAAATCTATAGCAATAAAATACAACTCAAACTATCCAAACAGATTAAAATGTTTTGACGAAATCGCCTAAAATACATAAAATACGGGTTTTTTCAATTTTCTGAAAAACGGTCATAAAGACATCATAGAAAACTATGGGACCCTCTCGAAATCAACCCAAATCGAATACAATTTAAATCATCCAAATCGAACGAGCCGTTTTTGAGAAATCGGTTAACAGTAAAAAATTACGTTAAAAAACCCACAATGAAATATTCAACATCATCTTTTTTGAAGTCTGTTAAAAAACTAAAATAATTCAAATTATAAATTTAAAAAATTACGAAACTCAATAAAATATTACGAATATTATGTTCGGCGATACAATTCGATTATGTGTATTGTATTTTTTATTCACTTATTTAGTCGCGTACTAAATGTTATATGAGTTGGATGTGTCGATTTTAAATATCGAATTAAACATTGAACCCCATTTTTTTATTGACTTTATCATCAACCATGATCACTTGTTAAGCTTGAAAGCAAAAAAAAATCAAAAGAAAACAATAAAATCGAGACATTAATTACCGTCTGTGAAGTCTTTTCAGAAAACGGTAGTATACTCAATCTTAGCTATTGAATTTCCTTGATGAAACGTTATTGCTTGCTCGAAGAGACTAGACTTTGTATAACTCTATGTGTGGACTTTAATCATTGAAGAAGAGAGTACGTCACATGATCAATGAATATGCCACTAGCTGGAATACTGGCAGCCTCATTTTAGTTTTGTTCCAGCAAATTTTTAAAATACATTTGCTTTTCACTTATTTTAGTTTTATTTTCTCTATCATATCTATCATACCAATATTGGCCTATGTCATAATTTATTATGTAATAGGATTTATTGTTTAGTTATATATTCCTTAAAAATATATATAAAAACCAAAAAAATTATTTGCGTTCATCAACACCTTAGAAGTTAGAACCCATGTTGTTGTGGCACCTAGGTCTTAAAAAGGTTTTTTTATTCGTCTATGTATTAAAGTGTTACTTTGTTACTGTGATTTGCGGCCTTAAAGTGTCACTTTTTAACCATATATTTTGTTGTCATAGCTACGTCTAAATAAGTAAAAAACATTTGTATTTGTTTAAATTCTATAAAAAATAAAACCATTTTTTTCAAAGCAACCCTTAAATTCAAAATTTCATTATCTAATTAAAATAGTTGTTATCATTTGTTGTCATAGTTATACAATAATTTGGAAAAGATAACAAATATTTTGTCAAAGGTAACTTCTTCCACATATTTTTATTTCAAAATTTATGCAAATTTATAATTTTAATTTAGAGGCAATAGCTAGTACTAACGACACCAACCGATACGTTTCAATTTGAACGTTCACAATTCTCTATGGTTTTGTCATTTGCAATGACCATAAAATAAAGCACAACGAAAATGGGTTTTATTTTTTCAATATATATAAATATTATTTCAAAGCCGAGCTTTAAATGTTACAAATAATAAAATAATTATTTTGACAGATGAACACAGAACAGGGTACTGCATAGTTACTTTAGATTTGATTACCATAAAAATACTAACGAAAACTTTGAACAAATATCTCCATTACGCGTCTAACGAAATATATTTTTTACTTCTCAGAAGAATAGCGTAAACATCCTTAAGCACAAAATATGTTGACAAAAATATTTTAAGAAACAAAGATTAAACAAACAAAAATAAAAATGTTGGTTTTATTTTCATGATCAGATTTGCTTTTAAATCTCGTAACAGTATATTTTCCAACAAGAGATGAAAGCGCTGCTTTTTCGTGAGTGAGTGAGTCATTTCACGAAAGTAAAATATTTTTATCTCGCGTAGCAAATGCTATTTTTTCTATGATAGTTAATATTTAAATGATATTTATTAGAAATTATTAAATTAGAAATCGACGAAATAACATTCAAAATTCATATTCTATTTTTTCATGGTTGCTTTATTTTAAAAACTATGTAAAATGATACGAAGATTATTATAATTGCTATGGTAACTACAACTTGTTATTCTTTTTACACTAGTGAAAAAGAACCCATTTTCACAGGAGATTAAGCTTGATGAAAATAGACTTTTCATATGCTGTCATAGAAAAATTGTTTTATTTTATTTTGGTAAAAAAATGGAATTTTTTAAAAAGGTACAATAATTTTATGACATGAAGAATGTAAGAAGAAAATTTATGTCTTGTAAATTTTATTTAATCGAAAATTATAGTATTACGATTTTGTTGTCCGTTTTTAACAAAATTCTCATAAAAAACATAATAAATATTTCCTCAGATAATATTTGGTTTAATATAGAAAATGTTTGTGCTTCGGGAAACATAAATATAAGGAATGTGGTCGATTTTTGTTTTGCTTTAAACAAGACCTGAACAAACAGCAAATTGTTTTATACAGCAAATTCGGCAGGCCACACGCTCTTGATTCTGTTTCATGACGGTTCATATTTTCTAAATCGAAGCCTACATATAAATCCGCCCAATCATCTGTTGTCAGCTAATCAAACAAATCAAAATATAATTAGTTTTCACGTTTAACATGAAATGTAAAACAAACAAGTGAAGTGGTTAAAGGTTATCCATCACTTATAGTTATATCAATTTGTTTTTGCAACCAATTTCAAGAAAATAAAAATAATAAAATTTATTTATATATATAGAAAAAAATAAGAAACCCGTTTTGGAGAATAAATAATACATTTTTATGTTGTTGTTGATAAGAATTATAATCCTCCTTCTTGATAAATTTTGCTAAAATACTCTAGAGTCTAGATAGACGACGTTGTATTTGTTAGATTTGTTCAAACTTCAAACTAGATAAGGGTGGAAAGTTTCAGAATTATATATAATTGTTTTGTCATTTTTCGGAAAATATAAGAAAATTTATTCGATACATATCAATTTTCAAAAACATCATTCAATTGTCAATTAGGCGTATATTGTTTTTTTTAAGAACGTGATTTATGTTATAAACAACTAGTAGCAAATAGAGAGAGTCAAACCGTTCAAATAGGAAGGTAAAAATGGGGTAAGAGTTTATAACGGTTGTGACGATAAGCTGACAAAATTTAATTGAACAGCATTATTTCGGTTTCTTTATGTTTGGCGGTTTAGATATGATCTAGTGATAAAACAGTTTTGTTATCGGTAAAACGATACTTTTAGAAGCTTAGACACGTTTCTTTACACTAAGAAGTTGTATTTTACTGCACATTTTGTTCTTCATATTACTTAATGTATAACCCAAATCAACATTTTCTCTCTTTGTTCTGCTCGCAATTTGGGTCTGTGTGGGGTGGACTGACTGGAATCTAAGGCTTGACAAGATCAGACACCTAGACTGGGTGCTTTATCCGCAAAGATTGGGTCCTAGTTAGTTCATCCTACACATTCCATCCTTGAACTACCAGCCTAAATGCTGTGTCTTATTGTAATTTCAATTCGACAGATCACAATGTACATAAATAAAATCGGGAGTTGCACACTGCAATAGAAAAATTTGTTATCAAACGTACTTAAAGAAATAATGGAACGACGACGCACATTGCAATAGAAAAATGTCATGTTAAACGTAATCACATGACTTTTCCTTTGTAAATTTTTATCTGTTACATATTTAAATAAGAAAAAATGAAACAGGAATATTAGATCTTTTCTCTTGCAATTGTTTTTCTATAAAAATGCTTCAAAACCTCAACAGAAACTAGTTTTTCATTTTGAAAGTATAACGAAAGAAAGCGACGGATGGCACTGAATTATCTATTTGTCTCGTTTACTCCTAAGACTGAAATATTATTGATACTAGGATGTTGACTGATTTTTCAGTCAGTTGGATTTTGATATTAAATCAAAAAATTAAAATTAAAGGTTTAATAATTTTGTTAAACTAGTAGGTTTTTGATTTTGAAATCGAGAAAAATTAAAATTAAAGAAAAGATCAATTTTGATACTAAAACAAAAATATGAAAATTAAAATTCAGTTGGTGTTTTATTTCAAATCAAACTTGAATAATAATAAAAATTTAGAATCAGTTGATGTTCAAGAATTTTTTAGATTCATTGCAATTTAAAATTAAAATTAAAAAAAAAATTGTTCATAACTTTGATGTTAATGGAAAGAAAAAATAATTATAAAAGAAAAAAAAAATGAATTTATGTTTGTGCTTGTCTTTTTTGATTAATATGATTAACAGTTCGTATTTCATTTTAAAAATAAGATTATAAAAATGTTCTGATTAGCCGTAATCAAGTTTACGGAATAAAAAAATATTTAGTTTGATTTGCAAGTGTTTTTATTTGTATAAAGTTTAATCCACATGGCAACGATTTTAAAGTGAAACAAATAAATTGGACTAAATTACGTCATCTTGGTTTTCGTGAAGTTTGAAAATTTTTTTGGACATGCAATTAAATATGCTTGCATGGCATATTGTACACTTGAATACATTGGTGATGTAGTTTATTGTTCAGGACCATCAATTGAACCAACATTATATGCAGATAATATATTTGATTTTCCGTTCGATTTAATCGTATAGAACGTAGTGATATAATAAAGTTACCAACAAATCCAATAGTGCATATATGCAGAAGAGTTGTCGTCACAAACATAATTCAAAAGTTGAATACAATTAGGGAGCTGATGAAAACAATTTCGACGAATCCAAAGATCTAGACAATTTTGGGAAACATAAAATAAAAATTGGGAGGAAAACAAGCGACATACAAGGACGAAAGTCGCTAGCAACATTGAAGTCAACAATCAACTGTAAGGTTAGATTTTATTGTTATTTACTATTTTATTTTTATTAAATTCTTGAATTTTTTTTGATTATATTATAAGACCATCATGGTCATACAGGCTATTAAGTTTATTTAGAGATTTTTTCCTTGGTGGAATCTGCGTACGTTCCGTTTATCATTCCATAAAATCCTAAAATCCCTTGGATAAATAGATAAAGCATCTATTTAATTAAATTGAAAAGCACAGGCTTTACACCTTAATGACACGGTTCCATTTATCTGAGCTTATGGTAGCAATTTGGGATACCATTGTAGATCTCTGTACTTTTACCAACACATATATATGGCTCATAAGCGATACTCTTGGCACAGATTTTGAAATTTTTTTGTTCCCCAAAAGTTGACTTAATCCTCATCCGTTTTTTTCGGCTAAAATTACCTCTAGATGTTGAAGGATTTTCGAATGTTTCTTTCTTGTAGTATAAGTTGTTTTTCGTGTAAGTGATGATATTTTTTCTGCTTTATATAATGACTCTAATGATTTGTTCACTTTTTTCCGACTTTTTACAGAGATCTGGCAGCTAAATTTTTATTTTTGTATTTATCGACAAATTTGACAAGGAAACAAAACAATTTTTCGCATAATGTAAAGCATAAATTTCACAATTGCTTTTGCTAAAAAACTCAAATAAAAGCCAACTAGTTTTCCAAGCGTTAATGTTAAAAAACACGTTCATGAAAAACTTGTAGTTTGCAAGGAATACCAAAATTAAAAACATTAAACTCATGTTAACGATGTGTGTTGTTATGTTATCCAATTAATAATTGAACTAATATTATTTTTATTTATTCAATATTTATTAATGCCACAAACCAATTTATTTTCGTGTTTTAATCTAAAACATAAATTCAATAAAAAAAAAACCACGAAAATCAGGCCAGTTTGGTATGTTATACTTTAATCTTTCCTCTTCAACATCATCAACACTCACCCTTATTAATAAAATCAGAAAAAAGATTTTCCCACTAAATTGAAAATTATTTTTTATTTCTGTTAAACTCGATAACAACAACCGATCTTATAAACAAAACGTTTTTTGTGTTTTTTTCGTGTGTGGGTGGCTGTTCAATAATAATATCAAAAAAGTCAAAGGAAGATATTAGGAATTGACTTGTTATCAGTGCAACATACACATCGAAATATAATTTGTGTAGAGAATTAAATTGATTAAAAATAAATTTCATTTCTGGCAAAATGATTGTCTGACTTTTATGTGATAGTTAAAGGTCAAAGCACTAAACGAACTAGTTATGAAGATTGCACTTTATAGATAATAAATTATATGTCATGTACTCTTCGTTTTTGTTTGTAATATAAAGTTAAGTAAGTAGAATTGTCTTATAGTTAATAAAATAAACTATCTCTAATACATCTAAGATGAAATTTTATCGATTTTTGTATCGTAATTATATTTTATGAGAGCAAGGGATAAAATAATTGGGTGTATCGATGATATTGATTGCTTTGGTTATTATATAAAATTTTTATAATGCATTTGATGGGGTTTCGGTAGTGTTTTTCTTGTCTAGAAGATGCCTGTATAAGTAACTCTATTTCAATGTTGTTTAATGCTTAAAATTGAAATAAACATTAAAGGTTTACTGATTTGGTAATAAACTAAGTAACAGTCATTGAAAACTAATTGAATCGAGTTTTTATCAGTTATTGTGTAATTTATTTATATTTTTTAAGAAAAAAGTTATGTGGTTGGTTGAAAAGGCTGTGAAAGTTTGAAAAAGTACATGCTATCCTGTAGATTGACGTTTTGCCCGTTGAACCTTCTGGAATATTTTTAAGCACTTGCTCGATATGTCGGTTTTTTCAAAAACCATCTTATTTCAAAAGGCTTCCAGCTAGCACTTCGAGACTCTTTCAGTTCCGAAATTTCGAGTTCTTTGCCTTATGCTGTCATGTGAGGTGTAGCTTAGTGATTAATTTATTCATCATTAGATTGTCTTTTTGCCAATTCTCAACTCGACGTGATGTTTTCCTTTTGTCGCTTCTCTGTTTGGTTGTTAATATATGACGAAGTTGTTTCATATTTACGGTCATTTACTGCATGGTCGAATAATGAGACCTACATCGTCACATAGCAAATAACTGATGTAACTTGTATAACTGATGTCAACAACTTAAGAACACAAATTGTTTCAATAGATAGTACCTTTTTCTGTTTTATTTCATCCTAAGAAAATGTTTTATTATCCTTTATGCTTCATTTAAGTATACATAAAATTTTTCATTCAATTCAAAGGAATAATTTTAATTCTATTGACTAATTCTAGTTCAAAGTCAAATCTATTTTAATCGAATTCTCAGAAATCAATTTAAAAAATAATAAAAAAAAATTTAAAAAACACACTTTTATTGATAACGAACTAAAAACTAAAAACTGATCTTTGCATTGACACAACACGATGTTCCAAAGAAACAAAGGTCATGTTCAAACGTTAAATCTTTTATAAATAACTATGTTTGCTTTCAAACTTTAATATGTTAAAATAAATATTTAAATATCTTTTTAAACAATTTAACACAGATGGCAAAATTAGATGTACAGACTAGAATACTATTTAACTAGAAGTTTTGTTAGATAAATAATTTTCAATTAATTTTTTACAAAAAATAAAAGTGGGTGGCACTGTCAGCGTATTGAACGTATTACATCACATTTTGTATTATAAGTAAATTCAATGCTTTAAAATAGTTAAAATAGTATTTATACTTATTACATAAATAAATATAAACATTAATAAGATTTACAATTAGCACATTTTCTACATATTTATTGCCTTTCTATATTCACTACGCCACCCACTTTTATTTTTTGTAAAAAACTGTAACGGAAAATTATTTATCTAACAAAACTTCTAGTTAAATAATATTCTAGTCTGTACATTTAATTTTGTCATCTGTGCTAAATTGTTTAAAATAGTATATTTTTCAACGATGCCAAAAACAACATATTTTGAAGCGAGAGTCAAAATATGATTTTCGGCGAGTAGAAAACTGTACTTTTTCTACTACTTTTTTAAAAATTATTATTAATTATTAAGCATTTTTCATACAATTCAAATTTTAAAACATATAAACATCCAAACAAAATCTTTAAATTTATATTTCTGCTATTAAAATATGTAACGAACTTTAAAATTTTCTAAAAATTATCACTTTAACTTATTTTAATTAAATAAATTTAAACTAAATTCAAACTAACTTACACAAAATATATCGAAATTGTTAAAAAAAATTATATTAGCTGTGAATTATACATAAATTAACAATATTTGGCACCAATACTAATTCGTTTTTGTTTACATACCCTAAATAACTTACTTATTTTGACATAACATGCGTAAAAATAAACCCGCACAAATAATTTTTTTTCTGCCACAAGAAATATTTTTGATTAAAAAACAATCAGGCTTAGCATTAGAGGGTTTTGACAAATACAATACAAGTTTTCTTTTAACTTGCTGCCGCGCATTCTATTAACTGATATAAAGATATAAATAACGATTATTACTCAAACGAATCGTGAATGAAAGACTTTTTTCCCCAAAAATATATGACAGTGATCAGCTGATTTGTGTAACGAAAAACTTCAAATAATTGTTATTTCTTTCAAATCAAGATTGTTTTGTGTTGTTTTTAGGTTGTTTTCACTATAGTTCACTATAGTTATAGTAGCTTTATAGCTATTATCATTTTTGCAATAAAATTTAATACATAATAACTGATTTCTAATTATCATTGCTGTATGTAATCTGTCAAATACACCAAACACCAAAAAAAGATCTATAAGCTTTGAAATTAAAACGAAATGTCATACTTCGAATTTTTTTATATTCATTATTTATAATGAAGGCCTTTTATCCATATGAAAATGGCACAAACAGGTATGATGTCTATGAATATAATGATATACACAGTATTACCAAAATTCCTACGCTCAGAATGGATCAACCAGATTATGAGGACTTCAGTGCAATTCTTTAAGGACTTTTAGAGTGAAGAAAAATTTAAATTTTTTTTCTTCAGTTTTATAAAGTTTTTTGCTTTAAAACTTTTAGAAATACGTACTGACTGCTTCAACCAACTTGTCTTTTAAATTTGGGATCAATCACATAATGGGAAGTTACTGAAAAATGGATCACAAAATTCCACCGAACACAGCTGTCAAAAGTCAAGTTAAATAAAAGTGTGTAAAAATTATTTATCTAACAAAACTTCTAGTTAAATAATATTCTAGTCTGTACATTTAATTTTGTCATCTGTGCTAAATTGTTTAAAATAGTATATTTTTCAACGATGCCAAAAACAACATATTTTGAAGCGAGAGTCAAAATATGATTTTCGGCGAGTAGAAAACTGTACTTTTTCTACTACTTTTTTAAAAATTATTATTAATTATTAAGCATTTTTCATACAATTCAAATTTTAAAACATATAAACATCCAAACAAAATCTTTAAATTTATATTTCTGCTATTAAAATATGTAACGAACTTTAAAATTTTCTAAAAATTATCACTTTAACTTATTTTAACGGATAGCTCAAAAACTATTAGAAACTGAAAAAACACTGAATTTAACACAACAAACACATAATAACTTGAAAATCTCTTATATATCAGAAAACTATCACAGCAAAAATAATCATTAAGTAACATACTAATTAGCACAAATAAAATAATTTAGTCAAAAGCAAATCAAAAATTATTAAATATATCAAATTAAATTAGCTTACGTTATTACATCAATGTTGTCTTCATCATGACTCCCTAGCCATGTTTGTTTTGTGACAGATCTTTGTTCTAACCATATACATAATTCTTTGGTTGGATGTCTGTCTTACACAACCCAAATATCAACACCAAAATTTCTTATTCCAAATAAACATGTTGCCGATCTCTCCATTTTCAATAGAGGATTTCCACTAGTTGTTTTTGCTTAGTAGCATTCGTCACACCATCCTTTAAGTGTTACAAATGCTCCACCATTTCTAAATTCTCGTAATATTTTATCAATAGTTTCTGATCTTTCATTATAATCTCTAAATGCTGGACTAAGCTCAATAATTCCTTGAGTGACATTCTCATTTTCACGAAAATAAGATATTTCTGAATGTCTAAATAGTTGCTTAAGTACATTTGGTCGAACTAACCCCAATTGCTGACCATCAACAATGAATGGACGACATTCTTTATTATTGAAACACGTTAAATAGAAACAATTAAATTTTTGTGCTAACTTTAAAAATCTTAACATGTCTATTTCAGTTGAAGCCATTTTTTCCAACGATTTTAAACCAATCAGTTTCTTTACAACATCATCACTTATTTATGAAAATAATTTAACAAAAAAAGGAAAACAATCATAATTTTTTTTATAACATTATTATGTTTTTGCACAAAATTTTTGATTTTTATTTATATTTTATTTTCACCAAACACTAAAACAATCATTTTAATAAATTAAATTTAAACAAAACCTATTCCTAAATTAAATTTATTTATAATAACAACAATGTTGTTATTAAATTTCCAAAATTATACTAATCGAATTAATTAGAAAAATTCTCATTTTTATATTATGATTTTACATATGTATAGCTGCATTCTCGCACACAACCAGATTATCCGCTTCTGTTTTCCTTTCCAACAATATCAACAATTTCTCCAACGTAAAAAAACATTAAACCAAACATGTTTATTGTTGAAATTGAGTGACGTAACTAAATCTCAACAGTAGCATACAAAATTTTGTGACCTTTAAGAAAATTAATGAAATTATAATTGAAAATAAAAACTATCATTTTTAGAGCAAAAGAGCAATAGTCCTGCCGTTACAAATATATATGACTCAATATGAATAAATTATCTAATTTCTATGTTATAAATAAAACCGTCTTTAGCCTGATTGTCCAAATCGCCAACTGTTTACATATACACATATTTATTCTATTTACACTACAAAATTCTATATTTTTATTCTATTTGGTCTCTAAAGTCCCTAAAATAATTAAATAACACATCTTTAAAGGTTTATTGTTTTTTCCATTTCGCGTCTAGTAGGCTTATAACTAAAGACGGTTTTCTAATAAACAAAGTCAAGTTTAAAAATTTTATTATGATTTCTAAAATAAAAACAACAGTTTTGATTTAGTTTTTGATGACGTTACGTAAATTCCTGATATATTTTAAAACAACGTAAAATGTTTTATGTAAATAAATATTTTTTTTTGTTTTTCTTAAATAAATAGGTAAAATCATTTTTTTAAAAATATCTTAACATCAACTGTTTGTTACCATACTATTTAAAAAGAATATGTGATCTTATATAGTTAACTATTATATTATTTTTACATTTTTAATGTAAATTGTCCGTAAATAATTCTAAAATTAATTAACGTCGTCTTCCCAAGAATGACAAATTAACACTAACAAAATTAGTTCATTCAATCAATTGATTCTCTTAACGGGTGTTCTAGGATGATTTATTCTAGTTAAGAAATTAGAAAATAGATGGCTTTTAAAAAATTGCTTGCGTCACTTGGTACGAAAGTAATTTGTATAGGTTTTTTTTATCACTGGTGTCGAAAAAGAAATTTTCGATGCAATGAACAAACATCGAAAGTAGATTTTTTAAGTTGGGTAGTAGAAAAAGATATTTAAATATTTATTTCCTTATTACAGTTTGAAAGCAAACATAGTTATTAATAAAAGATTTAACGTTTGAAATTCTTATAAAATATGCCATATTCGTTTTACTGCATAAACACAAACAACAAATGTTTGCCATAAATTATAATGTTTACTTACGTTTGCTAATAATCAGTCTCCACTAACCAAACATTTTCTTAAAACAAATGGTAGGTAACGATCTTATATCCACATAATGCAAGGTAAAACACAATTTGTGTCTGTCAATTAAAAAAATTGTGCAATTGTAATTGAAGGGTTACAAAAACAGCATTTGTGCAAGAAAAACCTCAAATTAAATTTGACACATCATACATGTACAAAAATTAAATAAATTTAAACTAAATTCAAACTAACTTACACAAAATATATCGAAATTGTTAAAAAAAATTATATTAGCTGTGAATTATACATAAATTAACAATATTTGGCACCAATACTAATTCGTTTTTGTTTACATACCCTAAATAACTTACTTATTTTGACATAACATGCGTAAAAATAAACCCGCACAAATAATTTTTTTTCTGCCACAAGAAATATTTTTGATTAAAAAACAATCAGGCTTAGCATTAGAGGGTTTTGACAAATACAATACAAGTTTTCTTTTAACTTGCTGCCGCGCATTCTATTAACTGATATAAAGATATAAATAACGATTATTACTCAAACGAATCGTGAATGAAAGACTTTTTTCCCCAAAAATATATGACAGTGATCAGCTGATTTGTGTAACGAAAAACTTCAAATAATTGTTATTTCTTTCAAATCAAGATTGTTTTGTGTTGTTTTTAGGTTGTTTTCACTATAGTTCACTATAGTTATAGTAGCTTTATAGCTATTATCATTTTTGCAATAAAATTTAATACATAATAACTGATTTCTAATTATCATTGCTGTATGTAATCTGTCAAATACACCAAACACCAAAAAAAGATCTATAAGCTTTGAAATTAAAACGAAATGTCATACTTCGAATTTTTTTATATTCATTATTTATAATGAAGGCCTTTTATCCATATGAAAATGGCACAAACAGGTATGATGTCTATGAATATAATGATATACACAGTATTACCAAAATTCCTACGCTCAGAATGGATCAACCAGATTATGAGGACTTCAGTGCAATTCTTTAAGGACTTTTAGAGTGAAGAAAAATTTAAATTTTTTTTCTTCAGTTTTATAAAGTTTTTTGCTTTAAAACTTTTAGAAATACGTACTGACTGCTTCAACCAACTTGTCTTTTAAATTTGGGATCAATCACATAATGGGAAGTTACTGAAAAATGGATCACAAAATTCCACCGAACACAGCTGTCAAAAGTCAAGTTAAATAAAAGTGTGTAAAAATATAAAAGTTTTTTCAATTATGCATAAATATAAACGTAGGTTAAGAAAAGGGCGACTTACTCCGTTAGAAACATTTAAGACTGACAGGTTAGAGGTACCCGAGTCAAACTCTAACTACGATTTAAGTAGCAGACATATACTCAAATGAACCTAGTTTAGTTCTGTTCATCTTTAATTGCATAAGATCTTTTTACTCTCGATAAACTTATTAACTCCTACAAAATTTACAAACATACTATTTACAGATTTCTTAAAATACTTCTTTACACCTAAATAAGCCTGTTTTTCAACTCCTTACTAAGTAAACTTTTCATATCCTAAGAGCTTGATAAGTCCTATCAATTATATCAACGTACAAAATTAACACCTTATTTGAATCTTCAAAAACTATTTAAGATTCCGATCGATTCCGCATCAAACCCAACAAACATTTTTATACATGAAGATAGCGGTCGTATATTTAAGTTCTAAATTGAAAATGTATGAGTGTAATTGTATTTGTAAAGGATACGTCCATTTTTTTAATTATACAATTTAAAAGACAAAAAATCAGAAATCAAAAAGTTTAATAATTGAATTATGTGTAGAAAATAATATTAATTTTCCATAATTTTCTCAATATATTGAAAAATTAGATTTAAATATCGATAAATCGACATGAAACAAGACAAATAAAATATATTAAAAAATATTATATTTTTTTTAAATCACTAAAATTAATTATGGAAAGGGCCCGTTTGTTTAACGATATTGTTTTTATTACCTTCACTAAAAAATTTCTTTCGCACATAATTTTATATGCAAATAATAAATTAGAATTATTCAATTTAAAGTTAAACAATAACATTAACTTGCATTATAAATAATAAAGGAACATTAGTTTTGTTGACTCAAAGTCTTGCGGTTGGAAACTTTATGGTGAGTACCTAATCTAAAACCAGGTAATTCTTCCTAAACTACCTAAATTGTTGATTGAGCTTAGATTATGTTTTGGTATTTACTTAAAAGTAAATTACCTTATAAACTCAACAACTAAAAAGATCGTAAATTACAAAATTAATTTTGCCATAAAATTACTTTAGTAAAAAATTATTCAATTTAAAACCAACAAATCCCGCTATTAAGATTAAGCAGATTTTCCTTTTCAAATAAATGTTGAAAAAAACAACGTAAATTGCACCATCTAAAGTTTATATAAAATTAACTTAAAATAATTATAAATCACTTACATACCTGAATTTGTGTTTTTTTGTTGTTCTATTTTAATTAAATTGTGGTTTTATGAATCCTCAACTAAGTTTATGTTCAACAGTAAAATTAAAATTTAACAGTTTGTTTCTGTTATTATTCTATTTTCCTGCTTATACTTTTACATTTAGGTATCCAAATGTATTTGAATTCCATTTACTGAATTGGAAAAGTTTTTCTTAAAGTTGCTTGTTTGTTACTGTTCTTAGTTACGTAAGTAAATATTGTGACTATTATACAAAAACGTAATGGCTATTTGGTAGAAAATTTGGCCGTAAAGGGAAATGGTTAAGAAACTTATGTTAACATTTTGTATAGATAAAGTTTTCCAAAACATTTTGCCTGCTTTTAAAAAGCTTTCAAATCTTAAAATATAAATGTAATCAGAAAATTTAAATTTGTGCTTTAACGAAGTTTACCCTTCACATATATACATTTCTTGATTACCACGATCAAATCAACTGAAACCAGGCTAGAAAAGCTTGTTAATATAAATCTAGTTCAACCTTTTATCTGACATCAGTTCACAGTTATAAACCTAATTTTATGCAATCTTCTATAAAGAATGATATTATATAAAATTTTTAAAAAACCAAAACTCATATGTGTACATGAATTTGAAATAAGAAAAACAAATTTTTTGAGTTTATTTTAAAGTTTTTTAAATTAAAAACAAAACTTTTTGAAACTTAAAGTAAACAAGCTTTTTGGTTTTTCATACTTGTACTACGTATTCTTCAGATTGTCTTCAATTTTATTAATAAGTTATTCAAATTAGTTTTAATCTTTTAATTTTCAAAAACAAAAGTTTTTGTTTTCAATCTACCCCCCCATTTGATCAAATACATTTTCATTGAAAAGTTTAATTGGTTCTTTTTTACCTTAAGGATACAATATAAATTAGAATACAACTTTTTCCTTTTATTTTTGTGATCCCATCTCCGAAAATGTGTTATGTATAGCGTAGGAGTTTAAAGATATATACATTTGTTTTTTTTGGTGTTGAAAGAAAAACAATGAAATTTACCGTTTTTATTATTTATCATAAGAAAAAAGTTTTTGGATATTTTATATGTATATCTAATTTATGATCTCACATTAGAACACTGTATCTGGATAAAACGAGAAACGTAACTGTGTAATTTATGACATACATTGTTCAAGTGGAGGCTAGGTTTAATGGTTTAATGGTTTAATTTTAAGATGAGAGTGCTTTTTGGTGTATTTATGCTGTTTTTTAACAAAAAAAAAGACGGCAGTCGACAGAAGTGAAAACTTAAAACTGTGAAATAGCTGTGTTTTTTTGTATATTCCATTTATTGTAGCATTGCAAATTAAAATTTCAGAACTTTAAATTAAAATCATTAAAATTATTCTGGGTTTCACATCTATCAGTATGCCAAGCAACTATTATATACATTTTTATATTTAAGATAATCAAAACTAAAATCTCACAGCTCTGAGATATCAAGACTTTGGTTAAGGATTTTGATATAGTTTTCGGCATAAAGCTTTTATGAGGACATTGTTTTTAGTTATCGGCAGCGATGAATATTAAACATAAAACTCGTTGTAAAAGTACAAGTATTTTATCTCTGTTTAGAAATTTATTACAAAACTAACACGAAACATCAATTTGTTGCTGGAAAATTAAGAAAACAGAGATCATGTATTAACATAATTTAGTGAAAAGATGAAACACTCAGCAAACTACTCAAAAACCTCTACATTTTGGCGTTTCGAGAAATATTACCAAATCAAAAATTCAGATTTCTTTCAGAAATTCAAAAATATTCCAAACATTATAATAAAATCAAAAATTTAAACTTTTTCAAAATTCTAAAACTATTCTAAAAATTCAAATTCAGACCGATGTAACTTTTTTCAAAATTCTAAAACTATTGCAATAACTATAACAAAATCAAAAATGCAAACTTTTTTCAAAATTCTAAAAAATATCGCAAAAATTATAACAAAATCAAAAATGCTAACTTTTTTCCGAATTCCAAAAAAAATTTTCAAAAATTATAATAAAATCAAAAATTTAAACATTTTCAAAACTCTAAAAACATTTTGAAAATTCTTCCAAAATCAAAAATTGAAACTTTTTTCAGAATTGTAAGAAATTGCAAAAATTATAACAAAATCAAACATACAAACTTTTTCCAAAATTCTAAAAATATCGCAAAAATTATAACAAAATCAAAGTTTCAAACGTTTTTCACAATTCCAAAAATATTCCAAAAATTATAACAAAATCAAAAATTTTGGAAAATTTCATGTTCGATTAAATTTCACGTTATACAAATAATTAGTTTCATTTTTGACCAAAAAATTTGGTAAAAAAAATGAAAATCATTCTTTTGACACATTTGACCACATTTTTTTTACAAACTTATAATGCAATAATCTAGTTTTTGGCCTCACATATCAATTCCGACCGACCATCAAGATTTCTTCAAATTCAATGTTCCTACTCGTAATCACTTAAAATGAACGTTTTTTTAGCAAAAAATATGCAAATTTTCTTGTTTTGACACACTTGACAATTTTTTGGCACACTTCCGGGATAACTGTCGAACACAGCGTCCTTTCGGCTCTTACCATGGAGTATACTTACTTTTAGAAACAAAAATTTTTGAAATCCCTCTAGCCGTTTTCTAGATTTCGTCGGTTGTGACGGCCGGCCGGCAGACAGACGTATATTTTTTTTGTTGTTTTAGAATCAGTAGGTCCTAAAACGTCGAGAAATGCCAAAAAGTGGGGGAATTCAATACTTTGGTTTTTTCAAAATGGAAGTAATTCATTGGTATTAATGCGTTGTTACCGTTTGCAAATCACTATCGGCTAAGTGCCAAGATTTTTAATTGCTTTATTTATCATGATTGCCATCCATGTTTAATCATACATAAACTATGGTTCTTTGTATAGTGTTTGTGCAAATTCCGTCTCGTAATTTAAATCGCTTTAAATCGATATAATCGATGTTCGATTCACTTAATTTTTGAAACATGTACATATTACATACCGTTGCAAACCAACAACATATTTGGTGTAGATGATAAAATTTGTAACATCATGATGTGTTAAATTCCAATACATATAATTTTGATATACAAATGTAATTGTTTCAGAGTATACTTTCATTTTATAATTTGATATAAATTATGTTCAATAAAAAAATATTGATCAAATCAAACTAATCTTATAAAACAATATTTAAATAAAAACAAAATTAAATAATTTTCAACATTTAGGCAAAACCCCTTAAGATAATTATAAGCCGTGAGGTGCAATTTTTGAAAAAAGAAAATTTTCCAGCTACCTTTGGACTAGTGTACACAACAACTTCCCAAATATTCATTATGATCGGATGAATGATCTTCGTATCATTCCAACAACCAACATGATAAATTTAAAAAAAAATTAAGCATAAAAAATTCATGCATGAACATATAAGTGTTCGAAAATAACAGTTTAGAAGCGGATAACACAAACGATAACCATATGTTTATTAATGCATAAAGGACAAACAGACATACTTTTAATTTTATATATGAAGATTCTATATTTATTTAGCACAGAATCGCGCAGTGGCCGAAATTCGGCTATTGTATATGGAAATTGTAAATAGACCTCCCAACAAAATAGCTACAACACATTATTTCAGAGTTTGATTAATTGATAGAATTGATTTTGAATTGTAAAACAAACAACTTGAAAAAAACAACAACCGAACAAAACACTCAAAAAACACAACTATGACATTTTTCCCTTTTTTCTCAAAAATAGTCAAAATTCAAAATAATATTTTTCAGCACATCTGCTAGTCAAGACCTTTCCAACAATATACATATTGCCCCACTTTTATTGGGACAAATATTTTGAAATTGTACCACAAAAATAGTGCTTACGTATTGACGTATAGATGATGCTCGAATGCTTGATGATTCGAATTATGCTTGATGACTCGAATATATAAATTTTTTCCCATGCAAAATCGCACAACACCCCCAGTGTTTAAATCAATCAAATACTCAAACAGTAGTTTTTATTTTCCTCATTTTATTTCACGGGATTGAAATTATGGAAAATAATGATGGGAAAACCAATGTTTTATTATTTTTTGCAATGACTGCCAAAAAATAATTAATTTTTTAGTTAATATCGATATTTGAACTAAACGGAAAAAGACCGTAGCAATAATTTAAAAAAAAATGCATTATCGATAAATTTTTTAAAATTCGTAAAACGAAATTTTTATGATTTTTATGAATTCATGAATAAAAAAACAATGATTTTAATGGTATTTAATAAAAATTAAAAAAAAAATAATAAAAAAATGTACCACGCCAGGAATTGAACTTGTTGGAACCCAAAAACCTGCACTGTAAAAACATGTCCTATTTCCAATCGAAATGCAATTATCTAAACCTTACCGTGCGGTCACATATGGCGAATCAAACTACGAAATTGCTTCAACAACTTTACAATGATAAATCGATGAAGTTGAGACAATCACACGAAATATTTATGTGAAAATAAAATATAGTTCAATTAATCTCAAATACTTAAACTTTAAAATGAAAAATTCATGATATAGGGCCAAAGAAAATTTTTTTCAGGGAAATAATTATTATCTTTATTCAACTACTGTTATATTGGATATAACACTTTATATTTTAAATAAACCTCATTCTGTTGTTAGGAAAATGTTATCGTGTAGTTGTCCCAATCACAGTGAAATTGTTTGCAAATAATTTTTCTTTGCATGAATAATCAACTGCCAACTTCGAGATGAGGTTGTCATGAACTTCATTTTTTTTTCAGTGTGAATAAGAAAAGAAAATAAATAATCACCATGGTCCTACTATACTTAAATTTAAATCAATTCAACTTAGTGTGATAAATCATGGAAAAAGTATCAAATTGTGTAACGGAACAACCTGTTAGAGTAAAATATAATTTTGTTTAAATAATTATATTTTTAAAATAAATCAATTGTTAATCGCTATTCGAGTTGTTCACAATTTCATTTGTTGTAAAATAAATTCAATCAATTTATTATTATAAAAGTTTAAAAATATGGAGTGGCTGAAATCTCACAGCTCTGAGATATCAAGACTTCGGTCTGGGTTAAGGATTTTTATATAGTTTTCGGCAAAAAACTTTTATGAGGACATGGTTTTTAGTTTTGGGCAGCGATGTATATCAAACATAACTCTTTGTTAAAGTACTAGTATTTTTGATCTCTGTTTAAAAATTTATTACAAAACTAACACGAAACATCAATACGTTGCCGGAAAATTATAATCAAAATTCCAAAAATATTGTTAAATTATATAAAACCAAACTTTTTCAAAATTCCAAAAATATTCCAAAAATTAGAATAATATCAAATATTTAAATTTTTTCTAAATTCCAGTAATATTTCAAAAATTCTTAAATATTCAAACTTTTTCCAACATTCTAAATATATTGCAAAAATTATTACAAAATCAAAAATTGAAAATTTTTTCAAAATTCCAAAAATTATAATAATATCAAAAATTAAAAATTTTCCAAAATTCTAAAAATATTCCAAAAATTCTTACAAAATCAAAAATTAAAACTTTTTCCGAAATTCTAAAAATATTGCAAAAATTGTTACAAAATCGAAAATACAAACTTATTCAAAATTCCAAAAATATTTCCAAAACTATAACAAATTCAAAAATTTCCATGTCCAATTTCATTTTCAATTACATTTACGTCATAAAAACAGCTACATTTTTTTCCAACAAATTGGCTAAAAAAATAAATGAAATCATTTTTTGACACACTTGACATTATTTTTTGACAAACTTATAATGCCATAATTCTCTATAATAATAATAAAATATCATGTCACAAATCATTAATTTTATTTTTTTGTAAAAAATTGGGTAAAAAATAAATAAAACCTTTCTTTTGACACACTTGACAACATTTTTTGACAAACTTATAATGCCATAATTCTCAATAATAATAATAAAATTTCATTTTAAAGAAACAATTTTATTTTTTTCCAAAAAATTGGGTAAAAAACTAAATAAAAATCTTTTGACACACTTGACAACATTTTTTTGACAAACTTATAATGCCATAATTCTCAATAATAATAATAAAATTTCATTTCAAACAAACAATTTTATTTTTCTCCAAAAAATTGGGTAAAAAAATAAATAAAAATCTTTCTTTTGACACACTTGACAACATTTTTTTGACAAACTTATAATGCCATAATTCTCAATAATAATAATAAAATTTCATTTCAAACAAACAATTAATTTTATTTTTTTTCCGAAAAATTGGGTAAAAAAATAAATAAAAATCTTTCTTTTGACACCTTGACAACATTTTTTTGACAAAATTATAATGCAATAATCTAGATTTTGGTCTCACATACCAATCCCGACCATCAAGATTTCTCCAAATTCAATGTTCCTACTCGTAATCACTTAAAATGAACGTTTTTTAAGCAAAAATTATGCAAATTTTCTTGTTTTGACACCTTTTCGATTTTTTTGACACACTTCCGGTACAGTTATCGAACACATCGTCCTTTTGGCTCTTTCTATTAAGTAAACCTATTTTTAGAAAAAAAAATTTTTGAAATCCGTCCAGCGGTTTTCTAGATTTCGTCGGTTGTGACGGCCGGCCGGCAGACAGACATACATTTTTTTTTTTGCTTTTTTAGAATCAGTAGAATAGAATATATAGAACCGCGATATCCATATTGCAATTTGAAAGGTTACGAATGGATATAGACCAGTGCAGATACCTTGAAAACAGGTAAAAAATGGAAAAAATTAGTAACAGTATGAAAACTTTTGGATAAGGACGAAAATATTGCGTGATCTGAGTTACGAGGGTGAAATAGGGTGAGCTTTTAGGGGTAGAAAATGGTTTTTTAACATTTTAAAGCAAAAGTAGACTAACTATCGAAAAAAGTTTAAAGTAAAGTTATAGGTAATAAAACGGTTTATAACTTTCATTTAAGCCGTTTTTTCACATAACCTAAAATTTTCCGGGAAAATAGAAAAAAAAGAGAAAAAAAGATTTTTTCGTTTTTAGTTTTTATCTCACACAATTTGGTGAAAACTTACCTTACTATGTCCCTAATACGCTGTAATTTTTTGGAATCATAATATTTATTTTTACCTTTAATTTTGATTTTAAACCAAAAAAAGTGAGCACGTAAATTTTCCTGTGGTGGTAACAGTTTTTCTAAAAAATCACGAAATCTTTGTTTTTGTTGAAACTCCTACTTTTAGATGGTGTGAAAAAATGAATATGCTTTTAAACAATCATTGAAAAAAAAACTCTTTAAAATCAAGTTTATTCAGTTTTTCGCATTTCCTGAAAATGTTTCCGTGTTTATGTGTGTCTTTTTTTACACCATCTAAAAGTAGACATTTCAACAGAAATAAAGATTACTGAGTTTTTGGAAAAAACTGTTTCCAGCACAGGAGCATTTTCGTGTGAAAATGAGGTCACTTTTTTGGTTTAAATTCAAAATTAAACGTAAAAATAAATATTTTGATTCCAAAAAATTACAGCGTAGTAGGGACATAATAAAGTAAGTTTTTACAAAATTCTGTGAAAAAAAATTTGTTTGTGGGAGATAAAAATTAAAAACGAAAAAATCTTTTTTTCTAAGTTTAGTTTTATTTTCCCGGCAAATTTTAGGTTATGTGAAAAAACGGCTTAAATAAAAGTTATAGACCTTTTTATTACCTACAACTTTTACTTTAAACTATTTTCGATAGATGGTCTAGTTTCACTGAAAATCATTAAAAAACCATTTTCTGCCCCTAAAAGCTCACCCCAGATCACCCTCGAAACTCGGATCACCTTTTATTTATGTTTCCCATCATTTGTGCAATATTTTCTTCCTTATCTAATAGTTTTCATGATGTTACTAATTTTTTTCTTACAAAAGGCTATTTTCACTGGTCTAATATAGGTATTTTATATTTGAAAATATATACGTGATGCGTGAAAATGATAACTCGAATAAATAAATTTTTCCACATACAAAATTGCACAACGCGCCTAAAGAAGTTTTCACTTCAAAAAACACTCAGCAATCAAAACGAGCCTTGCATGCTATGACTAAATGAATTATTTTAATTCGAGAAATAAAAATAAGTATTCGATGAATAGAAAATAAATAAATTTAATTTTCTGGGACGAGCAAAAGATCGCACAGCATACTAATGTAATGTCTACCCGTAAAGAGTAAAAGCATTCGTTAAGATTGTATTTTAAAATTCATTATCGTACGATATTAGTATCATTATGAGCTTGTTGTACAACATACTATTCTAGTCAACTAGTGTAATACGCCTAATTCTAAATTCTTTAATACGTTTATGACAAAAAAATACCTAGGTAAAAGAAACGTAGAGAATTTATTACGGATCATGGGGAATTAACTAATAAACAACCTGAAACAACTTAGATGACTCAAGATGAGAGCGAAATGTGATAGCAAAATATGTCTGAATTTGTAATCCCAAGGATAAAGTATGTTTTTGGGTGACAAACATGTAAATTTTACCGTTTAGTTTAATTGCGCTAAATTAATTCATAATTTTTATATTCCATCAACGAACAATTATTTATAATAAGTATAATGGCATAATATTCCTAAAACTTCAGTACAGAAAAGTCTGCTATAAAATAATTAAAAGGATTACTTGTGCCGTCATTAAATTTTCGGTCATATCTTGTTTTTATTGTTTTTTTTTTCATTGTAGCTATTAATTTCAAAATTAGCTTAGAAAAACCTTTTTCAGTCCAATTTTAAACAAATTTTTAATAAAAATAACATTCCATTCCATGTTCGTTGCGCTATAAAATTTTTATTACACATCATTTTGAAATTAACAGAAATAACAACATATCTCGATTTTTGCGATTATATTTTATGATCACAAAAAAAATTTCAAAAGCAAAAGTAATTTATTACGTCACTGTTATTCAAACTTTTTCCGAGTCGCGTTTTGCCTATGTAGATTTTATAACAATATTGATAGAAATGATTTTTGGTGCTAAGCTTTAAGCATTGAAAGCTAAATTTGATGAAACTTTGTATTTTAGTTTTCGGGGATTTTTATGAGCTCTAAACTAAACTCATATAAGCTAGGGAATAATTTAATTTTTTTCAATATGGTCGGAATTTTCTTAGAGATAAACTTAATTTTACCCGTACGTGTTTCGGATGGATTCGAAACTTTCTTATCAGTGTCATTTATGAATCCGTTGGCAGACGCTCTATCAATTACGCCACCGAGGTTTGTGTTTTAAATTTGCATCACAATTTTCGCTTGGAAATTTCCGGTTATTTTATATTATTATAATTTTAACACACTTATATCTAACTTGAGTTTTGACAGTTGTGTTGGTTACTCTTATGTGATCAATTTTTCAGTAACTTTACCAAATTTTGGAATTTTTACCAAACTTAAAAGACAAATTTGTTGAAGCAGTCAGTACGTGTTTCTAAAAGTTTTAAAACAAAAAACTTTATAAAACTGAAAAAAAAATTCAAATTTTTCTTCATTCCATAAGACCTTAAACAATTGAACTGAAATCCTCATAATCTGATTGACCCATTTTAAGCGTAGGCATTTTAGTATAATCCTGTGTATATCATTATAATCAAGGACATCATACTTCTTTGTGTCATTTTTATATGGATAAAAGACTTTACATTATAAATAATGAAAATTAAAAAAAACTCAAAGTATGACATTTTGTTGTGATTTCAAGCTTTTATAGACCTTTTTCTTAAACTTCAAATCGTTATATTGGTGTATGTATTTGACAGATTACATACGGCAATGATAATTAGAAATCAGTAATTATATTTAAAAATTTATTGCAAAAATGATAATAAAGCAACTATAGTAAAAACAACACAAAATAATCTTGATTTGATAGAAATAACAATTATTTGAAGTTTTTCGTTACACAAATCAGCTGATTACAACTGTCATGTTTTTTTTCGGGAAAAAGAAATCTTTTATTCACGATTCGTTTGAGTAATAATTGTTATGTCCCAGGTAAGCAGAGAGGATTGTTTTGACATTGAGCCAAGCTTGTTTTAAGGTCGAACAATCTTGGGACAAGCTTTAAAATAAACTTGGTTGAATGTTGTTTTAACCTTAAATGATAACCACGTACCATTATTATTTTTAGGCATTGGAACAATATTTAAATACAATGATGGCCCAATACTACCCAGGTAAGGACAAAGGATTGTTTTTTCATTGAGCCAAGCTTGTTTTAAGGTTGAACAACGTTGAGACAAGCTTTAAAACAAAATTGGTTGAATGTTGTTTTAACCTTAAATGATAACCACGTACCATTATTATTTGTACACATTGGATCAATATTTAAATACAATGCTGGACCAATTCTAAAACAAATAAATCGAATTCATAGCTTTTTAATTTTTTTTGCAATGTATAATTCACTATATGTGTTGTTATGGTTTTCCATATTATTCACTGTTTGTGTGCTTTTGTCACTTTTGAATTAAAATGCAATATTTAAAAATATACTTTTTTAATATGTTTATTTTTAATTTTAAATTTTATTAATAATAATATAAACTTCCTTATAGTAACAATTTGAATTTGATTTTTTATTTTAATGAATATCGATTTCGACTTATGTCATCCTCAGTTCTTAAATTATTATTACAATCTTTGCTTAAACTAATGTCTTATATATATACTATTTCAACTGCTATTTTTTATTGTTATGTCATATATTTTATTAGTTTTAGTGTTGCTTTCATCATTTAAAATGTTGTTATTGTTTTTATGTTTATACATTTCTATTTCTTCCTATCTATCTAGATGTTGTCCTTTTCTTTTTTTATGTAATATTGTTAAATTTGTGTTGATATTGGTATATTTGTGTTTTTCTATTTTTAAATGTTGGGCATATCTGGATTTTGGATCACTTTTATTAATTTCACTGGTGTGTTCAATAAAGCTTTTTGTGAAGGACCGCCCGTTTGACCTATATAAAATTCACTGCAGTCATCACATGTAATTTTATAAACACCTGTGTCTAAGGTTTGGGTTTTTTGGTTTATAGATAATTTTCTATTTTATTTTTGTTTATTGTAAGCTGCAATATATCCATATATTTTTAAAGTTTTTTGCATTATTTTGAAGGTTGTTTTATTATATGTTACGCCTATGTATTTTTTTCCTGCTAAGTTTTCTTCATTCCTCATTGTTGTTAGGGTTTGCAAATTTTTCTTGTTTTTATGTTTTCTATTTAATGTGTCAATTATTTCGTTTTTATATCCGTTTTTACTAGCTATGTATTTTATATTATTTAATTCGTCTTGATAATTTTCTGCATTCATTGGTATATTGTTCAATCTATTGATCATGTGGTTGTATGCAGCTAGTTTATGTTGGTATGGAGGATGTGATTTAATATTTATTGTTTGATCCATTTGGGTTGGTTTTCGGAATTATTTGGATGTGTGTTTTGAATCTACATTTTTGATTGATAAATCCAAAAAAATTATTGTGTTATTTTCTTCATTTTCTAACTTGAATTTAATGGAATGTTCTATGCTGTTTTTGTATTGTATATCTTCAAATAGAATATGAAATAATAATGGAATCAGTAAAGAATGATATGGAAAGCACGATAAAAAAGAAAAGTGAAATAAAAAATTGAAATTAAAAAAGTTAAAAGAATCAAAACTAATAGAAATGGGAACTCATCATATTAACATAATAAATCAATACAGACCGCCACAATATTGCAGCTTACGAAAAACAAAAATAAAATAGAAAATTACCTAAAAACCAAAAAAACCCAAACCTTAGACACAGGTGTTTATAAAATTACCTGTGATGACTGCAGTGAATTTTATATAGGTCAAACGGGCGGTCCTTCACAAAAATATTTATTGAACACACCAGTGAAATTAATAAAAGTGATCCAAAATCCAGATATGCCCAACATTTAAAAATAGAAAAACACAAATATACCAATATCAACACAAATTTAACAATATTACATAAAAAAGAAAAGGACAACATCTAGATAGATAGGAAGAAATAGAAATATATAAACATAAAAACAATAACAACATTTTAAATGATGAAAGCAACACTAAAACTAATAAAATATATGACATAATAATAAAAAATAGCAGTTGAAATAGTATATATATAAGACATTAGTTTAAGCAAAGATTGTAATAATAATTTAAGAACTGAGGCTGACGTAAGTCGAAATCGATATTCATTAAAATAAAAAATCAAATTCAAATTGTTACTATAAGGAGATTTATATTATTATTAATAAAATAAAAAAAAATAAAAAAATAAATAAACATATTAAAAAAGTATATTTTTAAATATTGCATTTTAATGTATAATGCAGTATAATCCTTGGCTAGCTAACTTTGGTTACAGTCTGGGCCAGTTGTAAATGCCTAGACTGAACCAAGATTCAGTTTATTATGTTACGCATTATTTACTAGTCTAATGTAGTGTAAACATGTGCAAGTCATTTTAAGCTTTTCTCTAATGATATAAATGTTACTCTTGCAACAACTTCTTTCCACACATTTAAAGGAGGTCTGGGAAAAAAATTGGTTTAGTAGATCTAGCCCAAGTCTTATTTGCCAGACATGACTTAATGACATCAGTCCAAACTTGGCACAAACTTGGGACGTTTGAAAATATTAAGTATGGCCAAAACCCCGAAAGCTGTTGCGGTGCGAACTTGGCGCAGGTCTGGCCCCTTAGCCTTTTATTACCCGGGTATTGTAGTGGAATTTCCTCATACATTGTAAATTTGTTGGTTACAGTCCATCATTGCACAAATGCTGAAATTATATAACAATTACAATAAATTTGTTTAAACATTGAACCAAGCTTGGCCCAAAACTAAATATAGTAGTCAAAAGATACAATTTACATTTATTTATTTTTAACCATTGGCTTAGTATGACAAAATGTATCAAACTAAGGCTTGGCCATGCCTTGATAATCATTTCTTAGTTTTACAAGGTTGGGCCAAGCTTGGCCCATTCGATAAGCCTTGGTATTTCCAACCTGGGTAATAATTTCAAAACCCTCATTATGCTAAGCCTGATTGTTTTTTAGCACAGAAAAACCGTGAACCACAAACAATATACAATATTAAACAAATTTAGAGGTTTAGCATATGGAAGGTTCATTGTATTTTGCATATGAGGTCAACAATCAGGCTCGAGAGTTTTGATATGTATAAAAAGAATTTAATGTTCAAGCTTACATCGCAAACTTCAGAAAATGTTAACAAGCATTTGTTTTTAGAAAATGTTTGCTTGGTGGAGACTGATTGTTAGCAAACGTAAGTAAACATTATAGCAAACGTTTGTTGTTTGTGTTTATGCAGAAAAACGAATACGGCATAATTTATAAGAATTTATTAAATTTGAAAAGAAAATTAAATTTTAGGTAAGTGATTTAATTACTGGTCTTACTTAAGATAAATTTACTGTGATATTAAAGTGGTAACCTAATTTTTAGGTAAAATAAAATTCCAAAAACTAGCTAAAAACTATAATATAAAAAAAAATTAAAACAAATTTTAAAAACACACTTTTACGCCACCTCTTTTATTTTTTGTAAAAACTGTAACGGAATAGTAGATTCTTGTATGAGCTTAGAATGAAGGCAATTCTTCACGAGGATGAAGTTTCTCGGAACGAGCGTAGCGAGTGGAGGGAATCATCCAAGTGAAGAATTGCCTTCATCCTAAGCGAATACAAGATACTCTTTTATCCACGACTACAAATATTTAAAATAATTTCATTCAAGTTTTCCTGTAAAAGTTTATATCGCCATATTGAAATAAATCTATGAAGTTAAAACAAAACAAAACATGTTTGTTTATTTTATTAACAAACATGTTTATTTTACATGTTTGTTTATTTTTTTTGTTGGTATCTTACTATACCAACAAATCAAGTTTTTAATTTGTTAGGGGAATTTTGAATAAATAAAGTGGAATGAAATAAATAAAAAAGAATTTGATATATAGAAAGGAATGAATACAATTACAATGAAAGATATACGCATGGAAAGTATATATTCTTTAGTAGTCGTGGATAAAATTATTTATTTAACAAAACTTCTAGTTAAATATTATTCTGTCTGTGCTCTGTACATCTAATTATGCCATCTGTGTTAAACTGCTCAAAAAGATTTTTAAATATTAATTTCCTTATTACAGTTTGAAAGCAAACATAGTTATATTAATAAAAGATTTAACGTTTGAACATGACTTTTGTTTCTATGGAACATCGTGTTCTGTCAATGCAAAATTTATTTTTTAGTTTTTACTTCGTTTTCAATAAACGTGTGTTTTTTAAAATTTTTTAACATTTTTTTTTACAACTATTTTCGTTTAAATTTATCTTGAATAAATATAACATGAGAAAGTAATAATAAAGCCGCGCGTAAATTAAAGCTTTCAATAAAAATTATTTTTCTGTTATAAAAAATTATTTCCACAATATTTCTAAAATCGACTGGTGCGGTCTTCCAAGGCAGTTGATAGCATTTCACACAGCTCAGGCTAAATACCAAAGTTTAATCAAAATTGATTTGCGCCGCAATTTTCTATTCTTTTGTTCCAATTAAAGTCTTAGGATCATAATTTTGTTAGAATGACGATTATCTGTTATTAACATGAAATTATCCAAATAAATCAAATTTATACATGTAGTCTTTGAAGGACTTCAGCGGAGTGGAAGCATTATAAATTTTCATAGGCGCGTGGGGTTGAGGGAGGATATTCTGTTGGATTGTTGGTGATTGTCGGTATGTGCACCAGTATTATATATTCTTTTTCTTTTGTTATTGTCAGCGTTACTGATACTTTTGTTATTGTCAGTGTTTAATGGAACTTTCAAAATTGTAAATAAAAAATTCTAGAATAAAACAAATTTGACACGCTCAAAATTATTGTAGGGTAGTTGATATCCAGAGCGAAACCAGACATAAATATCCAAAAAATAAAAACAATGTAGGTGGGTTCGATTTATTTAAGAAAATTGAATAGAAAAAGAGAATTTTTTATCGATTCCTTAAATTTAAAAATCGTACTTTTATAGAAGGATCAAGTGTGTAAAATCCTAAAACTGAATCTTTTATCAATTTCATTTTTCTTTTTTCAAACGAGTAAAATTTTTTTCATCTTTGACTAAAAACTACCATTAAAAAATACTCAATCATCTTCAGGTAACTAAGACGTGATACGGAATTTTAAACGTGACAATTCTGGCACACGTGCCACGTATCAGCGATTCCCGTTCTAGAGATAAGTAGATCTAAATCATTTGAGTCTTTTGATGCCGGTTTTCTTGATAAGGGTTTTCTAGATAAACTATTTATTATATTATGATGCTTCTAATAATCTAATTATTGATTAAAAAATTGAGCAATTTTTGACAAATTAGACTCGTGCTCCATAGGTAAGCATAGAGAAAGAAGTATTGAATTAGTCCTGAAGTATTGAAGTATTAGTATTGAAGTATTGAATTAGTTTGTGTTCTGTTGTTTACTTGGATTCTTATTTGATAAATATAGGTGATAACTTGTAGTAAGAATGTTGGGAGAAGACGAAAACCTTTTCTAAATTTATGAACAAATTAACAAAATAAGCTAAATTTATTACACAAAAATCAGGAACAACAATTTCAAGCAAAAAATCGAAGAAACGTTTTAACTTTTATAGTTCAGCACAAACGGACCATAAATAAAGTATTTTAAAATAATATATTGTTTTCTGTAATTCTATTATATATACGTAAAATCAGGAAACACAAAATTGAAACGCTTTCCTACCTGTGTTATAGAACAAAAATCTAAACTGATCATTAATAATATTTCTTTTCAAATCCGTTTTTCTATAACAAATATTTCTTCCAAAAATTAATTTTAATTGAAATTTTCTTTTCCTAAAATGAAAAATTGTTGATTGAGACTTAAAGTTAGTTCAACCATTTATTTTCTTGATCCAAATGGTTTACAACATTATAATTATTTTGTTCTTTCTATTATTATTGCTGTCGTTAATCGTTATTATCATTTTGTATTTAAATCAAGGATTAGCTTTGATATTCTTCCTAAATGTTTCTACATGATATTGTTCTTTGAAATCGAAGATACGAAAGTTTGTAAGAAAATAAAATTTAATAACGAGTTTGATGGTTTATTGAGTACTTGATTGATTGACGGTTAAATGAGCTTAATTTGAAGGAAAATGATTGATTATTTTTATGGCGAATAAATATTGTTCAAACAAATATTTATCTAAATAATTCATTTCTAACGTAAAATGAACTTTACAACTTCTTTATGGGGGTGGATCTGGGTTTATTTTTCAAAATATTATCGAAATCAGTAATTTTTACGAAACCTTAAAGTACCAAATTAAATTATTCAATTGAAAACAATATTTTTGTAAGAAACTGGTAAATTTTGAGTTATAAATAGTTAAATATTGAAATAAATCTTTGTTATTTTGTAAGGGAGTTTGTTAATTAAACGAATCTTTTAAATTTCATTAATTCTAATAATTTTAATTACACTTTTCAAAAAATAATACTTTTTGATTAATGTTTAGAGATTTTATCATTTTTGTGGTTTTAATCGAAATAATTATAATTTTACCGTTAAGCTGTTAAACGACTTGGTGATAAAACTGTTGAGTTTTTTGTAGGTTTTCGTTAAGTCTTATTGATGTTATTATTATGTAATAAAGCGTTAATCGATATCATAATTTATGTATTATTAATTTTCCATTGGTTTGGTTTTCACTATCATTCTAACACATATGTATTAAAAAAATATTCTAATTTGTGTAGTTGATTTATAATGTCACTTTGAATTCGACAAAAAAAAAACAAATTATACTGCCTTAACGTACTCATGAAAATTGTTTTGATAAATTTCTTGAATAAAATTAAGATAAGAAAAAAGCAATAAACCAAATTGAAAGGGAAATTAAATAAATCAAAATGAAAAAGGTTAAAAATGGTGTGGAAAACTTAATAACTACCTGTTTTGTGTTTTTATGAAAGGTGTTCGTTATTTTGTAGCTTATTTATTTGTGTAGCTTATTTTTAGATAATATCTTTAGCTTTTTATTTGTGTTTTTAATTTTAATTGTTTTTCATAACTTTTGCTTTTCATAAATTTGAACGCAGAAAATAATCAGTTTAATCCTAGTCCGACTGAAATTTACAAAAAAAAGGTAGTGTTGAAAGATTTTCACGGAAAATCAGGTCAAAAATATAAAAAAAATTAGTATTATTGTCTAATTTTGTTCGCGTCACAATCGTAACAATTATTGGAAAAAATATCTAATAGACAAAATTTTATATGTTAGAAAACATAAGCATTTCTATAAATGATGTTTTTATTCTTTTATCTGTATGATATTAAATTCTCAAAGTAATTTTTTCCAGCTGTTACGAAAAAATTTCATACAGTTGTAGTTAGAATAAAAAAATTAATAAACCATGTTTTTAGGCGGTTAGTTAACCTTTGTCTATCGTATCCTATTTCAAGGTCGTTATCCTTTATATCAAACTACTTATTTTATTCTTAAAAACATTTTTATTAGTCATAAACTTATAACTCCCAAATCCCGACCTACAAGATTTCAAGAGAAGAAAATTATTTATGTTTCAAATCTCATACATATTTTCCTAATTTTCATAATCAAATTTTTGTTTTTTATTTTATATTTGAGTACAGCAGCATAAAATTTGTTTTTACATAAAATAAAAAATCATTACATAAACAAATCATTTTATATGAGATACAAAATATTTTTTTCTACAAAAATACAAAAGTAACAAAAACCCCTTAATAATAAAAATTAAATTGAAATAATGAAAAAAAAAACAGAAGTAAAATAATTTTCCTCCTACACAATAAATTTAAATTTAACTTTTTACTGTGAAAAATAAAAAAGTTTATTTTAGTTTTGTGTTTAAATTATGTGTTAAGTTTATACTTAAAAATTTTTACTTTAGCACAAAACGCATTTAGAGCATAAGTTTTTAAAAAAAATAATTATAATAAATTATGTAGATAGATTTCAATTTGTTGTAATTCTAATTGATTTCATACCCCGCTTTGCATGAACTAATCGTTTTAGTTTATACTGAATGTTGACAGATCTAAGATGATTGGTATTAAAGTTGTTTATTGAAATTGCAAAAACATGCAGTGCTGAATTTAAATAATGATTAACGATTAACTTTGGTTTTAGAATAACAAATTTTCAAGCAAATAAAAAAGCAGATAAACTCCATATTGAAACGTTAACATTCAATTAGAAAACAAAAGTTAGATCTTACAAATTAGTTTGTAAGCAATTTTTAAATTTCACTCATACTTGTAATAAAAGTTTAAATGCCTCTTCTAATGATTTTATTCTGAACTCAAGGGCTTAGGGTTCGTTTTAACATTATTGTGCGAATATTCTTTAAACAAAGGTGCGTTGCGAATTTTGATGAATCTTGGATTTACCATCATACACAAAAAACCAGGATCAGTTAAAACAAAGTAATTATCCACTCTGGCATGAGATGTGTTTGTTGTTTAATGTTTTAGATAATTCAGTTACTTCAGTCAAATCGAACGCGCTATGAACTCTTAGCAAACAAATGGCCCATTGTATTCATTTTTTTTTTAATTAAAAGCGTTGTGTAACAGAAAATACAATATTATGCCAAATTTTAATCTAAATTTTCTATTTTATCTGTGTACCACTAATACACCACTAATCACTGTATATATACCGTTTCAAATTTTCTCTTCACTCGATTTTGTATTATTTAATGTAAACTTATTAATGCACTTTTAGTTTCTTGTTGATATACACATTTTGATATTAATTCTGATCTAAAAATTATATGTTGATGGCAATAATCAATTTAATTTGATTGTTCTTTTCTTATTTTATTAGTTCTTGAAGTAAGTAGTAAAAAAGCACATATTTAAAATTTTTGCATTCGAAACAAAATAAATTCAACCCAAATTTTCTATTGATGTCTTATACTACAATAATCTCAACTACCAAAACCCGACTTATTTTTATTTTTTGTTGGATTGAACTTCTTAATAAAATATACAATTGCTGCAGGCTACGTTGCTACGTTATTTCTCATCTTCTAAGATTATTCTATGCGAAAAGTCTTTCCTAAAAACACTATTTTGATAATAAATCAAAAACTGTGCGTTTGAAACTTAACACAAAAGAAGGCAGTCTTGAGGACTATCGACAGAAGTGAAAACTTAAAACTGTGAAATAGCTGTGTAAAATACAAAATAAAAACCTGTAAATGCAAATAAAACGAAAAAAAATTATCAAATTAAATAAATAGTAATTGCGTTTTCTTTATTAAAAAGTATAAAGAAAAACACACAGATCAAATGTGACATAAACAATTTTTTTTATTTTGCTTTAAAATACAACAAAATCTTTACTTATTTTACCACACTTACACACCATTATTAACTGAGAAAAACATCAAATTCAATTAAAAAGAAAAAATCAAAATATGAAAAAAAAAAGAGAACGATAATAAAATTATTTATAATATATTTTAATTAATTTCATCAATACTTAGGTTATTGGTACTATTAATTGCGTTTTCTTTATTAAAAAGCACACAAACAAAAACACACAAATCATATATGACAAAAACAATGATTTTTATTATGCTTAAAAATACAACAAAATCTTTACTTACCAACCACACTTATACACTGGTTTAAACCGAAAAAAAATCAAATTCAATAAAAATAAAAAAAAAGTTATAAATCAAGAAAATAAAAAAAAAAAGAAAATAACAAATGATTATAATTTATCTCACTCTCTTTTAATATTTATTTTATATTTAATATTTATTTAGCGTGACGATGGCTCGAATATATAAATTTTTTTCCATACAAAATCGCACAACAGCTCCTAAAGAAGTTTTCACTTCAAAAAAATTACTTTGGAAAATTAAAAAAAAATCACCTGTCATAAGACACCCTACAATAATGGTCAACAATAATTTTTTTTCAAAATTTCTCCTCTGGGGTTGTTTGGTTGGGCTGGAGGGTTGCCCAAATAACATTTAAAAAAATTAATCAACCGTTATAGTTCTTGTTCAATTCTTACAACATTTTCTGTAACCGTGAGTTTTTAAAATTTTTCGTTTTATATCCTGTTCGAAGGTAAGTGTTGTAAGGGAAACGAAAGTAACATGAACAAATTTTCACATTTTTGAAAATAAGTCGAAAACTGTGCGGTCAAAAGTTACAAAAGAAATTGTTTTGGATTAGAATAAAAACACTTTTCATATGGCACCCTCCTCGGCCAGGTCAAAAATAAATGTATTTTCAAAATTTCCCTCTGAACAAAGCATTCTGTACATCGTGCACGAGTCTATGCACATTTCGTGCACATTTTAATTTTGCTACCTTTTAATTTTTTTTTAAATATTTGAGTGCTAGCTTCATACCTATTTGTTTTAATTTAACATTTTTAAATCATGTTAACATGTATTCAAAATGTACATAGAACTTTCAGGCATAAATACATTAATATTTGATGTATGATTTTTAAATAAGTAAATGAGGCGTCCATTTTTTTACGAAACAATTTAAATGACAAAAAATCAGAATTCAAAATAATTAAACATTTGGCTTATGTCTAACAAAATATTTTAATTTTCCATAATTTTCTAAATAACAGAAAATAAATTGAAATACATATTAGTAATCCGACATCAAAAGAGGAGAAAAAAAATTTTATATAAATATAATAATTTTTTTGAATCACTAAAATTAGATAATAACAAACCAAACGGGTACATGTTTTTTGTGAATGTGCTTATTAACTTTCACAAAAAATTTTCTTTCGCACATAATATTAGATGAAAATAAAATAAAATTCATAAATTTATACGAAAGTAATATTATCTCATAAGAACTTAAACTATCACTTTGGAAAAAATATCCCGCCCCTCCTGAAATCTCACAGCTCTGAGATATCAAGACTTTGGTCTGGGTTAAGGATTTTGATATAGTTTTCGGCAAAAAACTTTTATGAGGACATGGTTTTTAGTTTTGGGACATCGCATATCAAACATAACTCTTTGTTAAAGTACAAGTATTTTTTTATCTCTGTTTAAAAATTTATTACAAAACTAACACGAAACATCAATACGTTGCCGGAAAATTATAATCAAAATTCTAAAAATATTGTTAAATTAAATAAAATCAAACTTTTTCAAAATTCCTAAAATATTCCAAAAATTAGAATAAAATCAAATATTTAAATTTTTTCTAAATTCCAATAATATTTCAAAAATTCTTAAAAATTCAAGCTTTTTCCAAAATTCTAAAAATTTTGCAAAAATTATTACAAAATCAAAAATTGAGAATTTTTTCAAAATTCCAAAAATTATAATAATGTCAAAAATTAAAAATTTTTCAAAATTCTAAAAATATTTCAAAAATTCTTACAAAATCAAAAATTAAAACTTTTTCTGAAATTCTAAAAATATTGCAAAAATTCTTACAAAATCAAATATACAATCTTTATCAAAATTCCAAAAATATTTCAAAACCTATAACAAATTCAAAAATGTCCATGTCCATTTTCATTTTAAATTACATTTACGTCATAAAAACAGCTACATTTTTTTTCCCAAAAAATTGGCTAAAAAAATAAATGAAATCATTTTTTGACACTTTTGACATTATTTTTTGACAAGCTTATAATGCCATAATTCTCTATAATAATAATAAAATATCATGTCATACGAACTATTAATTTTATTTTTTTCTAAATAAATAGGGTAAAAAATTAATAAAAACCTTTTTTTGACACACTTGACAACATTTTTTGACAAACTTATAATGCCATAATTCTCAATAATAATAATAAAATTTCATTTCAAACAAACAATTTTATTTTTTTCCAAAAAATTGGGTAAAAAAATAAATAAAAATCTTTCTTTTGACATACTTGACAACATTTTTATGACAAACTTAATTATAATTCTCAATAATAATAATAAAATTTCATTTCAAACAAACATTTAATTTTATTTTTTTATTTAAATAAAAATCTTTCTTTTGACACACTTGACAACATTTTTTGACAAACTTATAATGCCATAATTCTTAATAATAATAATAAAACTTCATTTCAAACAAACAATTAGTTTTATTTTTTTTCCAAAAAATTAGGTAAAAAAATAAATAAAAATCCTTCTTTTGACACACTTGACAACAATTTTTTGACAAACTTATAATGCAATAATCTAGTTTTTGATCTCACATACCAATCCCGACCATCAAGATTTCTCCAAATTTAATGTTCCTACTCGTAATCACTTAAAATGAACGTTTTTTAAGCCAAAAATATGAAAATTTGCTATTTTTGACAATCATAATGAATTTTTTGACGCACTTCCGGTACAGTTATCGAACATAGCGTCCTTTCGGACCTGTCTCTTGTGAATACCTATTTTTAGAAAAAAAATTTTTTGAAATCCCTCCAGCCGTTTTCCCTGCAGCGTAGGTAATGACGGCGGCCGGCCGTTATTTTGCTTTTTTAGAATCAGGAGGTCCTAAAACGTCGAGATATGTCAAAAAAAGTGGGGGTAAAAATTTCACTTTGAGCTCATGAATGTAATACTTAGGTCTTTCAGACCGAAGTTATTAAAGCTACTTTTTCACTCTCCATTTTCTTTATTTTTGTTTATTATTCTTATCATTAAATAAATATCGTTTCGCTTCGTTTATTATTATTCGTCAAACAAGCGGCTAATGTTTGTGAGCACATATTTGCTAAGGCGTTTTGCGACATTTGCACGTTATGTTGTACATAATGTGCATGACATGTGTTATGAACAATTTTGTGCACGAAGATTTTGTAACATGCACATTACAAGCACTTTTTTCAAAATTGTTTCATGGGCTCTCGAGTTTTAGTTCACTATTTACAACATTTTCTATAACCGTAAATTTTTTCTATATTTTTGTTTTGTTAGGGGGGATAGGATAGTAATAAATAATAATTCAGTAATAAATCAAAAACTATGCAGTTGAAATTTTCTTTGAAATATTTTGATTTTTTAAAACTAAATTCGATTCCTTAAATATAGTCCAGTAAATAAAGGTTAAAAGGTCGCAAAAATCCTGTCGCGGACGGGACCTGGCGGAAATTGTTGGTCTTACCGAGTACTTTGACGTGAGAAAAATTACCTTGGGGTTCCGACCCTGTGAGCCTGGAAAATGGCCCTCAAAGTGTCAGAAGTAGTTTCCGGGCCATATCTCCGGAAATATGGCAGTTAGGGCATTCCTGTTTAGCCAGAAATGAAGGTGAGCTAATTATCTACAGAAATGGTCCTAATCATTTTTATCATAAACCCGATAGTTTCCGAGATAACGGACTCGAACCTTGTCCTGCATTTTTCTCGTCATCATGGAGCCAGAACGCCGCTTTACACGTATTTACTAAGGAGCGGCGGACAAATTAGCGGATAACTCGGTCAAAATTCAATATTTTTCGATGATTCAAAATTCATGTGAAAGAGAAAACCCGTACCTGTCACATCCTGTGATAAAATTCCTGTTATCACGTTTGTAAGCGAGTGCAAACGGCGGTCAAAGTTTCTTTTTATCCGGTTTTCTGACGCTGTTTTAAATTGATTCATATTTTTTTTTAAAAATTGTGTTTTTATATGTTTCTTTCTTGATTATTGTACCTGTGGGGGTCTTGAAACATCTCAGAAAGTTTGCGACAGTGGCTTTCTCGCACTTTTAAACAAATGGGAATTTATTAATTTCCATTTTGAGGACTTTCATGGTTTTTCGGAAAGTCCGCGGAAAATCATTAATAAAAGATTTATTGTCTATTAAAGTGCCTTATAAGTTACACCAATTTGTAGCTTAGAATGTCTAGTTTCCGATCGTATTTTTCAAATTGTTTAGAAATTTCCAGGGCTCCTTAAAAGTTGATTTTACGCCCACACGGGAAAAAAACTGGCCAAATTTTTCAGAAACTTTTTTTTCTTTCCGAGGAATGTTTTGGGTATTGTTACTTATATAAAAGTAAAGCTGAGGTTCTCAGCTTTCCATTGATATAAATAATGTCACTGTTTTTAATCCACAAAAAAAAAAATTGAAAAAGTTTCTCTGAAATTATTTATGATAATTTCCTCTTTTTTTCTGCTTCACGTGGCGGCGCTTATATTACGTGTATAATATCGGTCCGCGCAGGCGCGCACACATGGCACACACACACTGGCTTCACGCGTCCCTCGTGGACTTATATTGTTATTGTTATTGTATTAATCGTCAACAATAGTACATTATGATGCTAGGACGTAAAGCTAAAGATTTTGGACGGATGTGGAGTCGAGGCGCTAGCCGAGATTTGCACCCACATTAAGTCCAAAATAGCTTACGTCCGTGCATCATATACTATTTTTTATTCGCCGCAAGCAAAATATTTTAAGAAAATTTGTTTATTCTAAATTAAAATTATAAATTTTCATAAATTTTAAAATAAAAATATGTGGAACAAGTAACCTTTGACAAAATATTAATTATTTTTTTCAAATTATTGTGTAGCTATGACAACAAATGATAACAACTATTTTAATTGGATAATGAAATTTTGAATTTAAGGGTTGCTTAGATAAAAAATTTTATTTTTCATAGAATTTAAACAAATGCAAATGCTTTTTACTTTTTTGGACGTAGCTATGACAACAAAATAAATAGTTAAAAAGTGACACTTTTAGGCCGTAAATCACAGTAATAAAATAACACTTTAATATGTAGGCGAATAAAAACGTCATTTATTATAAATTATTAAATTAGACATTGACAACATATAACGCATTTACAGCGACATAACAAATTAGTACATGTATAATTTAAATTTGTGTGTGACTGATCCTTCCTATGCTCCTATATGGCCGCGATAATTTCGCAAATACAACGAGAAAGCCATTGTCATTTGCAGGTCAAATTTTTCAGGCCAAAACATGGAGCTGTGGGTATTTCCAAGCCCTCAGTTCTCAAATTTGATGAGAATCTGGCGTTTTTTCATGGTCTCAAATTTGACAATTTTTCACTACCCGTTTGTGCAAAACGGAACCCCAAGGTAATTTTTCTCACGTCAAAGTACTCGGTAAGACCAACAATTTCCGCCAGGTCCCGTCCGTGACAGGATTTTTGCGAGCTTTTGATCTTTTTCGACCTTTATTTACTGGACTAATATAGAAATATTCGCAATTTTTCAGTAGGCAACGACTATAGTATATTATTTAATTAGGAGCTAAAGTGCCACTTTTTGTGTTGAGTCCTTAGGCTGTTTTCTAAACGACGACTTATTTGAAACTTATTTATGTAGACTTACTTATTCACCGCCATTTTAAATAAGTATTTAAAAGCTATTCTAAACGATTTAGCATACTTATTTTGACAGCAACAAAAAGCAAATTGGAAAATAAATTTAATTAAAACGATTTATTTGATTTGATCAATTAAAAGAGTTTTCAAAACTATTTTTTTTTTCATTTTAAATTATTACATCAATTTTATTACGAATCGAAAAAGAAGTTTTATTCCTGAAAATCATTTAGTAAACAAACAAAAATATTTGACACTGTCATATCGAATTAGATTTTTCTATGAAAAAAAAATTTCAAATAAGTCACCTATTTAGGTTACTTATTCAAATAAGTAAGTCTCCACAAATAAGTTTCAAATAAGTTTTGGTTTAGAAAACAGCCTTAGTTTGACAATTATAGACGAAACACAAAAAGACACTTTAGTTCCGAATTAAATACTCTATTTTTTCGGCAAATTTTTAAAATTTTTTATGTGGAATTGTGAAATGTGAAATTAATACATCAAGTTTTTTATAAATACGATTTCAAAAGGTTATATGAGGTAATCAAGTTTCTGAAATTAATTTTTTTGATTTTAATTCATTAAAATGAACTGAAATGAATGCTGTTTTGAACAAATTTATAATCTCATGTTATGTTACTTTACAACCGCTGTAAATATATGAAATTTACTTTACTGTCGCCGTAAAAATATGGAAATTACTTTACTGCCGCCGTAAAAATATAAAAACTACTATACCGCCGTCGAAAAAAAAAATAAAAATGGCGTTACTTTACAGCGGCCTTGATTATACGTAAAAAAGTAAGACTTTAACCTTCTACCTAGCGGCAGTAAAGTTAAACTTTGAAGCCATTTGCCGAAAAATGTTTTATAACTGTAGAAAATTTCAAGTTGTTATTTATAGTTTGTGAGAAAAACGATTGTGTAGAAATTCGAATGGACACCGAAGTCTCGTCATAAGGGTTCCGTTTTTACTTTTTTAAAGAACGGCACCCTAAAACTTTACTAATTCTTCAACAGAACATAACAATTTCTTTTATGACGAGGATAGTAACAAAACTGACAAAAAAATTGAAAATAAGAAAACGAATAAATATTAATAGGTATATTGGTGGTCATGGTGTTAACATAATAGAATTGCGTGATGACATAAATTCATTTTGTTAACTATTTGGTTGAGTGAATAATGCTTGTTTCATCACATCGTCTAGTCAGTGTTTTATGTTATGCTAATTTTTAATGAATAAACCATCAGCAGCCAATTATCAAGTAACGCAAATGATAAAATAGTTTCCAATAAATCAATCGAGAAAATCTAGATTTTTAATGTGGTATGATGTGGTTTGGTATGAGGTAAGTGGTATTGTAGTACAAACAAAAGAAATTAAAATTTTGTATATTTTTGGAGACATTTATTTGTATTCCTTGTTTATATCGATTATTTTGGTATTCCCAACAATCGATGTCTGAAAAAATAACAATTATAAAACTAAAGATTAGTTTAGAAATAATGGCTTAATGCAAGGACAAAGGCAGCCCTACCAATTACATATCAAAACTAATCTGAATGGCCAATATATAGTTCTCTATAACCATTTGGCAAAAAAAAAGTAAATAAGTATTTCTACTTATATATGTTTACTATTTTTCTTTCTATATTTCGGCCATTTATCTATTTTTACTGTCATCGTAACTGAGACTTTTTTACATAAATAAAATTTTCATCTCCTTACACTCTTTTGGAAACCTTTTCATCCAAATTTTTTATATCATATGAAAAGGACCATAATCATAAGATTGTGTTAAGCCTTAAAAATATTATTAATGATATTATCCTTTTTCATCTATCTGCGACTTACAACAAAATTAATAGTTATTTATTTATCTAGAACGAAAAGTGAAACTTTAAAGTACGAGCTAGTTGTTTATTAGCTTATTAGTGAATACCTTTAAAAGCACTTTTTGTTTGAGGTAAATACACAATTTTATTTCATACTGGAAATTTATTAAAATAAAAAGAAACGAGTTTTAAATTTTGCTCAAAAAGTTGAACTTTAACGTCTTAGGACTTTATAAAATTTTATAAAGTCCTAGGACGTTAAAGTTCAACGTTTATGGTACAAAAAGTTGAACTTTAACGTCCTAGGACTTTATAAAATTTTATAAAATTTTATAAAGTCCTAGAACATTAAATTTCAACTTTTTGTACCATAAATAATCCGAAAAATGTCGTTTTAGATATCAGTATGAAATAATAGTAGTTTATGTAACAAGTACGCAAAATATGGACTTAGCAATCGTAATGTTTCAAGACTAGGCGCTAGCCTAGTCTGTAATATGAAAATGAGTCAGCTAAAGCTATTTGTATGTCTGTAGGCCGGCCGTCCGTCCGTTACCTACGCTGCAGGGAAAACGGCTGGAGGGATTTCAAATTTTTTTTTTCTAAAAATAGGTATTCCAAGGGACAGGTCCGAAAGGACGCTGTGTTCGATAACTGTACCGGAAGTGTGTCAAAAAAATCATTATGTATGTCAAAAATTTAAAAACGTTCATTTTAAGTGATTACGAGTAGGAAAATTAAATTTGGAGAAATCTTGATGGTCGGGATTGGTATGTGAGATCAAAAACTAGATTATTGCATTATAAGTTTGTCAAAAAAATGTTGTCAAGTGTGTCAAAAGAAAGATTTTTATTTATTTTTTTACCTAATTTTTTGGAAAAAAATAAAATTAATTGTTTGTTTGAAATGAAATATTATTATTATTATTGAGAATTATGGCATTATAAGTTTGTCAAAAAAATGTTGTCAAGTGTGTCAAAAGATTTTTATTTAGTGTTTTACCCAATTTTTTGGAAAAAAATAAAATTAATAGTTTGTATGACATGATATTTTATTATTATTATAGAGAATTATGGCATTATAAGTTAGTCAAAAAATAATGTCAAGTGTGTCAAAAAATGATTTCATTTATTTTTTTAGCCAATTTTTTGGAAAAAAATGTAGTTGTTTTTATGACGTAAATGTAATTTAAAATGAAATTGGACATGGAAATTTTTGAATCTGTTATAGTTTTTGAAATATTTTTAGAATTTTGAAAAAGTTTGTATATTTGATTTCGTAATAATTTTTGCAATATTTTTAGAATTTCGGAAAAAGTTTTAATTTTTGATTTTGTAAGAATTTTTGGAATAGTTTTAGAATTTTAAAAAATTTTTAATTTTTGATTTTTTTATAATTTTTGGAAGTTTGAAAAAAATTTCAATTTTTGATTTTGTAATAATTTTTGCAATATTTTTAGAATTTTGGAAAAAGTTTGAATTTTTAAGAATTTTTGAAATATTATTGGAATTTAGAAAAAATTTAAATATTTGATTTTATTCTAATTTTTGGAATATTTTTGGCATATTGAAAAAGTTTGATTTAATTTAATTTAACAATATTTTTGGAATTTTGATTATAATTTTCCGGCAACGTATTGATGTTTTGTGTTAGTTTTGTAATAAATTTTTAAAATTGTTTAAGGCTTATTATGTCGGCTGGTAATTATGAATTGTTGAATTTATTTGTTTTTTATTTGTTCCTTTTTCTGAGCTAAATGGATTAAAAGAAAATTTTTTAAATCAATGGAAATTTATTATTTTTATTATTTTTATTTTTAAATTTCTTTTTTATTAAAACAATATTTCGCCTACAGCGGCATTATCAAGTTATTCAAATCTAAAATACAAATTATAAAAATATGAATTAAAGTATATGGCTTTTTAACAACAAAACAAATTAAAAAAATAAAATCTAATTAAAAAACTTTCAAAAACAGAACTTACATTGTAAAAACACACAAAAAAATCAAATAAATAAATAATTTTTTCAAAAATTTCACTATACATTTAACATTTTTATCACAGCCTTTTCAAAATACACTAAAATAATAAATTATAATCGACTGTTTAAAACATTTTTATATACTAAATGATTAAATTTGCTCATAAAAATCTAAAAGAAAATGACAAATATTGTAGGTGTATGTGAGCAGATTCTATAATTTCTCGGTTATTTTTATATTTCTCAGTATCAATTATGCTGATTTTTTCGAAATTCCAGGAGTGATTATTTTCAAGTAAATGTTGAGAGAGAGCCATGATGTTTTGTTTTAATCGAATGTTACTTTTGTGGCTATTAAGTCTCTCTTCAAGTCTTTGGCTGGTTTGCCCTTTGTATACTTTACCACACTCACATGGGATTTTATAGACCATATTTGAATTTTTCAATTTATTTATTTTATCTTTAAGATTTGTGAACACTACATAGATCATGTGATTTGTTTATTATTTTTGTCGCTATTCTTGAACTCGTTAATCCAACTAAAACTTTTTTGATTTTTTTCTGTTAAATTAGGAATGTAGGTGAGAACCCCATAAATCGTGTTACTATCATTATTGGTATTGTTATCATTTTGTTGAAGACGTGTTTCATTATTTAAGTTTTTATGGATAAATTGTTTAATTAGACTGTTAATTAGATTTACTGGATAATTGTTGTTTTTTAGTGCTATGGTTATTTCATTTATGTTGCTGTAACGAAATTTTTGGTGACTGAGTGAAAAAACTCTTCTTATGAAAGATTTTGCTATATTTATTTTCATTTGTTTATTTATTTTGTTGTCATAGGTGCGTCCAAAAAAGTGGGAAGCATTTTTATTTGTTTAAATTCTATGCAAAATAGAATTTTTTATCAAAGCAATCCTTAAATTCAAATTTTCATTATCCAATTAAAATAGTTGTTATCATTTGTTGCCATGGTTTTACAATAATTTGGAAAAAATGACAAATATTTTCTCAAAGGTAACTTGTTCCACATATTTTTAGTTCAAAATTTATGCAAATTTATTATTTTAATTCAGAATAAATATTTTTTTTTTAAATATTTTGCTTGAGGCGAATAAAAAAAAGTATATGATGCACGGACGTAAGCTATTTTGGACTTAATGTGGGTGCAAATCTCGGCTAGCGTCTCGATTTGCAAACTCCACATACGTCCAAAATCTTTAGCTTTACGTCCTAGCATCATAATATACTATTGTGTCGTCATTAGTTGTCATGATAGTTTTGTTCTTTTGAGTTTTTAAAATGATTCCTACAGGCGATATATTTAAAAAAAAAATAATGATTCCTTCACCCAAAAGATTAAATACATTAATATTTAAATCAAGAGTTTTAATGACGATGCATTTCAATTTACAGTATTGCTCCTAAACATGAATATAGGATTTGAAATTGATTTTCGTATTACTAATAATTTGTGGTTATGTGAAGGAGCGTGATTGTTAAGAGTTAAATAAGCTAAGAAGTGTATTATTAGAGTTAATTAAATTATAGTGTTTACTGAGCATTGATTTTATATATAATAATAATCCTCCACGTTTGCTATTAATATATCATAAAAAAATAAAAAAAATTGGATTGTATAAACGTAAAAACAATAATTTTAACTAGGAAGGCCCGGCGTGCTTCGCTACGCTTATAAATAAAGTTTTTGCGTAGACATTTTGTTGACGTAGAAGCAATGATTTCAAAAAGTGGTAACGAGAAATGCTAGCATATAATTTTTAATTTTTCTTTTTAAATATATGAATGAAAAATAATCAGAACTCTAGCTGATCAGTTCGGATATATGAAAAATTAGCGATCAAATAAGTTTTCAAGTAAGCTTATTTTATCTCTAACTTATTTGATCGCTAATTTTTCATATATCCGAACTGATCAGCTAGAGTTCTGATTATTTTTCATTCATATATTTAAAAAGAAAAATTAAAAATTATATGCTAGCATTTCTCGTTACCACTTTTTGAAATCATTGCTTCTACGTCAACAAAATGTCTACGCAAAAACTTTATTTATAAGCGTAGCGAAGCACGCCGGGCCTTCCTAGTTAATTTTAAAGCATGAATAGAACACATTGAAATTTCATCTATAATAATGATTGATGCATTATTAATATATGTGCCATGTACACTGTTTGGAGTTATATTTGGCAATGAATTCTCTAATAATGGAATTGGTAATTTGAAAACATTATGCAAAGTTCGCCCCCCAATCAAAAGAGTTGATGCAATACCACTGAAGGCAGTTACAATACACGAAAGATTTAGTGAATTAAATTTATGAATGATTGCCGTTTGAACAAAAGTTTTGCCACAACCTGCATGAGCTGTCAAGAAAAAAAGCTAAAGCATTCGGAGGAACATTCAAACCACAGATAAATGCAAATAATTGACGAAACTGTTTTGGTGATTGAATTTCTGAAGCTTCAAGTAAACATTCACGCTATTCATTATCATTTGTTGCAATACCTCGAGCTTCACATGCTGCAACAAAAGTAGGGTAGGGTACACCTTCATACATACGTAGATCAAAAAAAGATTTTGGACCACGAACATGCAACAGAAGTAAACGCATATGAAACAATTCTATATCTTTTGGAGTAACCATATATAATCGAGCAACAACTTTATCAGCCCCACGTTGTCTTCTTTTCCACGATTTACTTTGGTCATACCAAACATAATTAATTCTGTATACAAAAACTCATTAGCTAAATTATCAATGGAATTCAAATGGAAAAATGCTAACAATTTTGTTCTTGATACATTTGCAACTGTGCCAGCCACATTACCATTCCTGATATAAACATTTTGTCTATTAGGCAAATGACAATCAAGTCGAATAATTGTATGAGATTGAAAATGCACTGGAAATTCAAATATGCGCCAAGCAGCTTCAGTCGAACCAACATACCGTCCATTCAAAAAATCTTGAATTTCATTTCCCACAATCGCATCATCATTATTCACTGCATTCTCTCCATTCACTCTCAATTCAACATTGGCAGAATCATACTCTTTATATACATACTTGTAAACATATTTCACACTTTTAACAGTCGTACATATTTCCACGTTAATATGACAATTGAATTTTGCAAGAAGATAAATATTATACGGAACAACATATCTATTATCAAGAGATGCACCACGTACATCAACACTCATACCATTATCACGTCGACGGTACAAAGGATAACCATTCACATATTCTTTAATATTTTCAGAAAAAGGTTTTGGAAAATTATTACTACATTTACCACTCTCATACAAACAGAATTGGGATTTAGAGCACCACATGGTTCATGCATCATATGACGTTTCACATATTCATGTAATTTAGGAAAAAGAATGGGATCAGGGATTTCAGTACATACAAATTTATTAATCATTTCATTTCCATCAATTCTATCTTCATCTGACAAATTTAACAAAATTCATCATTTTTAAAAATAGCAACCACATCAGTTTGAACAGCATCATTAAAACGACGAATATCACATTCTCTGTTAACTTTTATAACCATTGACACATCAGCAGTAACATTCTCAGGTCTTTCACAAAATTCATGCATTGATTTAAAAGAACGAACAAAAGGATTCACACGATCTAACTCAAAACCTATCTTACGCATAAGAAAAAATTCGAAATGAAATTTAAAACATAGAAAAACAATATGTACGTTTATTCACATTCAAAGAAATAAATATACTAACAGCTGAGAAAAAATTAAATATAAAAAAGAATAACAAAATAAAGTTTTAAGTTTCGTTTTTGTTGTTCGTTGTTCGATAGCAAATATATTTTTATATGTATGTAAACTTATAATGCATATGTATAGAAAAAGTTTTCCGTATATAATAACTTTTTTATTTATGATCCGATTTGTTTGAATCCGGATCCCAATATAGGTTACACTAATATCAGTTAGCTGTGAAAATTTGAATTGAATCCATCTGCGATCCATCTCTCCACAAAGTTTTAATCTAGCGTATTAATATATAAGATTTGAACACTAAAAATAATTGTAAACATCGTTAAAAATGAAAAAGAAATAAGTTTCATGAAAAAGATATACAAAATAAATGATATCTTTTTAACTTCTAACAGTACATAAGAAAATATTTATACGTAGTAAACATTTTTATGGTGTTATCATATAGACATTGTAAATTATACTACGATTGAAGTAATTCATTCACGTGGGTGAGTTCAAATGGAGCATATCTAAAATTTTTTCTAAATTTTCACATATAATTCATTCACGTTCAAACAGTATCATATTATGCTTTTGGGTGATAAGACACAATGCATATTTCAAAAGGTGTAAACACTAATATAACGAGCTCTACCCACATATAAAATTTTTGTAAATTGTAAGGTAAATAAATCATTAAACGTGTAAAAAATGTATATTGTAATCATAACCATAAGCGAAGAAACACACGAGACCTTAAAAGTAAATCTTTAAATTTAATTGAAATATAAAAAAAATTTAACAAAAAGCTAAAATTTAATTTACGATAAATTCAAAATGATAAGAAAAATAAAATTTTATTAAAATATGAAAAATTTTCAAGAAAATTTGATGGTAAAAGGAAGTATTATATTATTTTATTGTTACGCCTGAGGTAGATTTATATTAATAAAAGCTTAAGAAATGTTAATAGTATTGGATGATTTGTGTATTATAAGATGAATTATTTATAATTTTGAGGAATGAAATATTTTTATTAGAGATTTGCGTGGGTGATTGTAATGTTAAGTATCCGCGTTTGTTATATAATAAAGTAGGCAAGTGTAAATAATGTTGGCAGGTGTAAAGTGGAAGATTAAGAATCGGCTTGGAGGACGATTTATAATTATAAGAATCACAACTCAGAGGACAAATGGAGTTTTTCTAGCGAAACGTCCATCTCGGTAAAAGATTTAAATTCAATATCATGTTAACAAGGTTAGAATGCGTAGAAAGGTTACTTTTTTCGTATAGAATAAATTATGATAATATCATGATACTAAGTTCATCTTCCCGTGGTAATAAAAATCGTAAACTGTTTAGCCTCCTAAAATTTTATTCATCGTTCTTGCACAGTTGTTGAAGCACTAGCCTTATAACTCAAGGATGCCCTTGTTAAAGCACTAGTCCTATAACTCAAGGATCGCTTACTTACGGAACCCTTTTTTATGCATTGACCTGGTCGTTAATTAATTATTTTGACTATATAGTAGAAGAAACCGGTCAACATAATATCTGAAGATATTCAAAGTAATTGAGTGGGTTTCAATGCTAAACATATTGATTTGATTTATAAAAAAAGATGAAAGTTGAAATTAATCCAAAATATGAACGGTTTCTACTCGGATTTTTTTGAATCGTGGAAATATCTCAAAGAGTAAAATCTACCATGCCGATGTTCGCTTTTACTCTGGGGTTGGTATACCATCTCGGGTGTGGAAATGTTTTTGCTAAAATAACGACAGGAATCGATGGAAAAAGGAATTTTAAGGTTTTGGATTTTTTTGAAAAGTCAATATTTTTTGAGTTATTTGTGACTAAAAATGTCTATTTTTCATAAAAAAAAGGAAATTTTTTTTGGAATAAATGAAATAGATTACTTTTTTCGAAAATCTCATCATAAACAAAGCTATAGCCTGAAAAAACATAAGAGATTTGTTTTTTATCAACCGAATACTTACTGAATTATGGCTATATGGAATGCAAAAATCGGAACATTCAACGTTAAATAATGGCAAAACGGTTGATTATTTGGTTGTAAAAACTTCTGAAAACTTTATAAAATGACTCCTGATAAAAGTCCCTTTCATTGAAACTAAGAAAAGTTATAATAAAAATAAAGTCGTTTTCTATTTTTTGTAGCCTAAAAAGCAACGAAACCTGTCCTGTCATAACCATTCCGTTTGAAACAAATCGTTACCCATTTACAATTTACTTTGGTTATCCCAAGCCGGGTGTACCGGACTCTGAAATTCGGCCAAGCACTGGTCCATTAATGGTGAACAGTACTTGGCTATTGTTATTGGGTCATTACTGGAACCATAAATTGGCCGAGCAAAGGCTAGTTAACGGCTAACATTAATTGGTTATTGTTATTAGACCAGTACTGCAACCATTTGGCCGATCTATGTTATTTGGTTAAAATTCGCTAGAGCAAAACACATTTTAAAAATTTTCACCTACAGTTTGATTAGGTTTTATGTTGGTATAAGTTTTAAAATTTTTTAGACATTTTTATTTTATTTTAAATTATTTAATATAAAATTTATTTAAATTTGCCTATGATAATAATTTTAATTTTTTTAATGGCTCAGTCATGGTGAATATTTCTGCAATACTGGTCATCATTATTGGTCCGTTACAAGGCCAACGTTAAAACCTTGCCCATGAATGGCAGCTATTTATTGTCATCCAGTAAAATTATGTTAACGGCACAGTCATGGTTGCCAGTACTCGGCTTACTTTCGTTATACATCTCAAAAACTTTTATTTTTTTTAAACAACTCAAAAACTAATAATGGTACATATGAACTGCTAAAACGCAAACATGTGGCAGTTTTTTATTGAACATTTTGCTATTATTACTTTTTATTTATAGGACAAAAAATAAATAGCATACGGCCATTCCAAGTACGTGTTTGCATGCGTATAGTACCTTCTTTGACCCCTTGTAACTCTCTTCTAAAATCAAAGGGCATTAATTCCTTACAAAAAGTTTTTTTCAGAGAACCGCTAGCTGAAAAATTAAGAGAGATATAAAGATAAAAATCCAATCACTTTTTTCTTATTTCAGCTCACGGACATTGGAGCGCGTACATTACGGAATCTTACCATCTACCATCTTCGAATGAAAAGTATGGGAAGAAAATGGAGAGTATGAGAACAAAATAGAGAGTATGGGAAGAATATATACAGCTCGGCTCGGGTCGTCATACTGTATATCAAACATAAAAATTTGTTCAAACATCTGTAAATCGTGATCATCAGGCTCAGATAACTTTTTATTTGAAGTTCTCAATAAACCTTTTACTATGCTTTCCTGAAATCCCGAATTTTACTACATCTTGAAATAACAGGCAGATCTTTTACAGGAATACCGCCGAACTAGAAGAAATTTTGGAAGCTAGAAGTTACTGTTCAATTCTGTCGGAACTGCTAAAGATATACAGCAAAATAAATTGAATAATATCCAAGACTTGGCTTTTAGATATTTTTAGATATTCTAGATATTTTTATCTAGATATCTTTTTGTCTTATATATATAATTTTTTACTCGATATTCTTCAATAAAACCACTTTTATTTTAAGTTTTTGAATTTTTAAATAAACAAATCATTAAATTTAAAATTTTCAAAAAATCTATCAATTTCTATTTTATTATCAAAATGAAAAGTAAAAGTTTATTTTTACTTGAAATGAAAATGTTTGTAATGAAAGAAAGCTATTTTCATGACCTCGAATATGCAAAATAATAAAATAATGTAATTTCTTCTTTTATTATTCTTTTGAAAATATTTGAAATAAAATAAAAAATAGATTTTATGGCTTAACCACACAAAAAAGTTAAATTTTATTTCATATTTTAGTATTTTTATGACGTGTCTGACAATTTGTCTACATTGTTATGATATGAGTATTTACCGGAATATTGAGGGATACCGCTCTGAATTATATTAGGTTTAATATTTTCAAATGAAGATTTTCAGTAATTATTGTATTGTATGATTTTTTTTATTCCTAATTGGTGAGCTCAATAGTTTATGGTGCTCTAACATGCAATCAACCAATTTTTGGTTTAAATTTTTAGTCTTAATATATTCAAAGAAAGATAGAGATATATTTGTATATATAAATAGTTCATTGTAATTAAAAACTACTTAAATAAAATAAATCTGTATCTCTCAAGAATCTGTATAAAATATATTTTGTTACTGTACATCCTGCAAGAATCAACTTGTTTTTTTATTTTGTGTTATATAATGGATAACTACACCAAAAATCCTATCATATAATAAAATATAGCATACTCAATATTGTATAATTAGGAGTAGGAAATAAAAATAAATTAAAAAAATTTCCGAAACAAAGCTAAAATTAACTTGCTAATAATCCTGCTAGTAGAACACTTATCAATCAAGTCATGTGACTCTCTCCTTCCCATTCAACATGGCGATCAAATGAAAGTATACTGTGGGTTACTAGGGTGATCACTTCTCCGTACTTCACCCGGCGTCTCCGAATTATGACAGGTAATTGCCGGGCGTCGGGTTTGACTAAAAAATTCTTCGAGTGAGACAAAACATAACTCATTTTTATGCGATAAATTTTTCAAACTTTCCAAAAGTTTTTACTTTTTAAATTGTAAAAAGTTTGTCAATAAATGTGAAACGTGTTTAGAATTTATATCTCGTAGATTAGGTAAGATTGGGAAACTTCAAATCATATCATATAAAATTATATAAGATCATGTTCCACGTCAAACGAATTGGGTAAAATTTAGCTAATGTCTAAAAGATTTTGAATTTGTTGAAAATTGTTTTTAAAGTGGAGAAACTATCATGAAACGAAACATTTTTCCATATCCAGTTCACTGCAAATTTTCAGTCAAATTTTAATCATTTTTCATACCCAAGATTGATTTTTAGGTGAAGAAAATCGGTCAAACGAATCACACTCCACTGTCTGATATCTCTAAGCCCGTTCATGTTTGCATTTCGGTGTGCAAAAAGTAATCAAAACCAGGCCAAATTTTGCGTATCTCCATCATCAATACAACGGAAAAAAATGTTTGCAATTCATTTTTAACGGCACGCGATCGTGTATCAGTTAAATTTGCTATTTGATGTGGATTTTTTTTAAAGATATATGAGATTTGCTTGTCTATTTTGATTATCTAGCGGCTCTTAATAGTTGTTCACAACGTATTCATAATTTTTATTCCATTTATTGAGATTATTTTTCATTAAAGCTAAGGAATGAAAGTTAAAGCTAAAAATTTTAATCTCGTAAAATTTAATAAACGCTCAGACGTTCCCAGATCAATCCAACTTAATTTTTGGGTTGGACCAAATATCTAATAGCCAAACGAAGAATAAATCTAAGAGCTCTGCTTAACAAAGCTCCAAAAAATCCGGTTTGGGTGTCAAATGTTCCGAATAGGATGATTCGAACAAATGTTGAAATCGAGAAAAATAAGTTCATAACTACTCCATAAAATGCGGACGATCTGGCGTTTATTTATGGAGTAAAATCAATAACAAAATAACGTCTGCATTTGCACTACAAAAAGCTTCAGTCAATCGAAATCATGATCCGGATTCAAACCAAGATAATAAGGAATGTCAAATATGTCAAAATATTGATAAATTCGATAAATGTTTCTAGTTTTCTACAAGTATTGGCATACCGATTGGTTTTGATAATAGGCATGTCTGTTGGTGTTCGCGGTGATATCAAAGATTGTTTAATGTAATCTTTCGAGAAAATGATACAACAGTTTCTAAATATATAGAGCTGTATAATGTTGAGCAGTTTTTAATAGAGCGAAATACAACAATAATGTTTGCCGAAATTGAAATTCAATATAGGTAATAATTTTTATTGCGTTTTTATTTATTTTCGAAGTCTGGCATTTTAATAAAATTTAGTAGTCAAATACTAAAAATATAAACATAAACAGTTTCTATAACTATGGTACTGGTACAAACTATATATTGTTGCCAAAAATTATTAATAATTTGAAACATAATAATTCGTTTTTTAATAATTTTTTTATAGTGCGTGCAAAATACAATTTACATGTTTTCAAATGTTTTGTAATTATTAATTAATATTTATGTGGAATATTTTCATGGCTTTGTTGTTTGATTTTAGTTATGGTCTAACTAAACTAAGTTCGTCAAATCGTAATCACACAATTTAAATTGACCGTTGTGTTGGTTTCTTGGTTAACACTTAATTAGAGCTTACCGTGGCCTCCAACATTAACTTTTTAATTTTTATTTTATTTATTCAACTATATAAATAATAATATGGCTTTTTCGTCATTTGTGTTTAATTACAAATAGTATTAGTGTACCTAGTGCGAACATGTTTTATAGACATTGCACAAAATTTATTGAATACATTGTTGATTATATAATTTATTTAACAAATTTATAAACAAAGATAATAAATTTAAATCTAAAGCTTTTTAGTACAAATCTCCATATGAAGGTGGCGATAGTTTAGTTTATAGGCAGTTTCTAATGACAAAATCTACGATGTAACAACACGATACAAGGTATGAATAAAATGGCGTATTTAAAAAACTTTGCTATAAATACAATTACTTCGGTCTGGAAGAGCTAAGTATTACATTCTCGAGCCAAAAGTGAAATTGTTACCCCCACTTTTTTTGGCACTTCTCGACGTTTTTAAACCTATTGATTCTAAAAAAGGAAAAAAATGTACATCTGTCTGCTGGCCGGCCGGCCGTCACAACCGATAGAATCTAAAAAACGGCTGGAGGAATTTCAAAAAATTTTGTTTTGTTTTCTCAAGGGTCAGTAGTCTGATAAGACCGTGATACGGGACTTGGCGAACCTGAGGTACCTGAGCTATAGTGGGCTCTAGCCTGCTATTGCAAACCGTAAACCTGTTGTCATGTTTATCAGGAACGTGTTATGTAGACTGGAGTATGATAACGTAGAGCGGTGGGGTTTCAGATTTATATAATGTCTGTTTTCTCCTAATTCACAATATTGCTTACCATATGTAGTTCATAATAGTTTCTCATCCATCCACAATCTATGGTCATGTTTTCATATAGTTTCCGTACATAAATTTGTTCTTAGCATAAAATAATTAACAATAATATTTCTTTTGCAATCCCCTATTATTGACTCATACTGCGTTTTCACCCGCATTACTTTACCATACTGCTAAAATTTGAATTCTCTAAACACTACCCGTACTTGATCAACGAAATTTTCAAACCTCAAAACAGCTGCGCGTATTTGTCCAATCGTCGCAATGGAAAAAATTATTATCCTACAATTCGTTATGCATTCGATTTCCTATGTGGGTATTTTTATCAAATTATCTTTCCGTTATAGATCTGAGTTTCGCTGTAATACTGTTGTAAGTTGTTATTTCGTAATACATAAACATCATAAAATCGATTAAACTTACGTTTAATCCATTCTAATTCATTGATATTTCTTACAAGTGTGTTGGAAATAATTTATTTCGTTAAATTGTTTTGCAATGTTATGTATTACAAAATAACAAACAGTTTTGTTTTAACGAAAAAAGTTTTAACAATTAGCATAATATAAATTTTCTTGCATCAGAAACACTTTTTCGAATTTTTCGATACTAAAGAATTGCTATAAAAGGAATGTAGACTATACAATCTTTCAGTCTCTTGTGCAGCATCTATTCTCATGAATGACAAAATAAGAAAATTTTGCATTCATGCATTTTTCGATTAGACTTAAGTCTAAAATTTAAGTAGAAAAATTTTAATTAAATTAAATTTTTAACCTTAGTTCAATTAGTGTAATTGTTTTAATAGTTCCAATTTCGCGTAGTTAAAATTTAGAAACAAGTTTATATGTTTTTGTGCTGTGTTAGTTTAAATTTTTCAAAAAAAAAAAATAAGTTATATGTTTTGTGCCGTAAAAACTAAAAATATAAAAATATACGAAAAAATCCATACATGTTTGTGACGTGTAAATTTTATGCACAAACACTCTCTTGCTGTTATCAAATCAACATTTATATCAAATCATTTATTTTACATATTTCAACTCGAGATTGATAACAAAGTTTTACTATTACTGCGGTGTATTATACATATTTCAACGCAACATTGGCGTCAAAGTTTTACTATTGTGGCCGGATATTATACATATTGAAACGCATCGTTTATATCAAATTTTTGCTGTTACTACCGTATATTACTGCAACTCAATCTTTATATCAAATTTTTGCTGTTGCTGTCGTATATTTTATATATTTCAAATCAACATTTATATCAAAGTTTTACTATTGCTGTCATATATTGTATTCATTGAAATACATCAGTTATATCAAGTCATCGCTATTACTGCATATTGTAAACCAACATTTACATCAAAATTTTACTATTGTTGTCGTAAATTGTGCTTACTGGACCGTATCATCTATATCAAATTTTTATTGTACATATTTCGATTGACATCAAGTTTTGGGTGTGATTACAACCGAAGTTTAACCCAACAGTGTTATGCAATTTTCCTGATACTTTTTGGATTGTGGATCGCGGATGGAGGACTGAGGCCGTAAGACGTTGTCGCCGGGAGGATTTAATCATGGGGTGAGCGAACTTGACTTATTTTATTTATATTTTTTCATAGAAGTGTGAATGTGTGAGAAAAGGGTGTATCAGTGATTGCATGGGGGGCGTGCTTGTCGTGTGTGTGAACTGGCGGTGAGTGTAGCGAGACACCTTTAGTCTGAATTGGAAATGATTCTAATCTAAATATTTTTACTCCGAGGTAATAATTAACATACCAAATACCTTTTCTTTTATTATATTACCTAAATTGATAAATTTTTATGTTTAAGTAAATCAAAAATCATTCTCAAATAACCTGTATTACAAAAAAAAAACAATTTCTTGTCCTGTTTTAGGTTTATTAATTCTATAATACATTAACCAACCGTAAACTACAGGTATTGAAATAAACTGGTTTGGACATGTTTGTTCAACTTACCAATAAACTCACATTTTTTTTTGAGTTGTAAATATTTTGTTTTTGGGAATTACTTATGGTTTATTAAATTTTTAAAAATGTTATGAATAAAGAAAAAGGGAAATAATCAATGAAGACTTTCAATATAGCGTGTGACGTTCTCCAGTGCTCTAGGATCTGATTCACGGTGTACCAGCAATGGCAGTGGTTTATGAGCTGTATCATATTGCTCAGATGACAGCAATACAACTTAATTTTGATTGCTACCACTTGCGATACTTGCTGCGGGTCTTAGAGCTTAATTGTCTTGCTTCGCAGTCTGAGTGTGTGGGTGAATGTTAGCATGTATGAAGCGTGAGTGTGTGGGCGTCTGGGAATGATTGTGTGGGTTGGACGCGCTGATCGTAGGTCTTTCGCAAAAGGGGTCGCCAGAGTCTCCATTTTCCACTTGTATTCTTTTTCCATTTCTGTAACTTTTCGTAAATTGTGTACATTTCTGCATTTGTGTTGAAGCAGTAGGTATTACTCCATCAAATCCACGAGGACTGGGCTTTAGTCGTTAAGGCGTAAAATTACTCTAGGTACGCATCCTGCTATGCCATTCTCATTGGTTCGCCAATGAGAAAGCTCTTCATTACAAACGGGGACCTTGGCTTAGCCGCCTGGCTCGCGGAAAGGTGCTCCCTTATTAGCACCCCCTGTTGGGTACAACCTAGAGAGGAGTCAGGTAGGATCAAACCATGAAAAGTACCACACCTCTGGGCACCTGTCGCCCCCAGTTGTATAAAGAATTCTAACAGGTATCGACGAAGGCCTGTTGGTGACCTTTATTGCGTCTTCACTCGTAGGAACAATATGCATAAATATGTTAGTAACCTTTTAAATGTTGTAAAAAATTTGTTTTCACCTGTTTATTATTTCTTACATCCTATGATGAAATATTGGCCTATGTCATATTTTATTATATGATAGGATTTATTGTTTAGTTACCCATTTTTAAAACAAATTATATTTTGATCAAATGACTATTACATTTGTTAAAAAATTTAAAATACCCATCCAAAATATTTGTGGATTGAATGCCAACCGTGACGCCGTACAACTTCATCTCGAGCACGACAAACCGCCTAATCTTTTTCTTACAGATACACAATTTTCTGAAAACCATCCCTATGACGTAACACTAAATCCCAAATATAAGCTTGAATCAGCTTTTAAGCTTCATCAAGGTGCATGTGCATACTTTCATGAGAGTGTTGCATATAAACGCTTTCCAAATTATGAACAACATGGTGATGGCTACAGCACAGTAGTATTAAAGGTTTGTATACCTGAAATTTCTTTTTTCACAATAGTTCTATACCGGTCCCCAAACAAACATAATCCCAATTTTTTTAATCTCTTGACTAATATTATGGACGAAATTAGAGCACAATTTCAAAATTGTGAGGTTTTTGTTCACAACGTCCACAATAAATCATGGTAAGAATTTTCCAAAACGACCGACGACGACAACAATGGAAGACAGACAGAAATATTTGCCGCATCGCACGACCTGACGCAGATTGTAAAATGCCTAACTTTCACTCCTCGTAATGGCGGTGATAAAAATTTTCTCCTAGACCTCTATCTCACATCTATGCCAGATATTACGAGTGTCGATAATGGTAGTATTGGAAATTCTGACCATTATCTAATCACATCAGTTATCAAAACTGATATACTAAAAACTAGAGTCCCCAAACCCCGTAAAATATTTCACTTTTCAAAAATGGACACCAACGGTCTCCGAAGTTTTTTTCAAGGTTTCCCTTTTGATCGTCATTGTTTTTATACTGACGATGTAAATGTTTCTGCTCAAAACTTTACTGAAACCATTCTATTCGGTATTAACAAATTCGTTCCCTTTTCATTAATGAAACCCCAACAAAAACATTTCTTTTCGAAGACAGCCAAATTGGCTTTTAGAAACAAACGTAGATTATTTAATATTTGGATTCATAAAAAGAACTCTGTTAATCGATCCCAATATTTAAAGGCCAATAAAATATCAAACCAGATAATTGAAAACGAAAAAGCAGAGATAGACAGAGCGAAAGCGGCAAAACTTTCGAGTATGTCAATTTCTGACAAAAGCTTTTACAGTGGCATTAATTGTTTAAATTCTGGTTCTAAATCTTCTATCCCCCTATTATTGATAGTGACTCAACCGTTACTTACCCAGCAAGGAAAGCTACATTGTTCGCGGAACGATTTGCTTCAAATTCGACAGTTTTAGAAACTCCTAAAGAAATACCCCAAATCCAGTCTTCAGGAGTTAATATGAAACAATTACATTTCAAACCAAAAATTGTCGAAAAACTTTTAAGGGGGCTAAACAACAACAATGTCTCTGGTATGGACAACATTCATTCTTCCTGTTATTCTAAAAACAGTTTCAAAAGAACTTACACCAACTCTCACCAAAATATTCTATAAATCCTATAAACCTGGTATTTTTTCATCCTGCTGGAAGTTGGTCAATGTCCAGTCCGTCCCAAAAAAGGAACGAAATGAGATATTTCAAATTATAGATCAATAGCCTTACTAACCCAGTCCTGTCTAAAATATACGAGCACTATATTAATTCACACATATCCAAATTTTTGGAAGATAATGATTTGATATCTGACATCCAATACGGTTTTAGAAACAAAAGATCAACAACCGATGTAGCACATCTTTGGAATAGCATATTTGAGAAAGGTGGTGAAACTTACGTGATCGCATTAGACATCTCAAAATCATTTGATCGAATTTGGCATGCCAACTTGATCAACAAGCTCGTTGCGTACGGTTTTCATCCCGTAGTCGTGAAGTTGATTCAAAATTTTCTGTCTAACCGATACATCTCGGTATCTATAGAGATGGCTTTTCTTCTGAGTCTAAATTAATAACCGCTGGTGTACCCCAAGGCTCAGTTTTATCTCCCACTTTATTTTTAATTTATATCAACGAACTGTTGGGAATCACTAGTAACCCAATAAATAGTTTGGCAGATGATAGTACGCTGCACAAGTCATACGTCCCCCTATCTTCAAAGGGTAAAATGCATGAACGAAAATATCCCACTCGGAGAGACGCTACATTAAATGTAAACGAGGACCTAATAAGATTTGCCGATTGGGATGACACAAATTTGATCAATTTTAATTCCACCAAAACAACATCGCAACATCGTCGACAACATTGCAACATCGTCGCACTGTTGCTGATCTCGTTGTTTTCTATAAATATCGTCACCAGCAGTTCTCGGATGAATTAGATCCATAATGCCTCAGACAAATTCTTTTCCCTGTTTAACTCGTCAATCAGTTTGATGCAACCAGTCAAACTGTCGAGATTACTTACTGTCATAGTAACAAAATGCAAAGGTATTTCTTTGTACGTACATCGTACAAATGGAATGCGTTGCCCGAATCAATAGTTTCGAGTGGCTTCAATCTACAAAGATTTAAAAAAGCGTCCACATGCACGGTTAAAAAAAAATTGAATATGCAAATTGCTACACATATATATATGTAGGTCCTATACGGAAGTTTCCATTACAAAACAATACAAAGCTTGCTATATAAAGTTAAACTAATGCTTTTGCATCAATATTTAACAGAGTACTTGGAGTAAAATATAAAGCTTGTTGTTTAAAAATGTCTGTTATTTGCATTAAATAATATTTAGCGCAACAATTTTTTTTAGTATGACATTTTAATGCAAATAATAATAAATTACAACGGAAAAAATTAAAACACACATACCACCTTAATCACTATTATTATAGACTTTCAGCTGAGAAGCGATAACTAAAACATACATAAAACGATTTTAACTATATATTTCTAAAATGGATAATACTCTAGTGAATTTTGAGATTTCATTAAATTTTTAATGTATTAAATTGTAACAAGGTGTATTAAAACTTCTAGCTGTTCTATAGAAATAAATTATGATGCAAGAGTTGTTTTAAATTTTATAAATATGCATTAAAATTAGGTTTAATGCAACATTTACTTTACAATTCAATAATAACCTGCAACGCATAGCTCCTATTGCAAGACTTGCTTTAAATATTGCATTTACTTTTTCAACTGTGTGCACCTCAAGACGCATGTTGTTGTGCGACCTAGGTTTTAAAAGGTATCTATGTGTTGTGACACATTTTGTAATTCCTACTACACAACACTTTTTATTAAGAAAAAAATAGGTATGCTCAATGGTAAGAGCCGAAAGGACGATGTGTCCTATAGCTGTTTCGGAAGTGTGTCAAAAAATCGTCAAGTGTGTCAAAACAGGGAAATTTGCATATTTTTTGCTTAAAAAACGTTCATTTTAAGTGATTACGTGTAGGAACATATCCTATTCCTAGGAAAAATCATGATGGTCGGGATTGGTATGTGAAACCAAAAACTAGATTATTGCATTATAAGTTTGTCAAAAAAATGTTGTCAAGTATGTCAAACGAATTATTTTCATTCTTTTTTACCCATTTGTTTGGAAAAAAATGAAATTAATAATTTGTTTGACATGAAATATTATCGAACATGAAATTGGACATGGAAATTTTTGATGTTGTTATAATTTTTGCAGCATTTTTAGGATTTTGAAAAAAGTTTTAATTTTTGAATTTGTGAATTAAGAAATTTTGCAATAATTTTGGACTTTTGAAAAAAGTTTTAATATTTGATTTTTTAAGAATTTTCGGAATATTTTTAGAATTTTGGAAAAGTTAAAATGTTTGATTTTATTATAATTATTGGAATTTTGAAAAAAAATTCAATCTTTGATTTTGTAAAAATTTTTGTAATATGTTTAGAATTTTGAAAAAAGTTTATTTGATTTATAAATTTTTGCAATATTTTTAAAATTTTGAAAAACATTAAATTTTTGATTTTATTATAATTTTTGGAAAATTGAATAAAATTTGTATTTTTGAATTTTTGTATTGAAGAATATTGTTAAAAGTTTCAATTTTTGATTTTGTAATAATCTTTGGAATTTTTTAGAAGTTTGAAAAAAAAGTTTAAATTTTTGATTTTATTTTAATTTTTAGAATATTTTTGGAATTTTGAAAGAAATATGAATTTTTAATTTTGTAATATTTTCTTGAAACGCTAAATGGAGAGGTTTTTGAGTAGTTTGCTGGGTGTATCATCTTTTCATTAAGTTATATTAAGTTATGATCTGTTATAATTTTGCGGCAACGTATTAATTTCGTGTTTGTTTTGTAATAAATTTCTATACAGAGATAAAAACTACATGTGCTTTAACAAAGAGTTTTATGTTTGATATACAGGGTGAGTTTTTTAAAAAATTCCAGGCTTTTATCTCGAGAGCAATGCTAGATGGGACAAAATAACCAAAGGTGTTATTTGTTAAGGGTCGAGGGGGACGTCTAGTGGTAATATTAAATGACCTTGAAACTCATAAGTATTGGAGATATATGCTAAAGTAAGGTTTTTTTAAATTAGAACCTATACATTTAAGGGTCTTTTTAAATTAAGTAAATCAAACTACACACTTTTTGCTTACAAAATTTTTTTGTAAAGTGTACGATTTTGTAGATATGATGTAAATTGATTTGCACCAAAGCAAACGTGTCTTCGCTAAGTTCTTCAGTAAAAAAATAAAATTTCAATAAATTAAAAAAAACAACGAAAATCAAATTCACGCAGTAGACCACGATGCAATAATATTTAAATTAATGAATGATTTTCATTGTTTTTTTTTAATTTATCGAAATTTTATTTTTTTTCTGAAGATCTTAGCGAAGACACGTTTGCTTTAGTGCAAATCAATGGTAATCATATCTACTAAATCGTACACTTTACAAAAAAATTTTGTAAGCAAAAAGTGTGTAGTTTGATTTACTTAATTAAAAAAAAAACTGAAATGTATAGGTTCTAATTTAAAAAAACACTACTTTGGCATATAACTCCAATACTTATGAGTTTCAAGGTCACTCAATATTACCACTAGACGTCCCCCTCGACCCTTAACAAATATCACCTTGGGTTATTTTGTCCCATGCAGCATCGTTCTCGAGATAAAAGCCTGGCATTTTTTAAAAAACTCACTCGGTATATCGTTGGCCCAAAACTAAAAACAATGTCCTCATAAAAGTTTTTTGCCGAAAACTATATCAAAATTCTAAACCCAGACCGAAGTCTTGATATCTCAGAGCTGTGAGATTTCAGCCCCTTGGTATTTTTCTACTTATTTTATAATAATATAAATTTTGTAAAACGAACATACTTAAGGGTAAATATTTTATTTATGTATTATATTAATATATGTAAAATATTTACATCTAATATTGCAGATAGTATCGTGTCGTGATTTTACCGTGGATCTTCTCCTTAGGCAATGCAATTTAAACTTTTTTATAAATATTTTGATGTGTACCATTTACTTTTTTGATTTTAACAACTAATTTTGCAAGAGAAATCTAATCTTGGTGTATGTGTAACAAATAAATTTTTTGATTATTTTATTCTACAACAAAAGTAAAATTTAAAATAGCATAGAGCTACAGTAAATCAAGAAAATATTCTTGCCTATTTGAATGACAAAGTTCTTCATGGTACGTCTATCATTTACCTTCAAATCGCTTAGTTTTCCTCATAACATTTGATCGTATTTCAAAATAATTAAATTCCATTATTAAACAAATGAAAATTATATAAAAATAACTAAAAAGAAAATACAAAAGAAATTTTCATTTTATTTTATTTTCCCTTGAATGATTTGTGAAAACTAAACAAAATTGCAAAACAAATTTTTTAAACAATTTTAATGATGCGACAAATGATAGAATACGAAAAGCCTTTGAGCGTGTATGTGTATGCACAATTATGATCGATTGAAAATGTTTACATATTTGATTTCCTTCTCCTATTTTTTTATTTTCGTTTCATAAAACAATTTTCGTTTTGTACAAATTAAAATTTTTTTAGTTTTTTTTGTGATGTGTTTTGCTTTTAATAGAAAAAGTTTATAAGGAGAGAAGAATACATTACAGATGTGAAATCTATAACTTAACAGAACATATCGTCTTTATATTTTGAAAAAATATTGTAAATTTAAAAAAAATTTATTTAGTTAAAGGTTTTTTTGATTATTTTTGTTTTGGTTTCTATTTTAGTTTATTTAATTTATATAGTTTTTGTATAAAGTACAACCTTGATATAATCAAGGTGTACGTGTATAGTTTGACATTTTATTAGTTTGTTTAAGTTAAAGTTAAATTAATGTTTATTTATCTAAATAAGTTGGTTTTTTATTTTTAAGTAAGTAGTAGTGAGGAGTTGATGGATTATAAATTTATTATCTAAGATTTACGTCAATGATAAGTATGTACATATTTCCAAATGTTAATACTAATGTTGGGGTAATAAGTCTTAGTGGTTTTTATAACCATTAAGCTTTTTGGAAAACTTTTGTTATTTATAAATAATATGAAAATTTTCCTTTTTTATTTAAGCTCAAAGAAATTAATTCAATTCACTTGATAAATTTCGTCCGTTTATTATCTTTGCGGTTTGAACAACTAGTTCTTTAGGCTTAAATTTGGAATTATTTGATAACTTAGCTTTGTTTAATCGCCATTTTGTGAATACAAATCAATTAAAATATGGAGGGGCTGAAATCTCACAGCTCTGAGATATCAAGACTTCGGTCTGGGTAAAGGATTTTGATATAGTTTTCGGCAAAAAACTTTCACGAGGGCATGGTTTTTAGTTCTGGGCAGCGATGTATATCAAACATAACTCTTTGTTAAAGTACAAGCATTTTTTATGTCTGTTTAAAAACTTATTACAAAACTAACACGAAATATCAATACGTTGCCGGTAAATTATAATCAAAATTCCAAAAATATTGTTAAATTAAATAAAATCAAACTTTTTCAAAATTCCAAAAATATTCCAAAAACTAGAATGAAATCAAATATTTAAACTTGTTCTAAATTCCGATAATATTCTAAAAATTCTTAAAAATTCAAACTTTTCCAAAATTTGAAAAATATTGCAAAAATTATAACAAAATCAAAAACTAAAACTTTTTTCAAAATTATAATAAAATCAAAAATATAAAAAATTTTTTCAAAATTCTAAATATATATATATATATATATATATATATATATATATATATATATATATATATATATATATATATATATATATATATATATATATATATATATATATATATATATATATATATATATATATACATATATATATATATATATATATATATATATATATATATATATATATATATATATATATATATATATATATATATATATATATATATATATATATATATATATATATATATATATATCTATATATATATATATATATATATATATATATATATATATATATATATATATATATATATATATATATATATATATATATATACAGAGCCGGGACGAGGGGTAGGCAAACTAGGCACTCGCCTAGGGCGTTTTATTTGAAGGGCGCAGAAATTGAGAACACATTTTTTGTATTTAATATATTTTATACTACGGCGATTCGTTTTTTTGTTTTAAATTAAAATATCTAATTGGAGTGGAAAATTACAAAGAAAATAGGTATCCTAAATATTGTAAGATTATTTAAAGGTTCTCTAAAGATTTCTAAGGTTGTCTTCATATTTACAAGATTCTCATGATTCCCTAGATTATCTGAAGAAACTCTGTATGTCCAAATGTACTCAAGATTTTTTGAAATTCTCATGAGATTCGGTAAGATTCTCAAGATTTTGCGACGATTGTTAAGAATCTTTTTTAAGCTTCTCTAGATTTCTTGAATATTCTCAATTATTTGTCCCATGCAAGATGCCAAAGATTGATTTATCGCTCAATCTAATTACATTTTTGTTTTTATTGACTAATATAAACTTCAGAAATTTTAATTATGATAAAAAATCTGTGACCTATGTTTAACCTGAGTTCCGAATGACCTGATGCATGTAAAAAATTTGATTAAATAAAGAAATAGAGTTTTTGACGATTATAAATTACGGATTACAATATTCATATCATCCTCATAAGAATATTGGTTGGGTGAAACAGTATAATCTTTAACAAAAGATTGAAAACAACAAGATTTTGAATATGAAAGCAATATATTTTTATTTCAATTTAAAATATATATTTGCATTTAAAAAAACTCAAAACCGTCGGTTTCATAGGTACATATTTCAAACGGTTGATTAATAAAATCTAGTAGTCCGTATAAAATTGAATTAAGAGTTTCCTATGTACCAAGCCAAATATATAAAAGACGCGCTCAATTCCTACTGACGTTGAGATTGATTTCAAAATACAAATTACTTTATTTCACTTTTTAGTCCAAATAAATTGGAATCTAAACAAGGGGCAGTGGTCACTCGCTTAGCCTCAGATAATTTTTCATAAAAATCATTCATAGAAAATGTTGCACAGAACAGAGTTAATTTGGTACATGCTTTATAATATGTGGAAAATTTTAGTGGCAAATTTCTTCGACGAAAGTGATGCTGATTCATTTTCTTGATTTTTTAATGTAATGTAACGATGTCATAAATGCTGCCTAAACGCGTGGAAATGTGTTTTTTCATCACAAGCCGTGTTGCAAAACGTTACTCGTAACGTAAAAATGAAATAACGAACTTAAGTAGCGTTGTTAATAATAATTACTTTCGTATCGTTTTAAAAATTCATCTTGTGACAATAACGTAAAACGTAACGATAACGTAAATATTTTATTTCGTTTTTTGAACGATTTTGCAAATATCGATTATATAAAAGCCGACATATCTGCTCTTTTTAAATGTATGTACACGCTTTAACTAAAGATTTTGGTAGTTCTAAAATTTTTTTGATATTTGTGGCAAAATATTCAGCATTTTGTAAATTTTTGATTTGATCTCACTCTGATGAGGTTACGAGTTCGAATCCCAACAAAAAACACGTAAAAAAACAGAGTTTTTTTACGAGATATTTCCAACCATACCTTTGAATTGAAAAATTCATATTACTTCCCATGAGTTTAATTGCTCACAAAAATCCCGAATAATTAAAATTCCCCTAAATGCTGTCTAATATGCAAGCCAATATATGAAATAATTGACCAAGTGTCGCTTATTGCTTTTACATTGATTGGAAGCAATCAATAATGACTTAAAATGTGGCCTATAATATAGAAATATTACACCTCGTATGAATTCACACAATAGTGCTGTCCAGAGATTTAATCCCAAAAATATTGTTAAAATATTTCCGGAAAATAGGAGTCTAATGATAATTGAGAATTCCACTTAAGTAAATAGAGTGATGATGAAGTCTCAACTTCAAAATATCATCGCATTGGTAGCGAAATGAATAGATTTGAGCTCATTCTGGCACTGATGAGGTTACGAGTTCGAATCCTAACCGAAACACTTAAAAAAGAAAAAATATTTGTCTGTTCCACAACGAAATAACGTACCGCAAAAATAAATATAATGCATAACAACGAAACGCATATAACGTTACGATTTTTTTTTCTTTTTGTAAAACTGATCACAAGTCCAAATAAATCCAAATCATGTTGTAACTGTTTCCAAATTCGTACTTATTCACAGGGCTGCTAAAATGACTAAAAAAATCCAAATCATGTCGTTACTGTTTCCAAATTACTTATTGGCTAAGACTGCATTAATTTGCTTCCCAAGCATTTGCGACTGGTTTTAAAATTTTTAAGCCTTTTTTATCAAGTACATGTTAAGTATCTGGTAAAAATTTTAATATTTAAAATCGAATCCATCATGTTCTTCCTCAATTTTTCCTGTTATACACGTCAATCGGTTTGTGCAAACAGTCAAACTATTGAGGTCACTCTCTGTCATAGTGACAGAATTCAGAGAGAGTATGTTGTACAAACGGAATGTTTTGCCGGACTTCGGGGGCGTCCAATCCCCAAAAGTTTAAAGAAAGCGTTCGTCAACATCTTAGAATGCATGTAGTTGTGGAACCTACGTCTTAAAAAGCATCTATGTATTGTTGTGACACATATTGTAAATTCTTAAACACAGCATTTTTATTGAAAAATTAATGTAATGGAAAACATTACGTCAAGTCAATCAACAATGAGATGAAATATGTAGCCTAATTTTACAAATCTCGCACCGAATCTATAATTTTCTTTTCAGAACTAGGATGTTCCTTTTGATTCACAGTAATGACACATATTTGTCACTTTTTATTTAGAAATTAAACGAATTGCGTTTGTCGGCAATCGAATACAAGATCTGCCAGCACTTTTGTACAAATGTTTTGACATGTGATTCCTTTTAAAACTTTCAAAATTTTAATGGCGTGTTAGGCGTAAATGTATTAAAAACGATAAAATACCACATTATGCAACAGTTCAATTAAAAAACAAATAAGTAACATTGCTATATTTAAAAAAAACAATTTTTGTTTAAAACATTGTTTTTTTGGAATAAAAACCAATTTTTTTTGAACATTGTTTTAAACAGTTTTTAAAACAAACCAACTCTGTAGAGGGGAGGGAAGGGGCGTCAAATCTTATTCTTGCCTAGGGCGTAATTAAGCCTCGTCCCGGCTCTGTATATATATATATATATATATATATATACATATATATATATATATATATATATATATATATATATATATATATATATATATATATATATATATATATATATATATATATATATATATATATATATATATATATATATATATATATATATATATATATATATATATATATATATATATATATATATATATATATATATATATATATATATATATATAAATATATATATATATATAGAGCCGGGACGAGGCTTAATTACGCCCTAGGCAAGAATAAGATTTGACGCCCCTTCCCTCCCCTCTACAGAGTTGGTTTGTTTTAAAAACTGTTTAAAACAATGTTCAAAAAAAATTGGTTTTTATTTCAAAAAAACAATGTTTTAAACAAAAATTGTTTTTTTTTAAATATAGCAATGTTACTTATTTGTTTTTTAATTGAACTGTTGCATAATGTGGTATTTTATCGTTTTTAATACATTTACGCCTAACACGCCATTAAAATTTTGAAAGTTTTAAAAGGAATCACATGTCAAAACATTTGTACAAAAGTGCTGGCAGATCTTGTATTCGATTGCCGACAAACGCAATTCGTTTAATTTCTAAATAAAAAGTGACAAATATGTGTCATTACTGTGAATCAAAAGGAACATCCTAGTTCTGAAAAGAAAATTATAGATTCGGTGCGAGATTTGTAAAATTAGGCTACATATTTCATCTCATTGTTGATTGACTTGACGTAATGTTTTCCATTACATTAATTTTTCAATAAAAATGCTGTGTTTAAGAATTTACAATATGTGTCACAACAATACATAGATGCTTTTTAAGACGTAGGTTCCACAACTACATGCATTCTAAGATGTTGACGAACGCTTTCTTTAAACTTTTGGGGATTGGACGCCCCCGAAGTCCGGCAAAACATTCCGTTTGTACAACATACTCTCTCTGAATTCTGTCACTATGACAGAGAGTGACCTCAATAGTTTGACTGTTTGCACAAACCGATTGACGTGTATAACAGGAAAAATTGAGGAAGAACATGATGGATTCGATTTTAAATATTAAAATTTTTACCAGATACTTAACATGTACTTGATAAAAAAGGCTTAAAAATTTTAAAACCAGTCGCAAATGCTTGGGAAGCAAATGAATGCAGTCTTAGCCAATAAGTAATTTGGAAACAGTAACGACATGATTTGGATTTTTTTAGTCATTTTAGCAGCCCTGTGAATAAGTACGAATTTGGAAACAGTTACAACATGATTTGGATTTATTTGGACTTGTGATCAGTTTTACAAAAAGAAAAAAAAATCGTAACGTTATATGCGTTTCGTTGTTATGCATTATATTTATTTTTGCGGTACGTTATTTCGTTGTGGAACAGACAAATATTTTTTCTTTTTTAAGTGTTTCGGTTAGGATTCGAACTCGTAACCTCATCAGTGCCAGAATGAGCTCAAATCTATTCATTTCGCTACCAATGCGATGATATTTTGAAGTTGAGACTTCATCATCACTCTATTTACTTAAGTGGAATTCTCAATTATCATTAGACTCCTATTTTCCGGAAATATTTTAACAATATTTTTGGGATTAAATCTCTGGACAGCACTATTGTGTGAATTCATATGAGGTGTAATATTTCTATATTATAGGCCACATTTTAAGTCATTATTGATTGCTTCCAATCAATGTAAAAGCAATAAGCGATACTTGGTCAATTATTTCATATATTGGCTTGCATATTAGACAGCATTTAGGGGAATTTTAATTATTCGGGATTTTTGTGAGCAATTAAACTCAAGGGAAGTAATATGAATTTTTCAATTCAAAGGTATGGTTGGAAATATCTCGTAAAAAAACTCTGTTTTTTTACGTGTTTTTTGTTGGGATTCGAACTCGTAACCTCATCAGAGTGAGATCAAATCAAAAATTTAGAAAATGCTGAATATTTTGCCACAAATATCAAAAAAATTTTAGAACTACCAAAATCTTTAGTTAAAGCGTGTACATACATTTAAAAAGAGCAGATATGTCGGCTTTTATATAATCGATATTTGCAAAATCGTTCAAAAAACGAAATAAAATATTTACGTTATCGTTACGTTTTACGTTATTGTCACAAGATGAATTTTTAAAACGATACGAAAGTAATTATTATTAACAACGCTACTTAAGTTCGTTATTTCATTTTTACGTTACGAGTAACGTTTTGCAACACTGCTTGTGATGAAAAAACACATTTCCACGCGTTTAGGCAGCATTTATGACATCGTTACATTACATTAGAAAATCAAGAAAATGAATCAGCATCACTTTCGTCGAAGAAATTTGCCACTAAAATTTTCCACATTTTATAAAGCATGTACCAAATTAACTCTGTTCTGTGCAACATTTTCTATGAATGATTTTTATGAAAAATTATCTGAGGCTAAGCGAGTGACCACTGCCCCTTGTTTAGATTCCAATTTATTTGGACTAAAAAGTGAAATAAAGTAATTTGTATTTTGAAATCAATCTCAACGTCAGTAGGAATTGAGCGCGTCTTTTATATATTTGGCTTGGTACATAGGAAACTCTTAATTCAATTTTATACGGACTACTAGATTTTATTAATCAACCGTTTGAAATATGTACCTATGAAACCGACGGTTTTGAGTTTTTTTAAATGCAAATATATATTTTAAATTGAAATAAAAATATATTGCTTTCATATTCAAAATCTTGTTGTTTTCAATCTTTTGTTAAAGATTATACTGTTTCACCCAACCAATATTCTTATGAGGATGATATGAATATTGTAATCCGTAATTTATAATCGTCAAAAACTCTATTTCTTTATTTAATCAAATTTTTTACATGCATCAGGTCATTCGGAACTCAGGTTAAACATAGGTCACAGATTGTTTATCATAATTAAAATTTCTGAAGTTTATATTAGTCAATAAAAACAAAAATGTAATTAGATTGAGCGATAAATCAATCTTTGGCATCTTGCATGGGACAAATAATTGAGAATATTCAAGAAATCTAGAGAAGCTTAAAAAAGATTCTTAACAATCGTCGCAAAATCTTGAGAATCTTACCGAATCTCATGAGAATTTCAAAAAATCTTGAGTACATTTGGACATACAGAGTTTCTTCAGATAATCTAGGGAATCATGAGAATCTTGTAAATATGAAGAGAACCTTAGAAATCTTTAGAGAACCTTTAAATAATCTTACAATATTTAGGATACCTATTTTCTTTGTAATTTTCCACTCCAATTAGATATTTTAATTTAAAACAAAAAAACGAATCGCCGTAGTATAAAATATATTAAATACAAAAAATGTGTTCTCAATTTCTGCGCCCTTCAAATAAAACGCCCTAGGCGAGTGCCTAGTTTGCCTACCCCTCGTCCCGGCTCTGTATATATATATATATATATATATATATATATATATATATATATATATATATATATATATATATATATATATATCTATATAAATAAAATTCGATGTCTGTCTGTCTGTCTGTTCGGGATAAGCATCGAAATGGCTGAATTGATTTAGATGAAACTTGACATACATAAAGAAAGGAATGTCCGGAATGTCATAGGCTACTTATTTTCATAGAATATGTAGTTTTTAATATATAATTTTTATATTAGAATTCTCCATATAAATAAAATTCGATGTCTGTCTGTCTGTCTGTTCGGGATAAGCATCGAAATGGCTGAATTGATTTAGATGAAACTTGACATACATAAAGAAAGGAATGTCCGGAATGTCATAGGCTACTTATTTTCATAGAATATGTAGTTTTTAATATATAATTTTTATATTAGAATTCTCCATTACTTATTTCATGGCAACGAGTTTGCCTAAATGTTGATTACATACAATTGGTTTTTATTTGTTTTAATAATTATATATATGTATTACATATATGAGTATAATTCATAGCAACGAGTTTGCCTAAATGTTGGTTAATTATAAGTGTTCTAATAATATATGAGTATGTTTTTATTATATAGAGACACATTTTTTATTTTGTTGTATATGTTTTAAAACCTGACTTGCAAGATTTTTTCATTTATTGCTTATGAAGATTTTTTATTTAGAGAAGAATTAGAATGTGTGTTTATGTATTTAGTAATTCAGGGAGAGCTGCCTCTCTAATTCCCGGAGGAAAAACAGCTCATTCTATGTTCAAAATCCCAATTGAAGCTGATCGTATGGAAAATCCAGTCTGTGGTATATCAAAGAATAGCCACAGAGCTAAAGTTCTACATGATTGTGTTTTCGTAGTGTGGGATGAGTGTACTATGGCAAACAAAGTATCGATTGAAGCTGTAAATAGAACAATGCAGGATTTAAGAAATAATAATCAAGTATTTGGTGGAGTAACCTTTTTATTCGCAGGTGATTTCAGGCAAACGTTGCCAGTTGTCGTTAAAGGTACAAGAGCAGATGAGGTCAATGCGTGTCTTAAACGCTCAGTACTATGTCGAGACATTTTAAAACACTCCATTTAAAGCAAAACATGAGAGCGCAAAGCAGAGGTATGGAATTCTCGGTATGAAGTTTTCTTAGATATTGGTGAAGGAAAATATGCAGAGATTAATACTGATCATGACATTGAAATTTCAGCTACTCTATGCCAAATTGTTACAAATACTGAAGCTTTAATATCTGATATTTATGACGACATCCACAATATTACCACAAAAGAGGATGTATGGTTGTGTGAAAGATCTATTTTAGCGCCAAGAAATGACCAAGTATTGTCACTAAATAATCGTATAACGGAAAAAATCCCTGGTGAGTAAACTTCATATATATCCATTAACACAATATGCCAAACAGAACAAGCAGTGCATTATCCAGTAGAATTTTTGAACAGTATCATTGCTCCTGTTCTTCCACTTCATAAAATAGATCAAAAAGTTGGCATTCCCATTATGCTGCTTCGAAATTTAAACCCACCAAAACTTTGCAACGGCACTCGATTGCGCGTAGCTTCTTTACGAAAGAATATAATCGAAGCTATCATTATTACCGGTTGTGGTAAAGGCGAAATGGTTTTTATACCTAGAAAACCTATCATCCCATCAAATTATCCCTTTCAATTTAAAAGATTGCAATTCCCCATAAATGTTAGCTTCACAATTACTATTAATAAATCACAAGGTCAAACTTTAAAGAGAGCTGGTGTTGATTTAAACCAAGGTTGCTTCACCCATGGACAATTGTATGTAGCATGTTCACGTGTTAGTGATGCCGCAAATCTTTTCATTTTGGCGAATGGCAATAATACACCTAACAGAGTATATAAAGAGGTATTACAATAAAAGAGATAATACAACAAAGTTGGATGAAAAGATTAAGTGCGTTGACGTGCGGGAGGAGGGGGTGGGGGTGGGAAGGAGGGGGAGGGGGGGGAGCGAAGCCCGCGGGATACCCCCTAGTATATATATAAAATTCAAAAATTCTATTTTTTTCAAAATTCTAAAAATATTGCAAAAATTATAACAAAATTAAAAATTAAAACCTTTTTCAAAATCCCAAAAATATTCCAAAAATTAGAATGAAATCAAATATTGAAACTTTTTCTAAATTCCAACAATAATCCAAAAATTCTTAAAAATTCAAACTTTTTCCAAAATTCTAAAACTATTCCAAAAATTCTTACGAAATCAAAAATTAATAGTTTTTCCGAAATTCTAAAAATATTGCAAAAATTATTACAAAATCAAAAATACAAACTTTTTCAAAATTCCAAAAATATTTCAAAAATTATAACAAATTCAAAAATTTCCATGTTCAATTTCATTTTCAATTACATTTACGTCATAAAAACAGCTACATTTTTTTTCCAAAAAATTAGCTAAAAAATAAATGAAATTATTTGTTGACACACTTGACAACATTTTTTGACAAACTTATAATGTCATAATTCTCAATAATAATAATAAAATTTCATTTCAAACAAACAATTTTATTTTTTCCAAAAAATTGGATATAAATAAAAAAAAAATCTCTCTTTTGACACACTTGACAAGATTCTTTTGACAAACTTATAATGCCATAATTCTCAATAATAATAATAAAATCTCATTTCAAACAAACAATTAATTTTATTTTTTTCCAAAAAATTAAGTAAAAATATAAATAAAAATCTTTCTTTTGACACACTTGACAACATTTTTTTGACAAACTTATAATGCAATAATTTAGTTTTTGATCTCACATACCAATCCCTACCATCAAGATTTCTCCAAATTTAATGTTCCTACTCGTAATCACTTAAAATAAACGTTTTTTAAGCCAAAATATGAAAATTTGCTATTTTTGACACACATAATGATTTTTTTGACACACTTCCGGTACAGCTATTGAACACAGCGTCCTTTCGGACCTGTCTCTTGTGTATACCTATATTTAGAAAAAAAATTTTTTCAAATCTCTCCAGCGGTTTTCCCTGCAGCGTAGGTAATGACGGCGGCCGGACGGACGGCCGGCAGACAGACATACATTTTTTTTTTGCTTTTTTAGAATCAGTAGGTCCTAAAACGTCGAGAAATGTCAAAAAAAGTGGGGGTAAGAATTTCACTTTGAGCTCATGATTGTAATACTTAGGTCTTTCAGACCGAAGTAATAACCTTTTCACGGGTAATCTTTAGGTTGTAGTGACACTAACGTTATATAGTAAGAGTAGTGACGATACGCATAAGCTGTCACTTAAATTCAATATGAGTAGAAACGAAATTATTTTAAGTGGTGTAATAATAATCCAGAAAATATTTGGGAATGTAAGAAATGTAAGTTAGAAATGTAATATTTTGCTTTTGGCATGTATAAAATTTTTTTTTGTTAATTTATCTTAATTTCGTTTGTAGTATACATATTTGTGCGAATAAATTTGTATACTGAAATTATAATCTGCGTTGTGCGTGCACCGAAAAAAAAAAACATTGGTAGAATCAACTACAAAGCTTGTTTGATTTTGCGTCTAATATGATGTAACGTCCGTTATATTCGCCTAAACAATAATAAAACCAATTCATCTTCTTTTTCTAATTCAATAAAAATGTGTTTCATTAGTTTCAGTTCATTTTTTTTTTTACATCAATAATCATTTTAAAATTTTCTAATACTTAACGGCTAGTTAAATTTCGAATATACTGAAAAAATAAACGAACCAATTCCAATTCTAACGAACAGATGTCGTTGCTAACTTTTGCTGAATCTTGGTGTTACACGATTTTGATTTTCATTAGAAGATGAAAAGAAAATCACATTTTTTTTACTAACTTTTGTGAGATATTCATTCGATGTTTAGTTTTAAACAAATAAAACTATATTGTTTTATTTTAAAAATTCGGTCTTCGGTTTTCCATTTAATGTTTGACGTTAAAGAAAACTTGGAATTTATTTAATATTTTGGGGCAAAAGCAGTGCTATTACTATTGTGTCGATATCGACAATTAAATAAAAACAGTATTCAACGAAGTTAAGGAAGGGAAAAACCATTTAACTTGATAATTTTCCTTTGGAATGCCAAGTATGATTTTCAAACAATAAAGTGTTTTAACATTACTCCAATGTTGAAGTGACAAAAAGGGAAATGATAAATCCGAAATTATTGGATATTAATATTTTTTTTTTTTTTTTTTTTACTTTATTAAATTAAGAAAAACAAGGAATTTACAATAATATTATAAGTTAATTATTAATCTTATTATATATCTGTAGTGTGTGCCGAACAAAAGTCCACAGTACAAATTTGAAAGAAACACAGAACAAACTATTACTAAACTTTGGTTCCTTCTAAAAAGTTTTAAATTTAAATTTATTATTTAATTTCTTTCTTGTTTTACAATTTCATGTTTTTTCGTTTAATATTCACAATCGACTGACCTTTTAAAATCGATCATCGATATGAATCTATAATTAAGTATTGGTGGGAGTGATTGGAACAGATACAAATACAATAAGTTAAATTAGTGTGTTCCATCACATCTCCCCCTATAAGACAAACATTATCCTATGGATTTTGTTTGAGTAACTGAAAATATATTTTTTATAATTTCAAGATTTTAATTTTCTTAATTCTACAATATTTTAAGATTTTTTTTTTTTTTTTTTTAATATAAAAGTATAATATATAATATTTTTTTTTCTTTATTTAATTATTTAATTTAAGAAATATAATTATTTTTATTAGTAATTCTTATTCATTATATTTTTTTTTTATTTGTTTAATCTTTAAAATTTAATCTTTGAAATTTCTTTTTTTTTTTTATTTAATTAATCCAACATAAATTATTTAATTCATAAACATGTTTTTATTTACATTTGACGTGTCAGGTAGTTTTAAAATGTTTAAGCCGGTTGTTATGAATCGTTTTCAATGAACGTCCGATTTTTATAATTGAATTTTCGACAGTAGGGGTATCTTCAATCGCGTAAGGTCCCAACCATAATGGTGATAGCTTGTCCTTTATTGTTTCGTTTTTGATTAAAACTAAATCACCTTTGTCGAATTTCACGGGATTAACTGATCGATCGTAGTATAATTTTGTATTCTCTTTTGATTTTATAAGATTATTGTGGGCTGATGTAAACGAATTTTGAAGCCTGTATTTTAGATCTTGACAATAATCTTCGTAAGTGTAGATAGGTTCAGGTTCTCGATAATAGCCGACAAAGCCAAGAAAAGATTTAATTTCTGTTTGGTTGGTAGGGATTGGAAAATTATCTACCGTTAAAGTTTTGTTGTTGTCTGGGCGAATTCCATTGGATGTTACTATGTGTCCCAAATATTTTATTTCATGCTTCAAAAAGTGACATTTTTGAGGGTTTAATTTAAGTTTATGATTACGGAATCTAGATAAAACGTCGCGTAATCGTTTATTATGTTCAACCAAAGATGAACCAAATATTATCACCTCGTCAAGATAAACTAAACATTTCAAGTTATTTAGGCCACATAATACGGTATTTATCATGCGTTGGAACGTCGCAGGAGCCCCCTTAAGACCAAAAGGCATTCTAATAAATTGGTAGTGTCCCTCATCCGTACTGAAAGCAGTTTTATTACGATCAGATTGGTTTAAATTTACTTGGTGATATCCACTGTATAGATCTAGTGAACTGAAGTACTGTGCATTTCCCAGCTTATCGAGGATATCAGAAATATTAGGAAGGGGAAATACGTTGTCCACAGTAACTTCGTTTAACTTACGATAGTCTACCACAACGCGCCATTTTTTTTCATTTGTTGTCGACTTTTTTGGGACCATTAGTAAAGGAAAATTCCATGGGCTTACGCTGTTTTCTATTATTTGATTTTCTAACATTTCATTTACTTGACGTTGAATTTCAAGTTTTGTGGAATGAGGTTGTCGATATTGACGTCTGTTAATAGGAGAAATGTTTGGTAGGGTTTTAACTTTATGAGTGATGATATCGGTAGAGCTTAAAGAATCACCATCTAAATGAAACACTTCATTATATTCTTGAATAATAGGTATCAAAGAATTATATTCTTCTTTATTTAAATGTTCTAATTCAAGACATGATTCTAAATTGTTGATTCTTTTGTCAAAATTATCATTCCAAGATTGGTAATGATAAACATTAAAATGATGTAATGGTTCTGCATTAAATTTAAAACCTTTTAAAATTTGTGTTTCTTCGGAAATATTTAAAAGAGAAATTTGGATTGAATTATTTTTGACCTTGTAGATACAATTCGGTATAAATACCTTAGGAATTATTTCTTCTGAAAATAAAACAAACTCTGTGTTGTCGGAAAAATTTACTGTAATTGTTTGTAATTTTTCGGATCGTGGAGGAAGCGAGACGACATCTTTACTTTCAAGTTTTAGTTTTGAGGCTAAATTTAATGATACAGTATCGTTGGGAAATGGGATGTCTACTACACATCTTAAAAAATCAATATTACATTTATAATGGTTAAAGAAATTTTGGCCAATTATTCCAGAGTATAAAATAGGGAAAGAGTCATCCACTACTTGGAAAACGTATTCGATTTCTCTAGAATTAGGAAGCTTTATTTTGACATCGCATTCGGCATAAGTTTCCAAACATTCCGATGTAATTCCCTTGAGTTTGTATTTGATGTCCTTGTACACTAACGTATCATGATTTAATAGATTCTTCTTGATAATACACACATCGGCACCAGTATCAACCAAAAAAGGAATATTTTTAAATTTACATACATCAATATTTAAGAATAAATATTTACACTCATTATTTGAAGAAGTGTTCGACAAGGTAACGATTTTATTGATGGTTGAATCGATTGGTGAAGAATTAGTATTTTGTTTAAAACTTTTTAAATTGTTTTTATTGGTGCACTCTACTTTTCCTGGACTCTTGAAGGAGTGCCCCGATCTGACTTCAAGTGTCGTTGATCGTTTCCCGGAAATAAAGTTGTTGAACAAGAAGGTTGTTCTTGAGATGTTTGTTCTCTAACAGCATATTTTATTCGCTTAAGTATGGTTTTGTTTTTTTTTATTATTTGGATTTGATTGTGAATATTATAGATTGTATGTAGATTATAATTAATTATAGGTTTTATTATTATGTTGGATAACTTTCTTTTAACTCACGTGTTTTAGAATTTTTTTTTTCAGTTATTTATAGTTAACAGTTCTTAATATTTTTTTTTGAACAAAACTTGTACACATTTTTTTTTTTTGTATTAAACCACAAGATTGTATATATATATTATATTGTACTTAAGTATATAGGTACATGTACTGTAAATGTAGTACTGTATTGAATTAATTATGTTTAATTGGATTTTATTAATTTATATAGTATATGTACTATTTATTAATTATTTTATTGTTTACTGTCTACTACGAAAAACCATACCGTAATTTCACCACGTTTCATTTATGAATTTTTTTGAAATACTTATGCTATTTAACTGCATTCTGTATTTTGTAAATGTATTTTTTTTTTGTATTAGAAAAATTATATTAAAAAACTATTTCACCGCTGCCACCAATTTGTAGTGTGTGCCGAACAAAAGTCCACAGTACAAATTTGAAAGAAACACAGAACAAACTATTACTAAACTTTGGTTCCTTCTAAAAAGTTTTAAATTTAAATTTATTATTTAATTTCTTTCTTGTTTTACAATTTCATGTTTTTTCGTTTAATATTCACAATCGACTGACCTTTTAAAATCGATCATCGATATGAATCTATAATTAAGTATTGGTGGGAGTGATTGGAACAGATACAAATACAATAAGTTAAATTAGTGTGTTCCATCACATATCGTTTACAAAAGCACGTAGTGTGCTCATCGGTAAACATTTTAATTTTAACATGAATCATCGAGTTTTTTTTTTGTTGTCTTTTTTTTTTTTTTTTTTTTTTTTTTTTTAATTAATTTCTTTTTTTTATTTTATTTTTTTATTTTTTTTTTTTTTTTTTTTTTTTTATTTTATTTTATTTTTTACAGTTTTATTTTTTAATTTAAGTTTTGCTTATATTATTTAATTTTTGCTTATTTGTTTATTAATTTATTATTATAATTTGTAATAATCAGAAAATATTTAGTTTGATTGGTGTTAAATTCTATATGCATTTTGGTAAATATTGAAAAGATATGCTTTCAAAAGAGTTTTAAACTTTGATATTCTTTTTTCGGTTTTGATATTGTCCGGTAGCAGGTTGAACAAAGAGAGCCCCTTGTACAAGAAATTCGACTGACCACGTGCTGTACGACACCGATTTAGATAATAGTTCCCAATTTGTCTTGTGGAATGTTCATGAATCGCGTCAACTCTCATTAGCGTTACATTATTTTTTATAAGATTATTCTGAATTTTGAAAACAAGCAAGATAGTCTCATAATCAATAAGTGATTCCAGCGGTAGTAGGTTCTCGGTGTACAAAGATTTTGTAGGTGTAAGCAGAGGCAAACTCTTTACTGACTTTAAACATTTATTTATTACACGTTTTATTTCATTTACCCTGAACTGAGCGGTTAATCCCCAGATTGGAAGTAAGTATCTAACTTTACTCATAACATGAGCATTAAAGATAAGATACTTAGCCTCAATAGGTAAAATGTTTTTCATTTTATATAAAATAAATGATATTGCCCTTAACTTGTTTTTTATGTTTTGTATGTGTTCTTCGAAACTTAACAAAGAATCTATCGTTACATTTGCACACTGAAAATTAAATATACAAACAAAGGAAATTGCATATCCGCTGCTTTTTTAAACGAACAGATTTTACATTTTATGGACAGCTACAGAATTGTGTATTCAAATATTCTACGAACAACGGCAACAGTTGGAATCAAATTGCAACACTAATAAGGTTAGGTTTTTTTTCTTTTTGTATTTTAAATTAATTTTGTATTATTGCTATTACCATGTTTCTTTATTTCATTGTACAATGGGTGTTAAATGATAGGTTAATGTGAATTGAAATTTGTTAAGAGGTTCCCATACACTGGATTCGTCTGGGACATTTTGCTCTCGATTTATTTTTTTGTGAAAAGTTCAAACTTAATAATGATCGTGGTTATATTAACCAATGTAGCATTGTCAATTTATTTTAAAAAACGTTACAATTTTCATTATTTAAATCAACAACGGCGTGATCAATTTCGTGTTCAAACAATCACAAATCATAGTTGAATTAAGTAGTTTGTTCATGTTTTTGTTTGAAAATTATTGTGTTTGTTAAAATAAAAAACGAGGAGAAACAAAATTCGTTTAATGATAATAATAATAAACAAAAAAAGAGAAAAATAAAAAGTTTTTTATATATTCTAACACGGCTGGTTTTATTTAACATTTTAGGAAATAATTTATATGCGTTTAATTGAATTGAATAATTTTAATACTATCTGCACATAAAATTATGTGCGAAAGAAATTTTTTGTGAATATAATATCAACAATCTTGTTAAATTAATAGGCACTTTGCATAATTAATTTTAGTGATTTAAAAAAATTATCATATTTTTTTAATATTTTTTATTTGTCTTGTTTCATGTCGATTTATCAATATTTTAATTTAATTTTTCATAATAATGAGAAAATTATGGAAAATTAATATTATTTTCTAAACATAATTCAAATATTTAAATTCTTTGATTTCTGAATTTTGGTCTTTTAAAATATCATTATCATTTAAGTATCATTAAAAAAAATAAAAATGACGAAAAAATGGACGCATCCTTTACAAACAAAATCACACTCATACATTTCCTATTTAGGACGTAAATATATACGAACGCTATCTTTATGCATACAAATGTTTGTCGGGTTTGATTTGAAATACATACTTCTAATATAAAAAATTTCAAATACTATATTTACTATAAGAACTGAATCTAAAAAATTATGGTGCAAATTATGAAACTTTTTGCAATCCATACAATTTTAGAGCGATCTAGTTTCGAACCAATGAGAAAATTTTTAAACTTTAAAAAAGTTTATCATTCTCATCAGGGCTAGCCGACTAGATAAACTCTACCAAAAAATGTTAACGCTAATGATTATAAACAAAAATTAGGTTACAACTCTAGCGAAGTGTAAAAACAAAAAATTTACATAAACATACATTTAATAAATTCAGGTTTAGTCAATTAATTTCTCTGGTGATCACTGTTTTGATATACTCTAGATTTTCTAGTATTGAATAACAAAATTGTATCTGTGAGAAGAAGATGACTAGTCTTCACTTGTGTCTATTGACACATGATCAACAATTAATTCAGTAAATTATTTGTGATGTAACATCACCCCGATGGAAAATCTCCCATCAAGAATAATATAAGAACTGAATCTAAAAAATTATGGTGCAAATTATGAAACTTTTTGCAATCCATACAATTTTAGAGCGATCTAGTTTCGAACCAATGAGAAAATTTTTAAACTTTAAAAAAGTTTATCATTCTCATCAGGGCTAGCCGACTAGATAAACTCTACCAAAAAATGTTAACGCTAATGATTATAAACAAAAATTAGGTTACAACTCTAGCGAAGTGTAAAAACAAAAAATTTACATAAACATACATTTAATAAATTCAGGTTTAGTCAATTAATTTCTCTGGTGATCACTGTTTTGATATACTCTAGATTTTCTAGTATTGAATAACAAAATTGTATCTGTGAGAAGAAGATGACTAGTCTTCACTTGTGTCTATTGACACATGATCAACAATTAATTCAGTAAATTATTTGTGATGTAACATCACCCCGATGGAAAATCTCCCATCAAGAATATATTATATTATTCTTGATGGGAGATTTTCCATCGGGGTGATGTTACATCACAAATAATTTACTGAATTAACTATATTTACGAGAAAAACGAACCCATACAAAGGAAAATCGATAGCAGTAAAAACAAAACAAAGATGTACCAAACCAATAAATTTAATACGGAGTATTGCTTGATTCTATCACAAACGTATTCAATATCACTATTTTAAGTGTAATTTTAATTGAAAATTAAATCAACCACGGCATTGTTGCTCAAAAATGAAATCATAGTTGCCTCCACTACAAACATGGTTAAATCAAATATGTTTGTGATACTTATAAAAAATATATCAACAACGGTTAAATTGTTAATTTAAATACGGAGCGTTGATTCAATCCCAAACGTATTTAATTCCCCAATTTACACTTAATGCTTAATATAAACGTTCACAACACAACACAAATACTTACACTGCAGGATATGTTTGAAGACGTGGAATTTGATTTTGATTCACCTGGAACTGATTTTTTTTTCAAATTAGTGTGGTGAAAATTGTCATTTATAAACTTTCTAAGAATATTAAACGCACTCGTGCATTATTATTTATCTGTACCCAGCTTTAAAGGGAAATATACTTTTACTTAAAACGCAAATCAAATTTTCACATTGTACAAAAACCAAATTTTGTTTGGCACTAATAAATTCAGTGTGGTGTGGCCGATTGTCATAAGATTTTTGAATTCTTTTATAAAATATGTTGTTATTGTATCTTGGTTATCTTATTTACCAATACCTGGATGTAAATTTATTCTTCTGTGAAATTTATTTTATATTTTTGAGATAATTTCGTATTTATACTGACGATTTCACGTTCGCTACTTTCTATAAACCTTTTTGGTGGAAAGCGGTTTCAAAATTTTAAAGTTTTATGATTGTTCAAAATGTGTCTTTTTGTGTGTGAAAAGGATTCTTTCAGATAAAAAAGGAGTGTGGCCTGTCGGCCTCAACAAATTGGTTAAAAAAATGGAACTAAACGGTAACCGAGATTTTGGAAATTTTTATTAATGAACCATGAAAAAGTTAATTAGTCTCAACATTAGTAGTGTTTCTTTATGCTAATATAGGAATTGTTCAAAAATAGTATAGGAACAAAGTATATGAACTTAGCAAATAAATTATATTATATCCAGAAACTCCAAAAGTGTGAAAATTGGAAATTTATACATATAGAATCATGAAAAATAATAAATATATTAACCTAGATTATCTCTACAACACACAAGTCCTGTTATAACTGTCAATTTTCCAAATGCCACTCGAACCTTATTCAGATTTCCAGCAAATGGATATTGTTCAAGCGAAAATGAAATGAACTAAGCAAAATCAGTTGATAAAAATAAAATCTTAACAAAAAACTCAAAGAAACTGTTGAAAAGAAGATGATAAGATTGATAAAGTTAGGCAAAGCGGTAAAAACATAAAACAAAATAGTAAACTGTTAAGCATAATCAAAATCAAAATAATAATAAAAAGTTTTAGAACTTCTTTTTCTGTTCATTTGTAAAAGTTGTTCTCGAACTTTGTAATAAATTTTGGTTCATATATGTCGAAAAACACACATATAAACTTTAAGCATGTCTTGAAACGTCAAGATTTCATACAAATGATACAAGAACTTTCTATTTCAGAAAGTTAATAAAACTTATTAAATCATCATCTCTAAATATTTATTGCCAAATTGTGATAATTTTCGTAATCATTAAATTTGGATTGTCAATTCGTTTGTGTGATTTGAGTCTGTTATCGACATGGTAGAGACTAATTCACCAGTTAGAACAATGTGTCAGGCTTGACAACGTTATTACGATGCTTGCTACTGACGTAGTTGCAAATTATGTCGACTATAATCGTAAGAACAACTTTGTGTTAGTTGCTAATTTTTTTCAAGCAAATTTGTAGCAATGTTAGTTGCTAGTTAGCCTAAATCTTCTTAATATCATCGAAATCTTCTCAAAATCATCATCCACTAATACATTTTTCGGTTTTTAATGGAATTTACAACAATCGTAAAAATTATTTAGTTTTAACCATGACACAAGTAAACACGATCGTAAAAATATGTACGTTTATGAAAACTAGTCCGCTACTTTAAACAATTTATTCATTCAACTTCAATTCAATCAACAATCAAACGAAAGCCATAAATATGTAATTTAATTTTATTTACTATGTACAGGGTGTCGCAAAAGTAACATTGTCGTTTCGTTTAGAGTATTTCAAATTATACGAATCGAATAAGGAATCAAAATTAATAAAATTTATTTTAAAAAATCAATATTTCATTGTTATATTGGAAATCAATATGTGGATTGCACTGTCTTCCATCAGTTGACTGCAATAAAACTATTTGCAATCCATCCTCGCTGTTTTCTTTAGGGAGATTGAAACAAAGTTCATTTTGCTCCATCAAGTATAAAAACTATAAAAGAAGTTTAATATAATAAATGGATTGAAATAAAAATAATTTTTGTTTTTGTAAGATTGATCTAACAAACTACATAATATACAAAATTAAACACTGCAGCAAATCTAATTGAAATTAAATTCGTTTTTGTTTCAAATGGTTTGCGATATTTTGTAACGATTTCCTGTTTTTGGTGTGTATGCGTACTAGGTAGAGTGTTTCGTAGTCACGTACCTAATTTAATTTAAAATTAGAATCAATACTCTTAGTTACGACTTCCGGAACATTTACCGTAAATGAAAATCTTTTCAAACTTTTGATTTTATGCTGAAATTGAAATAAATTATTTCAATTAATTATACAAAGAAAAACAAAAGAGTAAATATTTTTTCAAATATATAAACAATGGAAAAATTGCTAACTTTTGAACTCAAAGACATACTGTTATGTTATAGCACCCTATACGTATCTTATCTTTCGTACAATCGTGTTGAACATTTTCTTCTGTTTTGAGTTATCACAATTTAATTCAATTCAAATCGATTGATACAATTGGGGTTGGTATGAGTTCTATTGAATAAGTTTATACGTACATAGAAACCTCTTGAGAAGGAAACAATTGAAAAAAAAATTGTGTTTTCTTTTAATATATTTAATTTCGTTCAATTATGTATTAATGATAACATGGAAATATTTAATTAGATTTATTTATTATTTATTTATGAGTTATATTTATTTATATTTCAATTAATTAAATAGACTTTTGGTTTTTTAACATCTATTATAATGAAATTGGGTTTACAACTTAACCGATTTTAATTAACTGAAATTTAGCTAATTTGGTTGGAAAATTATAACATTTCTCTATGCGTTGTTGTAAAACCTAGTACATATAAGTAATAGATTGAATTAAGTATTCGAGTGAAACCCGACCAAATTTAAAGTTCAATGCGTAACTCAACATCTGATTTTCTTCCTTATCTGATGTTTTTATTTTATTATCTTCAATCACTGCGAACTGACAGACCAATTGTGTTTTTTTACTATTTTATTTTTATTTAGCACAGCCTCTGTTAATTTCTTTTAATAATATGCACTGCAAATACTTAGTATACATAGTTTCGTTGAAAATAGTATATTATTGAATTAGGAGCTAAAGTTGTACTTTTTGTGTTGAGGCTAAAGTTTGGCGGCCGACCATTATAAACGAAAAACAAAAAGTCACTTTAGCTCCGGACTCAATACACAATTTTTTCGGCAAACGTTCAAATTTGTTTAAAAATATGAAATTAATGCATCAAATTTTTTATAAATATGTTTTAGGTAAAAATTTTCTGAAATTAATTTTTATTGATTTCAATTCATTAAAACGAACTGAAATGCATTCTGTTTTGAACAAATTAATAATACCATGGTATTTTACTTTACTGCCGCGTAAAAATATGAAAATTACTTTACAGCCGCCGTAAAAATATGAAACTTACTTTACAGCCGCCGGCAGAAGAAATAAAAATGGCGTTACTTTTGCAGCCGCTAGCTAAAAAGTAAGACTTTAGCTACTCCCCAGCGGCAGTAAAGTTAAATTTTACAGCCGTTTGCCGAAAAACAATTTATCAAGCCACTTGTGAATCCATCAAAAAAACGTTGTTTTCGTTAACTGAGATAAATGAAAATGCATGTTACTGTTATTAATTGAATTTATGTAAATTTTTTTAATAAAATTAATTATTATGTTATCATTTACCGCATGAGTTCAACAATTTTTCTGTAAAACATAAATTCTTATTGTTAACTGAAAACGAATTTGTTTGTTGTGTTCAATGTACATTGTACATTTATATTAATTGGATCGTTAGGAAAAGTAATGAAATGAAACAATATTTTTTTTATTATAAATGAATGTTTTCGTATTGATTGTTTAGAACGTAGGTATATATTTTTGGGGGAAGATTTTCCTTTTCATGTTATGTATATGTAAAGGTAATTAATCAAACAATCTAAAAATCTCAGTTTCGCGTATTTGAAGCAAATCGTAAGTAAACAAGTGAAAATTGATTAATATACTTGAAGCTGGAATAAGAAATAAAATCTATCTTCACAAAATGAAAAAACATGTTCTATTTCCAATCGGAATGCAGTTGTCTCAACCTCACCGTGCGGGCAGATATGGCGAATAGAACTACGAAATTGTTTCAACAAATGTACAGTTATAAAAATATTGTTAAACTAAATAAAATCAAACTTTTTTCAAAATTCCAAAAATATTTCAAAAATTAGAATAAAGTCAAATATTTAAACTTTTTCTAAATTCTGATAATATTGCAAAAATTATTACAAAATCAAAAATACAAAACTTTTTCAAAATTCCAAAAATATTTCAAAAACTATAACAAATTCAAAAATTTCCATGTCCAATTTCATTTTAAATTACATTTACGTCATATGTTTTTATGCTACATGCTACATTTTTTTTCCCAAAAAATTGGCTAAAAAAATAAATGAAATCATTTTTTGACACACTTGACATTATTTTTTTGACAAACTTATAATTTTTTTTTTTAATAAAATGTGATGTGTAGTAGGCATTACAATATGTGTCACAACAACACATAAAAACCTTTTAAGACCAATGTCCCACAACAACATGCGTTCTAAGGATGTTAATGGACGCAAATCTGTTTTTTTTTTTGTTTTTTTTTTAATATTTTTTTTGTTAAATAATGGATAGCTAAACCATAAATCCTATCACATACAAAATATGACATAGGCCAATATTTCGTGATAGGATAGGGAAAATAAAAATAAAATATGAGATAAAAAGCAAATTTATTTTAAAAATTTGCAGGAACAAAACTAAAATTGGTTTGCCAATAGTCTAGCTAATGGCATAATCCTTGATTATGGGACGCAGTATATTTTTCAATGATTAAAGCTCAGATATATAGTTATATGAAGGCTCGTTTCTTCGAGCAAGCTACAGCGTTCCAGCATCAAGGAATATTCATTAGCTTAGATTGAGAGTGCTACCGTTGACTGAATACAGTTCATCCGTCAGCACCCCTAAGATGTCGCCTTCGCTAGTGATATCTCACGTTAACTCATATGCCAATAGCAGGGACTGGAGTAAGCGGGGTTGTCACACACGTGAATCAAAAAATAGAAAAAAATTAACAAATTAATAAAAACTGATCCCTCTATGCGTACAATAATGCCATAATTCTCAATAATAATAATAAAATTTCATTTCAAACAAACAATTTTATTTTTTTCCAAAAAATTGGGTAATAAAATAAATAGAAATCTTTCTTTTGACACACTTGACAATATTTTTTTGACCAACTTATAATGCCATAACTCTCAATAATAATACTAAATTTCATTTCAAACATACAATTAACTGTATTTTTTTCCAAAAAATTGGTTAAAAAAATAAATAAAAATCTTTCTTATGACACACTTGACAACATTTTTTTGACAAACTTATAATGCAATAATCTAGTTTTTGATCTCACATATCAATCCCTACCATCAAGATTTCTCCAAATTCAATGTTCCTACTCGTAATCACTTAAAATGATCGTTTTTTAAGCCAAAAATATGAAAATTTGCTATTTTTGACACACATAATGATTTTTTGACACACTTTCGGTACAGTTATCGAACACAGCATCCTTTCGGACCTGTCCCTTGAGTATACCTATTTTTAGAAAAAATAAATTTTGAAATAGCTCAATCCAACAACAATTTACAATTCTAGGTTTCTCTTTCTTGACTGTTTACCATTGTTGATAGGATAGTGAGAACTTACAGAACTGCAAAATTTTTATTATTTCCCTGCTAATCTTTAAATAAACCATTATTAATTTCAATAAAATGGCTACTCCTTATTCCAACTTCGTAATCGATTCCACTAACATTCAGGGTCTATCAATAAACTTTCTTAGCATCCAATACCATCTTAACCAAAAGAAACCTCATTTTCTTGCGCTAGGTGAAACACAAGCTTTTAAATGTTGATAATGCACGATTCAGCTGCAACCATTTTTCTCCTGAATTGGCATTTTTTTGAACACCGTGGTGTATTGATATATATACGCAATAATGTTAAATATACAAGGCTCCTTCGGTATGAAACAAGTAGTATTTTTGAATTCTGCTTTATCTGACTCAAAATCATAGTACATAAACACGACCTCTATCTCTGTTATTTATATCGTAGTCCTTCATATCACCATAATCAAACCTTGGAAGCATTTAATTCTCCTACAGACACAATCGATGACATTTTCATTTCAAATTGTATTAGCAGGTGATTTCAACTTCCGTCACAAAGATTGTCTACGTTTCTCAACCAAAACGTCTTTAGAAGGTCAATATGCTAAATTTCTTGCTGATTCAAATCAGTTTACTCAATTAGTAGATAGGCCCACCCATATTCCAAATATTGCCAGCCATTCTTCTAACCTACTTGATCTTTTCATGACAACTCATTCTGCTTAATATACCTGCTTAGTCGATGCTCCTCTTGGCAGATCAGATCAATGTGTAGTTTCGACCTATTTTGAAATAAGTTCTCAAGCATCAATTCCAAAATTGTCTCCTCCTCGTAAGGTTTGGCGTTACAATAGATGTAATTGGCAGAACCTCAATAAATTCTACAAAGAAATCGACTGGCGGCTATTTTTGCAGGATAAAAATGTTAACCAAGCTACCGCATTGATTACATTCATTATTCTACTGGAAATGAACATTTTTATACCAACCAGTATTGTGGAAAATAGAAATAAATCCAAATCCTGGTTTTCTGACGATTGTTATATAGCTAAAATTAACAAAATGTTAGCGTTTAGGGCTAGAAACAACTGTCATAGAATACTTGAAAAGCGAAATTTCTTTTCAACTCCAATGCTAAGCGAAAAATTTTACGTGCCACTAAAGGTAGTCGGTCATACTGGAATTTTATCCGAGAGGTTGGCAACAAGAAGGGTAGTGAAATCCGAAATTCTACGTCCACGCCGTGCTACCTGGGTAATGCTAACAGAATTAGGTTGGTGTAGTTGAGAGGGGCAGAGTAAATACTGCTTATACTCAATGATTCTGCACCATGGCGAGTCATTGGCGCCACAAAACCAATGCAACTCAAGCGTCTGTTCTCCATGTTAGGGGCGGCTTGGAGCGGGCGTCTGTCTTGGATCAAGCGGCTCGCTATATAAACGTGTAGCAAGCGTCTGTTCTCCATGTTAGGGGCGGTTTGTAGCGGGCGTCTGTCTTGGATCAAGCGGCTCGCTATATAAACATGTAAAAAGGTTGTTTCTGGTGACCTAAAGATGCAGAACGAACCCATTCACGAAAATTTGGGTTGGGCGAAGGGCTAACACCCCATTTCCGTAAAAAACTACTTGTCATGAATTCTGTACACAGGCCTCGGATTATCTCGGATTCACTATTAGAACGACCTCGGAAACTGTACCCGGACTACGATTTAAAAATGGGAACCTGGAACGTGCTAAGCCTTAGAAGACCAGGAGATCTACTGAAACTTACAAACCAAATCAATAGCTATACACTGGATATAGTGGCGTTACAAGAACTAAGATGGCCAGGGAGTGGAATCCACGAAACAGCCAAAGGATACACTCTCTACTATTGCGGTCATGAAAACGGAGGAGAATTTGGAGTTGGCTTTCTCACACATCGTCGCGTGAATCAACATGTTATCGACTTTCGCCCAATTAATATGCGGATATGCACAATGAGAATCCGCACGCAAAAATTTAATGTAACGATCATCAATGTTCATGCACCTACTGAAGACAAAGCAGATGACATTAAAGACCTGTTCTTCCTAGAACTCGAAGAAGTCATCAATAACATCCCGCGGCACGATATAAAAATCGTGGTAGGTGACTTCAATGCGCAAATTGGTAGAAGTGCAGAACTTAAAACACATGTCGGCCCTAACAGCTTGCATCATGCTAGTAACAATAACGGCTTTCGCACAGCTGAACTGGCTATGATGTATGATCTAGTAATATCTAGCACTTTCTTTCCTCATAAGAGAATCCACAAAGCAACGTGGAAATCAAATGATGGAAGAACTGAAAATCAAATCGATCACGTCATGATTTCTAAGAGACACTCTACAAGTGTAACTGACGTTCGATCATACAGAGGTGCTGATATGGACACCGATCATATGCTTGTCATCTTTAAGTATAAGTGCAAATTATCATCTACATTTAATAGGCAAGCAAAAAAGACCGTGCGCTGGAATGTCGAAGCATTTAAACACCTGGAAACACTGAATAGATATCAGGAAATTGTAACGCAAAACATAGAAGAGCATGACATCCCATCTGAGATGCCATTAAACATACAAGAAGAATGGCAAACGCTTCAATCAACCATCATATCCGCAGCACAAACTACAATCGGAAAACGACCACCGAAATCACGTAACGAATGGTTTGATGACGAGTGCCGCGAAAGCATTGAGCACAAACAAAAACTGCGAGAAAAATGGTTAACAAGAAATACCCGAAGCTCCCAAACTGATTATCTATGCGCCAGAAAAGCCTCAGCAAAACTCCTACGGAAAAAGAAACGCGAACACATGAAGAGCTGTATCGAAAACATCAACCAACATGCGGCTAATGGAAATTCGAAAGAGTGTTTTGCCAATGCGCGGAATCTGACCAAAGATTTCCACCCAAGATCTACAGCCATCAAAAATGGAAACAACAAGCTTACAACAAGTGAACGTGATGTGCTGGAAGTATGGCGATCCCACTTTCAAGACCTACTGAATAGGACGAACGAAGTTCATCCTATTCGAGCAATTGCTCCGTCAAGTGAGGAGATTTTTGTCCCTTACCCAACAATAGAAGAAGTGGAAGCTGCCATCAAAAAATTAAAAAATGGCAAATCACCAGGTATCGATGGAATCCCTGCAGAACTACTTAAGAATGGAGGAGCAGCTCTGGTCTCACGTATATATGATCTGATTCTTGCAATCTGGGACCAAGAAGAACTACCTGCTGAATGGAAAACAGCTCTCATTGTTCCGCTACATAAAAAAGGTGACCGCCTAAAGTGTGCAAATTATCGTGGAATCGCACTGTTGAACACTGCATATAAAATACTAGCTAATGTCGTACTCGCTCGGCTCATCCCGTTTGCCGAATCTATCATCGGCGACTATCAGTGTGGTTTTCGTCCCAACCGTTCAACCACAGATCAATGTTTTACCTTAAGGATGATTCTGGAAAAATGTTGGGAGTACAACATCAGTATTCACCAGCTCTACGTTGATTTCAAGCAAGCATATGATAGCATCATCCGCGACAACCTCTGGTCTGCACTCATATGCCTTGGTATTCCAGAGAAACTTGTTTCTCTGTGCAAACTCACAACATCGGGATCAAACTGTAGAATAGTAATCGAAGGGTCAGTTTCTGACTCTTTTGATATAACATCAGGTGTTCGACAAGGTGATGCACTCGCACCCGTACTATTTAATTTGGCGCTTGAGTACGCGATAAGAAAAAGCCGCATTGAGACACAAAACTGTATATTTAACAAATCTAGTCAAATTCTTGGCTATGCAGATGATATTGTGCTTCTCGGACGTAGAACAAGCGATATCAAGGATAGTCTCTCTCGGCTTGAAAGAAATGCTAAACGACTTGGATTATGCATTAACACCGGCAAGACTAAACTATTAACAACATCCAGGAATAAACCTCCCGGCAATCTGAATACTGGCGACTATGAAGTGGAACGTGTGGAAAACTTCAAATACCTCGGGTCTGTAATAACATCGTCAAATGACATGCAGGCAGATATTAAAGCTCGTGTCTCAGCCGCATACAGAGTTTTCTACGCATACTCAAAACTTTTGCGATCTAAACATCTTTCGCAGTCGTGCAAACTCACACTTTACAAAGCATTAATTCGACCTGTGCTTACCTTTGGAAGCGAAAGCTGGACACTGACTTCCTCCGATTGTAGAATTTTATCAACATTCGAGAGGAAAGTCATACGAACAATTTATGGTCCATGTAAAGTTGCTGAAAATCAGTATAGAATCCGAATGAATCATGAAATCAGACAGCTTCTTGGAGGCTGCGATGTAATCGGATTCATTAAATCTAACCGGATTAGATGGTTTGGTCATGTAGAAAGGGCACCATTAGATAGAATGATTAAAAAAGCGTCCCAACAACAACCAGCTGGTGTTCGTCGAAGAGGAAGACCTAGACAACGCTGGCGTGATGACATCATCCAAGACCTTCGTGATATAGGATGTCGAAACTGGGGTCAACTGGTCATGGAACGAGACGATTGGAAGCGGATTGCACAGACGGCAAAATCCCTCCATGGGATGTAAACGCCAGAGAGAGAGAGAGAGAGAGAGGTTGGCAACAACTTTATTAAATCTTCTATTCCGCCATTGATTGATAAGCATCGCAACGCTGTAGCCGAAACCATAGCAAAGGCAGATCTACTTGCAGAAAACTCTGTCGTTGATGATGCCGGTATATATCCGCCAATCATTCCACCTGTCCAATCATCAATGAACAAAATTTACTTACGTCCAAGAATTGTGCGGTCAACATTGCTTAATCTAGATCTTAGCAAATCTGCTGGTCCGGACGGTATACCACCTATTGTACTAAAACGTTGCGCTGATACCCTGGTTTATCCACTAATTAGTCTCTTTCATTTATCCCTAAGCTCTGGTGTTTATTCATCAATGTGGAAACTGACTAATGTTCAACCAGTCCCAAAAAAGGGTAACAAGTCTGACCCATCAAACTATCGTCCAATTTCAATAACATCGATACTTGCTAAAGTCATGGAAAAAAATTATCAATCATAAACTAATGGCATATCTTGAAAACAGCAATCTTCTCCACGACCGCCGATATGACTTCCGTAAAACACGGTCTACTGGTGACATCATGTCAGTCCTCACGGAGAAATGGGGTAAAGCAATTCATGACATTGGTAGAGTCTTATATCATTTCTTAGGACATATCCAAAGCGAGTGACAGAGTTTGGCATCGGACCCTTAACAACAAATTAATTTCATTTGGAGTCTGTAAGACCTTGATAAGTTGGGTAGAAGATTTTTTATCCCACAGATCTATCAGAGTAGTGCTGGATGGTGCTATGTCGTCTAAATTCCCAATTCAAGCCGGTGTTCCTCAGGGTTCGGTAATATCACCAACCCTTTTTCTGATCTTTATCAACGACTTGTTATCTATCACCACAAATCCAATATATAGCTTTGCCGACGACAGTACTGTAACGATTGACTATTTCTATATATTTCTCTAAAAGTAGGAATATTCATATGTAAAGATTTTCGCTAATAATTTGCCAATTTGTTCCAACTCGGGCTTTTTTCTAGAAGAAAAAAAGTTTTTATGTATCAATAATGTTTTAACGTTTTTTTACTTCATTGCCCTCAATATTAATTAGTAATACCTGTTTGTGTCTACATAGAATTTTTTTTTGCTATGTAGCCTTATTCTTACCATTACAGTAAAAAGAAACAAAATACTGAAGAGTTTTAATATTTATACTGGACCACTTTTGTTTAGCCAGACCAGTACGTAAATTAAAATCATTAGTGCAGGTTATTGTGATAAAGAAAAAAAGTATATATATATATATATATATATATATATATATATATATATATATATATATATATATATATATATATATATATATATATATATATATATATATATATATATATATATATATATATATATATATATATATATATATATATATATATATATATATATTTATTAGTTTACACATATTAAATTTTTCAAATTAATTTATTGTCAAAATTTGTGTTTTTTTTATTATTTTAACGGTGTTAGGTTTTCATTGCCTGTTAAAAAAGTTTTGTGTATTAAAAAGTTTAACTATAGCATCAATTTTTAAAATCATACAAATAACCTAAACAAATTTCAACATTATAAAATATGGAGGAGCTGAAATCTCACAGCACTGAGATATCAAGACTTCGGTCTGGGTAAAGGATTTTGATATAGTTTTCGGCAAAAAACTTTCACGAGGACATGGTTTTTAGGGTTCCGTTTTTTATACGGAACACTATTGGTGAGAGTAAAACGAGTTTTTCACATTATATCGATTATCTCGTAAACTATAAATGCTATGGACTTGAAATTTGAGGTGCGTATAAAACTAATCTGTCCACATGAAATGACGAATACAAATAAAACTAAAGTGGTTTTCGTTTGGTTTACAGGGATTCGATGTGAGACCTTTGAGAAAATAGATTTTTTTATAGATTCAAGTAGGATATCATATGAAAGGGCTTTATTTCAGTATTCCTTAAAAATTTATCTTGGAATTTTACACCTCACCATTTTTTGTATAATTCTGAATAATGACGTTTTTTCGTGTTTTCTTAACTCGATTAGCTCCGAACCTAACTGATCGAAAATTTTCAAATGTATTTGGAATGATAGAAAAATTAGTACAGTTTTAATAAAAAATATATAAAAGTGTCATATTCTCATAATTAGATTTATTAAGGGGGTGGAAATGAGGAGTGGTAAAAACACTATTTAAAATATGGTCAAGTGGGGTGTCATTTGAAAGAGCACCTAATTTAGAAATCATTGCATTTTTTTTTAGAATTTTGCAATGCACAGTTTTTGAGTTATTGTCAAAAACATACCGTTCCCCCCCCCCCTTCGTTTCGACACTGATTGACAGAAAAATTTGTAAAAATTCATAGAGTTAGGAAATTGGGTAAATTTTGTATGAAAATTATACCGAAGTCTCAAATAATTATATTTCTGTGTGTTTAGGGGACCGGTGTAAAGAGGGTAAAAAAAAAACTTTTTGACCCAAGCGAGTGGGGTGTCATTTGAAAGAACACCTAGTTTAGAATTCGTTGCAATTTTTTTTAGATTTTTTCGGTGCAGTTTTTGAGTTATGGACAAAAAAGTGCAAAATTCAAACCGTTCTCCCCCCCTACGTTTCGACACTGATTGACAGAAAAATTTGAAAAAATTCACAGAGCTAAGCAATTTGGTAAATTTTGTATGAAAATTATACCGAAGTCTCAAGTAATTATATTTCTGAGTGTTTAGGGGACCGGGGTAAAGAGGGTAACAAAAAAACTTTTTTGACCCAAGCGAGTCGTTTAAAAGAACACCTAATTTAAAATTTGTTGCAATTTTTTTTATAATTTTGCGGTGCACAGTTTTTGAGTTATGTACAAAAAAGTGCAAAATTCAAACCGTTCCCCCCCCCCTACGTTTCGACACTGAATGACAGAAAAATTTGAAAAAATTCACAGAGCTAGGAAATTTGGTAAATTTTGTATGAAAATTATACCGAAGTCTCAAATAATTATATTTCTGTGTGTTTAGGGCACCGGGGTAGAGAGGGTAAAAAAAAGGTGCACAGTTTTTGAGTTATGATCAAAAATGTTCAAAATTCAGACCGTCCCCCAGTGTATCAAATATTTATTAATCGTTTTGAAAGGGTAGGAATGGTAAGGTGAAATAAAGCTTTTTTAACCCGAATAGCAATATCGAGTGGGACTGGTGTGTACATTTTTAGTCATGTCATCCTTTATACTGATTCTTAGAGCAATTCTTAATTTTGCAACTCTTTTAGAGTGAATATAACCAGTTATCCAAAAGAAAGAAGACTTTATTTCAAAATGATCACGGTCCTTTACTATCTATTGTATATTGTATTGTATTGTATGCCATAAGTGGGCCCAAAAGGTGGCGTAAATTCTCAAGGTTCAAATCAGATTGATGTGACTTGTTAGTTTGTGTTAAGATCCACGTTTGTAATCCATTCATAATTACTGGTTTAATAAATTTCTTGTTTAACTTTAGAAAATGTTGAGTTTTAATTGAATGGTAAGTTCGATAACCAATAGAGCACCAAAATTAAAAAACAATACAGTTTTTTTAGAATTTTGCGATGCACCGTTTTTGAATTATTCTCAAAAAAGTGCAACAAAAAGTTGGTCTCGATGTATATCAAACATAACTCTTTGTTAAAGTTCAAGTATTTTTTATCTCTGTTTAAAAATTTATTACAAAACTAACACGAAACATCAATACGTTGCCGGAAAATTATAATCAGAATTCCAAAAATATTTTTAAATTAAATAAAATCAAATTTTTTCAAAATTCCAAAAATATTCCAAATATTAGAATGAAATCAAATATTTAAACTTTTTCTAAATTCCGATAATATTCCAAAAATTCTTAAAAATTCAAACTATTCCAAAATTCTAAAAATATTGCAAAATTATTACAAAATCAAAAATTCAAACTTTTTTCAAAATTCCAAAAATCTTTCAAAAACTATAACAAATTCAAAAATGTCCATGTCCAATTTCATTTTCAATTACATTTACGTCATAAAAACAGCTACATTTTTTTCCAATAAATTGGCTAAAAAATAAATGAAATAATTTTTTGACACACTTGACAACATTTTTTTGAAAAACTTATAATGCCATAATTCTCAATAATAATAATAAAATTTCATTTCAAACAACCAATTTTATTTTTTTCCAAAAAATTAGGTAAAAAAATTAATAAAAATCTTTCTTTTGACACACTTGACAACATTTTTTTGACAAACTTATAATGCAGTAATCTAGTTTTTGATCTCACATACCATAAATTTAATGTTCCTACTTCAAAAATATGAAAAATTTGCTATTTTTGACACAAATAATGATTTTTTGACACATTTCCGGTACAGTTATCGAACACAACGTCCTTTCGGACTTGCCCCTTGAGTATTCCTATTTTTAGAAAAAAAAAATTTGAAATCCCTCCAGCGGTTTTCCCTGCAGTGTAGGTAATGACGGCGGCCGGCAGTAGGTCGTAAAACGTCGAGAAATGCCAAAAAAATGTTGGTAAGAATTTCACTTTTGGCTCATGAATGTAATACTTAGGTCTTTCAGACCGAAGTAATTTATGATACATAACATTTTTTGTATTTTTAAATATGAGCGTTTTTGTATTAGATAACAGATTCAAAGATAGCGAAATCGTTGTTTTACCATTCCGGTTATTGGAACAAATTAAATCGATGGTGGTTGAGAAAAATGGAACGAAAGTAATTGAATTGGATGTCCGAAATTTTGTTCAAAAAGGTGAAAATAACTCGTCTAAAGTTCTTCGCATAAAAGTAAACGAGAAGTGGGCTAAACATAATATTATTATTTGTTATTTTAGCTAAATTTGTAAGCTACCGCATACAAATTCGTCGTCAATATTTGAACATGAAAGAATTATTTCAACGCGAAATGCAAATTAGTGTTTGAGGAATTTTTAATATTACAAAACACAACAGTAAACCGTTGTAATGACAACACAGTTTTTTGATTGGGACAGTATTATATCTATGATTGTCGTGTATAACGTCCACCTATGCTGCAACGCTATATATTTTTGAAGGTGTAGGACGGGCTTTACAAATTTTTGTACACGTTACACATGCTGATTTATAATTTGATTTTGTTCATCTTGGTTGTGATTGACATAGTGTATTGCATTCTACAGAGCGTCTGTGGATGACGCTCTAATTTTTTTGGGATAAGTGATTTATGAAATGCAATTTGTGACAGCTACAATCAATATATGTTCCACAGGACTGGTTTGGGAAGAAGACAACTATTAATGTAAGCCTTTTGATTTAATTTATATAATTTTTGTTAATTTATTTTGTGTAATTAAATCTTTTCGTCATGTGCTAAGTACCTAGTTTTTTTATATAAATTTTCTGACCTATAAATAAGAGATCTCTCAAGTCATAGTTCAATATATTTTTTTTGTATTTATTACATAGTTTAGATAAATTTGTTTGTGATAATTAAAGAGATTTCCAGGGTCAGGGTTTCTGAATTATTTTTATAAAGTCCAAATCTCTACAGTACTTTCTTCCACTCCTATCCTTTTAAAAAATAGCCATCTAGTTTATCTTCTAATTGTCAACGTAGAAAAATGGTTGAATCCTTGGATTTAGATCTTCTGGATTTAGGTAAACGGAATCTTGTGATATTTAATTCTACGAAGACAAAGTCGTGCATTTTGTCCCAATAAAATATCACTGTATAGCGGCAATACAACGTTTTCCAGGCAACCATTATTAAGCTCACCTACACTTAAACTATTGGGTACTAATATCAATCACAAACTGAAATCGCATGATCATACTCTTTTCGTGGCAAATGGGGGTCCCAACGACTTGGCTTCCTACGTCGCTGTAAAAGATTTTTCTCTCCATCGGAAACTACTACGATCTATAAAGCGTATATACGACCGATCCTCGAGTTCGACTCCCATTTATGAGCTGCAGCACCAGAAAAAGGCGTGCTTTGAAATTGATGGATGATGATTCGCTGCATCATAGAAGAGTGGTTGTATCTCTTATACTGTTTTATAGATAAAACTACGGCTAATGCTCAAAGGAAATTAATAACTTAATTCCTCCAATGCGTAGATCTTCACGAGATCTTCGCATTGCTATAAGGAGTTGATTACCAAAAAATGTTTTCCCTGCTACGTACAAGCTTTTAAATCCGCAATACATCATCACTATCGCTTCAGTCCTATCCCAAGTCCTTAAATACAAACTTTAAACTTTCCTTTCCTAACGTTAACACGTGCATCAAGCATTAGAGGTTTATAGCCTAAGTGTTTAACCTGAACTATAAAAAAAAACAAAAACCGTTTTTTTTGTCACTATATATGATTGTATCATTGAAAGCATTCAGAAAATTTCTCACCAATATTCCATTTACCATTTTGTTGCACCTTTACAGTTTCATCTCACTTAAAAATGTTTTATTCAATCATTAAAGTTTCACGGGATTTTCCTCATAAATCAAAAAAAAAGTCTGTCAGATGTTTATGAAAGAGAAATCGAAAACAAGAAGTTATGAATTGTGGACAGATAACACCATATCATAAATATGATTTATTGTCGTCAGCGTTTATGCTTATAAATTGTTTTTAATTTACGCTTTCACCTTTTTGTCGTTTAGATTTTTCGTTTCAAAACTAAAAGAAATATCTGTAATAACTGTGTTTTATTTCTCGTGTTTCTTAGAAAACATTTAAAGAGAAATCTATTTTTCCCGATAGCATGTGAAAAGTCTATTTTAATGCATGTGTTATCTCCTATGAAAGTGGCTTTTCCTTTCTGAATTGTCGTTGCTATAATATTTTCATGTAATTTTAAGATGTTTTTAAACCAAGAAAAAATAGACTACGAATTTTGGTTGTTATGTAGTCGTTTTCTAATTTAATGGTTTGTAATAAATATCGTTTACATTTGCTATCGTAGAAAAAATAGTATTATGTACACGACATGAAAACGATTTTCGTTCGTTAACTTGCCTCACTCGAAACTGCGCGTCTTGTGAACAAATCTACACCCACGAAAAAACGCTATTTTCATCTCTTGTAGGGAAATATACTGTAATAGTGTAAAATTATATTAATATTCTCTAATCTTCACAATTCATTTTCAATTTATGTAAAAAAGAAAATTGTTTTGTATTATTTATTGCTAATAAAAAGGAATGGAGAAAGAAAGAAATAATGTTTTTTTGTTTATCCTTGTAAGTTTTATTATACAATATACATATTTTTTCTAATGGTGTTATTTTAATTCTTTTACTTAGTTTATCCGTTTTTCCTAGAGTTCATGACTACTGGTGGATGATGAAAATTTGTAAAATGAATATAAATAGCAAAAACAATGTAAAATATTATTTTAAACGTGATAGGAAATTTTAAATATGTCGAAGAATAAGGAGTTTTGTTGTGTTAGATTTGTACTTGTTGTTTTCATTGTTATTGATGTCATATTGAAGGACAACCGATAGAAAAAGTCACTGCAGCTTTCTTTCTAGGTTCCATTGAAATGTTGAAAGTGATATTTGGATTAAATTAATATTATCACGTATTGGTTTTCTAATTATTTTTTTTGTTTATACAAGCATTGATAATAGCGGATAGAATTAAAAAAATTGTTGCTCTGCAAAAATGTAATTTGTTATTTTATTCCTTGTGGTTGAATGAATAACTTGTGGATAGAATTTTGATATAAATTACAGCAAGTTTGCAATATATTTTTGTTGTGGGTATAACAGAATTTATAAATTGAAAAACTAAATTCACATAATATTTCTTTGGTGTGAGGTAATAAGGACTTAAGTCATAATTGAAGTTTTCCAGAAAACGTGATTTAACTTGGAAAAATTAATTTTATATTAATAAGCACTACTTTGTATTTATCGATAAAAAAACAAAAATTACAATTAGCAATGAGCCAATAATAAAACTTGACAAATTTTGAGTAGCACAAGCACATAACGCAGATTTATGTTTGCCGAAAATTCAAATTTGTATCCTTAGATTTGTTGTTGTACGGGCTTGATGAATGGGACACTTTTCTTATTGGACACTTTTCTCAACAGTGGAAATATCACCTATTGTATGGTGGTCCCCATCTATTTGTCCAATGTACCGTTAAAGCTAATAAATTCTTTTTCATAATGATTGAAACATTTTATCAACGATTCATAAAAATCGATTTGTAATTGTAGGTATTGTAGCGATAAACACCTTTAAAAAATATAAAAAAACTTTTTTAACGGAAGTGACAAACCGGAAGTAGGTACGCAGGATAATATTGGAAACAGTACTAAAACCTTTTGTAATAAGTTTCAATAATAATGAACCAGGGTTACAAGCTATTCTAGATTCAAATAAAACGGTGTTCGGGCGACTTCCCGTCATATTTTCCAATCTTGAAGCGAATCCAGATCTTCCATTTTCAAGTAAACCCGGATCATATATACTAAAACTTCATCAAAATTCCACGCGTTCTTGTCAAACAACCCACGGACACACTTTGTTTTGATATTATTTACATTCAGGATGGTACGGAACAAATAATAAAATAAAATTTGTGGTACGTATTACATTTTTTTCCACCGATTGCATTACTTCACACAATTTTCTATTGTGGTGAATTAAACAGATAAATAAATAAATAAATAAATAAAACAAATAACATCAAAAATATAAAATCTTTTTTTCAAAGGAACTCATGTGTAATTTTTCTCCTGTGGTTTGGTTTTCCAATACGATTGCATTCAATTTAAATTCAATTAACAATTAACATCAAATTGAAATAAAAAATTTAATTTTTGGCTTTAGAGTGCGGTAAAATCACTATAGTATAACAAATTGGTTTTTGTATATACTTGCAAGTTTCCATTTTGATTTTACATTAAAAAACTATTTTTCAAAATTCAAAACAAATATATTTTTATTTTATTTTAAATATATATTTTAATCTAGCTTCTAAAAAACAATTTCAATTTTCTTATTTCTCTTACACGTGTTTCAATCTTTCGATCATCCTTACAACAGTTGTAAATATTTTCTCTCTGAGGATGATCGAAAGATTAAAACACGTGTAAGAGAAATAAGAAAATTGAAATTGTTTTTTAGAAGTTAGATTAAAATATATATTTAAAATAAAATAAAAATATATTTGTTTTGAATTTTGAAAAATAGTTTTTTAATGTAAAATCAAAAAGGAAACTTACAACTATATACAAAAACCAATTTGTTGAAATAAAAAGTTTTAAAAAGTTTAATTTATTAAAAAACAGTTTGACAAAATTATGAGGTTTTGCAGGCTTAACCGCACCACCTTTTACTTGGTTGATGTTTTATTATATCCATGTATAAAAAAAATATTTAGAGTTTTAGAATAGTATATAAAGAAACTAGTTTCATAATCGACGATTTTATCGCACGCAATCTGTTTAAAAAACGACCCGCGCAGCGGGGAGTTTTCTAAAGGATACTTGCGATAAAACGTCTTATGAAACGAGTTTTGTATACTATTTTTTCTATTTTGCATTTTTCGTCTTGAAATTTTAAAAAATGTGTATTTTATTAAAAAACGATCAATTTGAAATTTTGTTATTATTACTAATTATTTTATAGTTATAGTTAACTAAAATACTTAACGCTAATTTAGATATTCTTATTAATTTTATTTATATAATTATTCGTTTTAATTTTCACTAACGTTTGTATGACTAATGTGACCAACCTTGAAATGCGTATCGAAAAACGTATCGAAATGCGAACTTTGCGTATCGTAATGAAGGCCATTTCGCAGTTGAAATAGAAAATAGAAAAATTTTTTTTTCTACTTCAAGCTACGAAAATGTCATTTTAATATATAGTAAATCCTATGTGAAAGGGAAACTTTTTCGAAGTAGTGACTGAAAATGTTTTCAGTCACTAGGACTGAAAGTAAATAAGTTTCGGTGGTCGCCTACAGGTGGTGGTTATTTAAAGGATTGAATATTTGAGATTGCGAATTTGATTTACTGTTTCTGTTGTTGTTTCGGTTGCTGTGTTTATTTTTGTCAATATCGCAGTATTTTGAAAGGATTGAATATTTTGAATATTTTGATCGAATCGAATCGAAACTAATCATTATATCAATTGTGTGTAATTAATTAATTAAACTAAGAATGAGTGTGTTTTTTTTTCTATATCGGAGAAATCGAAGCAATAAAATAAAATTTGTATCAGATATATCGTATAATTTTTAAAACTGTCAGATATAAAATATATTCTCTGAGTTCTTTCCGCAAAAAAAAAATTTATATTTTATATAAAAATTTATTTTTATTTGTTTTTAATTGAAACTTTACCTACAATTTTTTAAATTTATGCTTTAAACGATGACTTCTAGTCGGTAATAGTACATTATGATGCTAGGACGTAAAGCTAAAGATTTTGAACGGATGTGGAAATTTTAAAATAAAAATATGCGGAACAAGTAACCTTTGACAAAATACTTATTATTTCTTCCAAATTATTGTGTAGCTATGACAACAAATGATAGCAACTATTTTAATTGGATAATTAAATTTTGAATATAAGGGTTGCTTTGATAAAAAATTTTATTTTTCATAGAATTTAAACAAATACAAATGCTTTTTACTTTTTTGGACGTAGCTATGACAACAAAATAAATAGTTGAAAAGTGATACTTTAAAGCCGCAAATCACAGTAATAAAGTAACACTTTAATGAGAATAAAAAATAATATCTGTAAAAGTTTTTGGAGAAAATATATGAACTATTTTCATTATTCATATTGTCAAATTCATCTACTAAAAACCTACAAAACCACATAGCTAAATTTGACAGAAAAATAAACAAGATTATATTTATATATAGCATTTTTACCAGTGTAAAATAATGTTATTATTGTGTTCGCCTGTTATTATTCCATCTGTAGGCGAACACAATAATAACATTATTTTACACTGGTAAAAATGCTATATATAAATACAATCTTGTTTATTTTTTACACAGTCAAATTTAGATATGTCGTTTTGTAAGTTTTTAGTAGATGAATTTGTAAATATTATCATTTATATTTACAAGCGTAGAAAAAATAGCGATTTCTACGCGTGGTAAAAACGTTTTCACCACTTGTATAAAAATCTACTATTAATGTATAGGGATAACATCAAACGTTAACCCTTAATTAGAAAATAAACAATTGCAAAGCGTTTTTCAAATTGCTTTGATAAATTACACACGCAAAGCTAGTGTTGGAAAAATCAATTTTTATCTTAAAACAAATCGCATTTTTATTCAAATTCTTTCAAGTTTTGTTTACTGCAACGTTTGTAACAGTAAGTAAACATAAGCCTTTTTGATTTTATTCCACAAAAAACCTTTCTTAATTTTCAAAGTGAAAAACGTAACATAAAAGTTAAAAATTATCTCGCTTTTAAAAAAGAGTTGCGTTAAAGGAGTAAGGAAATATGCCAGCTGATCCCTGTTAAAGCGCAATTACCTATGTTTGAAAAAGAGATCTTCTCTTAGGCTTCATCGTCTTTTTATGGCACTGGAAAATTTTTTCTTGTTTCAAAAATACCCTTGACAAATGACAGATTATATCTCTTTCATCAATGTCAACTGAATTGTAACTGGATATGACAACAAGTTGTGATATGAATTACGATTTTTCGGTATATTAAATTTTCTATATGTTCAATTTTTCAGTTTAACCTGTTTTAAAAATATTTGCGATGTGGAAATGATGGATGCGATTTTAATCACACGTGACATTATATTATATCAAATTAAAACTACATAAAGATAACATTTTGGAAACAATTGATTAAAACAAATTTGTATATTCCTAAAGGATATGAACTTACTTACCCCTAGAACCCAAAGTAGTTAAAGTAAAGTCGAACTCAAATAAATCCAGTAAATCCAGACTGTTAATGGTGTTCCTTAAAAAAAGAAAAACAGAAAAAAATAAACTTATTGCTTTGCGTCGTATATTACGTATTAATTAATAATTATGTGTAAAAATTTAAATATAAAATTAGTGTACTTATATATTATAATATATAAAATATAAATTATACAATTTCGTTTCAGTTATATATTATAAAATATAAATTATACAATTTCTTATAAAAAGTGTTGTTTTAGGCATTACAATATGTGGTACAACACACAGCTTTTAAGCTTATGTCTCACAAAAACATGCGTTATAAGGTTATTGGTGGACGCTTTTTGAAGTGAAAACTTCTTTAGCCGCGTTGTAAAATTTTGTATGGAGTAAAATCTATATATTCGCATTATCAATTTTTAAATCAGCAAAATATTTTTAACTATGAAACACATCCATCATTTCTTAACGTTTCAAATTGCGATGTGGATATCGCGATCGACTGATGTTCTGTAGATCGTGAGTTCAATTCCCGGACTGGTACGTTTTTTTTATTGTTTTTTTTTTTAATTTTTATTAAATACCATTAAAATTATTGTTTTTTATTCATGAATTCATAAAAATTTCTTTTTACGGATTTTAGAAAATTGATCTATAATGCAGTTTTTTAAAGTTATATTGCTACTGTCTTTTGTAATTTGCATTCTAGTCATCATGCTAAATAAATATTGAACGTAGGAAAGATAGTATAACCCGAAACAATTACATTTGTATATCAAAATTTTGGTTTGAAATTGTATGTAATACATGTTTCTAAAATTAAGTGAAGTCTTAATACTTGTAACTTGAAACTTGATAACATCGATTATATCAATTTAAAACTCACAATTACGAGACGGAAATCGCATAAATTCTATATAAAGAAGCATAGCTTATGTATGATTAAACATGGATGGCAATCATGATAAATAAACTAATTAAAAATGGTGACACTTAACCGATAGTGATTTGCAAACGGCAACAATGCCCATTAATACCAATTAATTTACTTAGCTTTCCGCAGGAAGATTTGTAAAATTAAAAATTGTTGATCTATGGGTGTGACAACCACGCGTACTTTAGTCACTGCTATTGGCATATGAGTTATCTTGTGATATCGTATACCACTGGCAATAGCAGTGCAATCTCATTAGCCAAAGTGATATCTTAAGGGTGCTGGCGCATGAAGTATTTTCAATCAACTATACCATCCGTTACTCTAAGTTATGGAATATTCTTTGATGATACGCTATTTTTTTAAAAATAAAATGTGTTTGGTAGTAGAAATTACAAGATATGTCACAACAACACATAAAAAGCTTTTAAGAACAAGGTCCCACAACAACATGCTTTCTAAGGTGTCGATAGACGCAAATTTTTCTATGATATGTTTTGTTTATTTTAAATATAAAAATGTATATAATACTTGCTTGGAATGCCGATAGATGTGAAATCCAGAATAATTTTAATGATTTTAATTTAAACATTCTGAAATTTTAATTTGCAATGCTACAATAATTGGAAGACAGACAAAAAACACAGCTATTTCACAGATTTTAGTTTTCACTTCTGTCGGCAGTCCTTAACACTGCCTTCTTTTTTTAAATATTTGTGGATTAAAAGCACTCGAGACTATTGATTGGGGTGAAGCGTTCCATTTGTACGATGTAGTACGGACAAAGAAATTCCTCTGCATTTAGTCACTACGACAGTGAGTGATCTCAAGTTTGACTGTTTGCATAAACCGATTGGAGGGTAAAACGGTGAAAAAACTTTTTGTTGAGACATGATGGATCTGATTTTATCTGAGCACTGCTGTTGACGATATTTATAAAAACCAACGAGATCAGCAGCGTGTTGTAGTGAATGAAGATTTGATGTTAAACTTCGATCACCCAAAATTCGTGTAGCACGCTTTTAAACCGAGTTCATATGAGCCAGGATGGTAATAGATGCAGAGCCTCAAATTTGACAACAATACTCCATACAGGAACAAATATAGGACTTATAATTGTAGAGTAACTGATACGGAGTGAAAAAGTTTTTACATCTTTTGAGGAGACCGAGTTTACTTGACGCGCTCTGTGCCATCGCCATTATATGACCGCCATTATATGTTTCAGAGTAGGTCATTGGAAATTTTGACTCCCAATAAACCAACGCTTTCACATGCGACTATTTGTTCGACACCCTTAAAAGAGCGTGACGATTTACGGTGACGAATTAAGGAGTTTCCAAAACGGTCGAATTTAAAGTATTGTTCCGCGAGCATTGTGGCTTTTTTTTCTGGGTTAGTGACTATTCAATCACCGTCAATAATAAGAGGAATAGAAGATTTGGTGCCATATTTTAAGGAGTTGATCGCACTGTAAAAACTTTTATCAGAAATGGCGATAGTCGAATTTTGCCGCTTTCGCTCTGTCAATTTCTGCTTTTTCGTTTTCGATTATCTGGTTTGATAGTGGAACGATTAACGGGATATTTTTTATTATTCCGAATATTAAATAATCTATTTTTGGCTGCCTTAGAAAAGAAATATTTTTGTTGGGATTTTGTTATTGAGAAGGGAACGAATTTATTGATACCGAATTGAATGGTTTCAGTAAAGTTTTGGTCAGAAACATTTTCATCGTCAATTTGGTTTTGTTTTGAAATTATTAACAAGCTAAATGGTCTAGTTTTTGAGTGGTGGTATAAATTTTGTAAAAATTTGATTTTGGAAGGGGAGCTCCAGTTTTTTATTTTAGCTGTGTCGTCTTTTACGAACGTTTACGGCATCAGGTATATGTGAATGATTTGTTTCAATGATTATTTGAAAGAATTATTTGTTCAATACAGGAAATCGCCTTTTTTAATAAAGAATGTTTTAGCAGCTAGAGCAATTATTTTAAAAGTTCACGCATAGAGTGTAAATGTAGTCTATATCTGTATAAATAATTTATCTATACCTCAGATCTCCTGAGTTTTTTGCAGTGTTATGTTTTTAAAGATTTATATGAGCTGTTGATATATATATTGTAACACACAAATCACCCAAGCATTTAAATAATTATATAAGCATCCAAAATATTAAAAATTATTCTTCTCATATTATTCAAAATAATGAAAATCAAAAGTCATCTCTCCTCACAAGACTCTTACGAATGTTCAAGATGTAATATTTTATGCCGTATAGCACTTTCGTTATGCGATTGGTGATAAAAAAAAATAATTTTATTTTATATAAAAACACAAAAATTCACAAAAAAACATTCTTCAGATTTACAAACAGAAACATCATAACACAAAGAAGTAAATCGAATTTTACAGTTCAGAAAATTTCAACAGTAAAGAAAACGATAAGATAAACTTTTTTCACTTTTAAGGAGCAAAAAATGTTAGACGATAAATTTATTATGTATTCTATTATGAATTCTTAATATTATACAAATAAAACTCTTTAAAGAAATCATATCAATTATGAATGTGAGATGAACAAAAAATTGAATTTCATTATGTATATTTTCATGTGAAGAAAATTGATATAATCAAGGTAGCGATAGCGAGAATGAGATTATGAAAACTTTATAGCATAACCATAATCTAAACTCGAACATTTTATATGGATATATCATTATAATAACTATTAGCTATAGAAATGTTTTTGTAAAATTTGTGAAATTAAAATTAAATTTTTTTTATAAAATTTCAGTTTAGAATCTTCTAACTAAAAGACAGGGGCCTCAATTGGGAAGGGCTTGAGGGGGGGGGGCGACATTGAGTAAACAAATAGTAAAGGAAAGCATTAAATAGTAAATTTATGCACAATCTAGTTAGCACGTTTTCACCGTTCCACTTTCTCGCAATAGAAATTCTAATTAGTATTTGGAAGAATGTTTGCATTTGGTCCCACATTTTAACGATTTGGCTCTGGTCAGTTTAAGGTAGACATATCTCTTTCTCTCTGAGACAAATAAAGGAAAACAAACAAACAAACAAAAAAACGATTCGACATAAGAGGAGTCACGTAGGGATTGCAATCCCGTGGTATTTTATGGATCCTGGGACTATGTGACTCATAAATTTTAAATCCCGGGATGCCCGGGATCTAAAAAATCGTATAGAAAAACCATCCTTTTTTTCTATGCTGCACGATCTGCTGTCGTTTACAAATTCACTCTCTAAACAGTTACAAAGCAAAGATATAATAATTTCTAGCACAAGCGCTTTAATTAAAACTACTTTCTTGATGCTTAAACAATGCAGAGATGATACTAAATTTAAAATAATTTTTAACAAATGAAGGGATTTTGCAGAACTTTGCGACATTCGCTTCGATGAAACAACACCAGAAGACTAGCAGAGTAACCAATGTAGCTCAAAAGCATTTTATTTTTATTTCTAAGTCGATGCATTTAAATGCTTTTAAATATATGTGTGTATAAAAACGTGTATGTTATGTTTTACAAAAAAAAAATCTGTTTATGTCATTTAAATTCTCGCCCCCCCTAAGATTTCGTGAAATGACGCCACTGGTAAAGAAACGAAAAGTCACATATATATAATCTAAAACATCCGGTAAATCTCTAAAGTAATTTGATAAAACCATAAATATGTGAGAAATGAACAACCAAATAAATTTTATGGAAACTACGTTCAATCAAGATGAAGAAACTCAGATTGCATTTAATAAAACTTTATAATACAATCTTAATCCATATAGCGATTCAAGAGAGCACCAACGATATACATTAAGTATTAGAAAAACTGAGCATTTTTATTGATATATGTATACCCATACGTATACTTATTTTAGTAATATTAAAACATTACTGCATTTAATGGTCTAACTTTTATTTTGGGTTTTACGGCAAGATTACCTAATTGAGTTTTGTTAAGGTTGTGTGTCCATAAACTAAAGGTTATTTATAATAGCTCTATAAATCTTTATGATCAAATTAAACGAATATGTGTGGGGGTTATTTTGTCTTATTATAACTTTTTTAATGACCACCAGAACTAAATGTCTAAAAAAGCATCTGATAGCTGCGTAGCTGAAAGTTGGTATGCGTTTAAAGCGTTTATTTATTTTGTTTATTTGCCTAAAAAACCATAAATTGGAAGATTTTTGATCCAGATTTATATCTTCCTTAACAACGAACCAGTTCTATATGTTGATATTTAACATTTGCATCTTAGCTATCCGGTTGTCACAGCTATTTAAATTTTCATTTCTTAGTTATGTATGTTTTAACTTTTAAGTTACATTAAAAACGATGTGTAAGAATTTGGGTGATATTAAATAGAATTATTGACAGCAAATTTTATTTTATTTTTTTAGTTACGTGTGTTTTAATTTTAAACGTCAACACTTCTATTATGAATGTCAACAAATTAGGCTTTTGTTGTTTATGCCGTTTATGTTCCATGTAAGAACGTAGGGTGTCAACAAATCTTCCACACCGGTTTTAATCTTCAATCCACTCTATTTTATGGTTCCACACCGGTTTTAATTTTCAATCTCCTGTATTCTATGGTCACTTGAAGACGAATTATATTTAAATCGATTAATTTATATGGTGTTCAACCTATAGAATGATTTTAAATATATCACACCATATTGACTAAGTATCATTTTAATGGAAAAATATGGAGGTGCTGAAATCTCACAGCTCTGAGATATCAAGATTTCGGTCTGGGTTAAGGATTCTGATAAAGTTTTCGGCAAAAACTTTTATGAGGACATGGTTTTTAGTTTTGGGCAGCGATGTATATCAAACATAACTCTTAGTTAAAGTACAAGTATTTTTTATCTCAGTTTAAAAATTTATTACAAAACTAACACGAAACATCAATACGTTGCCGGCAAATTATAACAGATCATATATAAACATAATTTAGTGAAAATATTATACACTCATCAAACTACTCAAAAACCTCTCCAGTTAGCGTTTCGAGAAAATATTACAAAATCACAAATTCATATTTCTTTCAAAATTCCAAAACTATTGTAAAAATTAACTAAAATCAAACTTTTTTCAAAATTCCAAAAATATTCCACAAATTAGAATAAAATCAAATATTTAAACTTTTTATGAAAATTCCAATAATATTCCGAAAATTCTTAAAAATTCAAACTTTTTCAAATTTCTAAAAATATTGCAAAAATTAGTACAAAATTAAAAATTCAAACTTTTTTCAAAATTCCAAAAATTATAATAAAATCAAAAATGTAAAATTTTTCAAAATTCTAAAAAAATTCCAAAAATTCTTATAAAATCAAAAATTGAAACTTTTTTCAAAATTCTAAAAATATATATAAAATTTAAAAATTCTATTTTTTTCAAAATTCTAAATTCAATAAAGTATTGCAAAAATTATAACAAAATCAAAGAAACTTTTTTCAAAATTCCAAAAATATTCCACATATTTAAACTTTTTCTAAATTCCAATAATATTCCGAAAATTCCTAAAAATTCAAACTTTTCAAATTCTAAAAATATTGCAATTCAAATTCTAAAAATATTGCAAAAATTCGTACAAAATTAAAAATTGAAACTTTTTTCAAAATTCCAAAAATTATAATGAAATCAAAAATTTAAAATTTTTCAAAATTCTAAAAATATTCTGAAAATTCTTACAAAATCAAAAATTAAAACTTTTTCCAAAATTCAAAAAATATTGCAAAAATTAATACAATATCAAAAATACAAACTTTTTTCAAGATTCCAAAAATATTTCAAAAACTATAACAAATTAAAAAATTTCCATGTCCAATTTCATTTTCAATTACATTTACGTCATAAAAACAGCTACATTTTTTTCCCAAAAAATTGGCTAAAAAATAAATAAAATCATTTGTTGACACACTTGACATTATTTTTTTGACAAACTTATAATGCCATAATTCTCAATAGTAATAATAAAATTTCATTTCAAACAAATAATTAATTTTATTTTTTTCCAAAAATTGGGTAAAAAAATAAATAAAAATCTTTCTTTTGATACACTTGACAACATTTTTTTGACAAGCTTATAATGCAATAATCTAGTTTTTGATCTCACATACCAATCCCGTCCATCGAGATTTCTCCACATTCTTTGTTCCCACTCATTATTACTTAAAATGAACGTATTTTAAGCAAAAGATATGCATATTTCCTTGTTTTGACACACTCGACGATTTTTTGACGCACTTCCGGTACAGTTATCAAACACAGCGTCCTTTCGGCTCTTACCATTGAGTGTACCTATTTTGGGAATTCAAAATTTTTCAAATTCCTTCAGTCGTTTTCTAGATTTCGTCGGTTGTGACGACCGGACGGACGGCCGGCCGGCCGGCAGACAGACATACATTTCCTTTTGTTTGCTTTTTTAGAATTAGTAGGTCCTAAAACGTCGAGAAATGCCAAAAAAACTAGGTGTAAGAATTTCACTTTTAGCTCATGAATGTAATACTTAGGTCTTTCAGACCGAAGTAACGATGTGTTGATATAGTTATAAATGTTTTGATTAAAACACTTTAATCTAGATGGAAGTCGAATACGGGGCCTTTGAGTTCGAGTCTAGGTTGTAAACACCTAGACCATTAAACATCACGGTTGGTATACCTTAAAGTATACAAAAAATGCGGTATTGATTTTTAAATTTCCATTATTTTTAATTAGAAAAACTTCAAAAATTAAATAAAAAAGAATACATAAAAACAAAACAAAAATAAATTCATAATACTAATTTTTAAACAATTTTTCAAAAAACTAGGTTGTCAATGGCGCCATCACTCAATTTTGTCCGAATTTTCGTGACGAAACGTCCATTGAACCATCCATTGAAGGATCCGTCCAAGAGAACCATTAAACATAAATTTAAAGAAATGAAGCGCAAGTTTTAGGTAGATTTCTCAGAAAAATCTACCTTTTTTAAGTTTGATTGGTTTTAATTTGTTGTGTTTATATGTGTCAAAAAACCATGATACCATAAAAAAACATTTTCCTAATTTTGAACGAAATTAATTACTACAGAGGGAAAAGAATTAAAAACTACTCGATTTTCGAGTGAGAAAACTTTTAATATCTTTGAAAAAAGTACAACAAAATGTTAATAAAAATTAGCGGGATACCCGGGATCCCGGGATGAAATCCCGGGAAAACGGGATGAAAATTTACCCCCGGGATTCCGGGGAAAAACAGGATCCCGGGATCCCGTTTGAGAAACCCTATCTTACATGTCAGAGTGCTTTTTTCAGAATTGTTAACAAGAAAGAACTCTATTTGAGTGTTCAAAATATAGCCGATGCAATTGTTATATTAATAATAAAAAGCGCAAAAAGGATTAGGTTTAATGTTAAAAAATGGAAGGAAAAACAATCGACGAATGTAAACAAACGAATGGAGTATTTGAAAAATTAAGACTAAAAGTTTCATATAATAAATTTAATCGCATATATATTTCATAATTTTGATTTAATATTTAATCAAATGGCGCCAACAATATTTAAAAAGCAAACACATTTTTTTATCGACAATAAATCTATTTATTATTGGATACAAATAACCTAAATGTTTTGTTGTTTTGACGCTTTTTCTGACTGACAACTTTTTATTATTGTAATTTTTCTTTTTATTTGTGTTTTGAGTATTCTCTAAATGTTTTTGATTTTTTAATTTTTCGGGAGGTCAACAAATATAAATTGCCTACACTTCATATAGTTAGCGAAGATAGTGCTTCTTGGGCAAAAATCAAGCAGCATTTACAAAATTGTTTTACTGGTTGAACGAAATGCAAAACTAGTTGGATAATACATCATCAAAGCCAAAGTTTAATATAAAACAAACAACCAGGCATGTATCTTCCAACAATTTGGATATAAGTGACTTCAAAATCGAACGTGTAGAACACTTTAAATACTTCGTATCTATTATAACGTTGTTTAACTTAACGATATGTAGACAGATATCAAAGTCCAGAGATTTCATTGCCTACTCAAAACTATCGCTATCAACACATCTATAGGAATTATGTTATTGGCTAATGGAAAAGAGACCACAACTATAATAATGTATTGTTTTAATATTTCAGTTAATATAAACAAAATCAGAATAAAAGATGTGTTCATGTGTATTAGGGTGGCCATTTTTGACACATTGTTTAAAACACTAGTTTACAAATTTTGAACTTTTTTTGTCTCCCTGAATAAAACTCAACTTTTCTGATGGATCTGGACCTCCTGAACACGAATATCATATTCATTTTTTTTTTGTTAGCTCTTGTTTTTGAGATATTTACGTAGAACCAATTTTTTCGGTGATCAAAAATGTTGTTTCGGTTTTCGGGTCTTATATTTTACAAAACAAAAAAATTAAATATATTAATGAAACATGTGCATAGTAAATATGCCAACAAACATTTTGAGCTATATTTTGTAAAAATCCATTTGGGGTTCTGGAAGTTACAGTCGAAAAAAGTTGAAAAAATACGAAAAATTCACTTTTTTTTTTAATTTTTCCATTTTCAACACCATAAATTTTGAACAAATAAAAACACTAATTTTAATTCCTTGGAACCTATAGTAGGCTCAATTTTCTTTCTTTTAAGTTAAAAGATACGAATATTGGTGCAGTTTGCACCAAGTTATTCAAGTTTTCCCTAAGAAAGTCAAAACTCAAAATTTGGAAAAAAAATTTAACTGTTAGAATATTTAAATTATGCAACATAATTGATTTATATATAAGTTGTTTTCGTAGTAAATCTAGCTTCTTCCACCTCGGAGTTATTTTAGGAGTTGGAAAATATCAGTTAGTTGATTATGAAACGTCTTTTTTTGATAAAAGTTGTATTTTATTTGTATATGATTTTTCTTGAAATTGAGATTTTTTTTGTGAAGTTTTTTGACATGATCTAGCTCCTCCCACCTCGGATTTATTTTAGGAGTTGGAAAATATCAGTTAGTAATGAAGATAGGCAGTTCTTATAAATGGTGTGATTCTTTTAGCAGTATGTATTATGTAACTTCCACAAATACGACGACGTCATTTAAATAAACTTGACTTTACACTTTACTAACAATTTATGTTGCTTTACAAGGCAGCTATCACTGTTAATTTATTGATTTTTAAAAACAATACACTATTTAAAATTTATATATGTAATATTTTTTCTTTTTTATTTATGTTTTCACTTGAATGTTTGGAATTAAATTTATCCTCAGAGAGATTATATTTGCAACTAATCATACGACAATTATCTACTTAAAAAGAAAAAGCAGAAGTAATTGCTTTCTTAAATTAAACTTAAAATGATCATAAACGTAAGGAGTAACATAAGGTGGGTGGTGATAGATAAAAATTTACATTATCAAAAAACAAAAAAAAAAGAGAAAAAAGAAAAGAAACAAACCTTACTTACAGGTATTAATAGACATAAATAGGGGCTTAACTTTATGGTGCTTGAACTAACTTAAATAGTTTTGATGTTTTGCCTCTCTTCACAATTCATTATCTTTTGTTTATATTTTTCTATATACGTCTCATATCGATCCAATTCCCAACTTCGAAAACAAAAATGAAAATTATACCTTACTATTTTAAAATAATTTTTTACTGATGTTTGAGAACGACTGAATGAAGTAAAAAAATATTTTTTCCAAATTTTGAGTTTTCACTTTCTTTGGGAAAACTTGAATAACTTGGTGCAAACTGCACCAATATTCGTGTTTTTTAGCTTAAAAGAAAGAAATTGAAGCTACTATAGGCTCTAAGAAATTTAAAAAATTAGTGTCTTTATTTGTTCAAAATTTATGGCGTTGAAAATGGAAAAATTTAAAAAAAGCGTGAATTTTCCGTATTTTTTCAACTTTTTTCGACTGTTACTTCCAAAACTCCTCAGAATTTACTATGTACTTGTTTCATTAATATTTTTAATTTGTTTGTTTTGTAAAATATGAGACCCAAAAACCGAAACAACATTTTTGATCACCAAAAAAATTTATTTTTTATGAATATCTCAAAAACAAGAGCTAATCAAAAAAAAAAAATGAATATGATATTCGTATTTAGGAGGTCCAAATCTATAAGAAAAGTTGGGTTTTATTTCGGGAGATTTTTCTTGTAAACTAGTGAAATCAATGAATACCGGGTGGAAAAAGTTTCGTTTTGATGCCAATAAGATAAAAAAAAAAGTTTGAGCCCGATCCGATAATATTTGATGGATCCCGTGACGTGAATAACTGAGATGGTCATTTTTATTGAATTTTAGAGTATTTCAGCATATTTTTGCATTATTAGATGTGTATATCGACTAATTATGTTTATGAATTAATGTTTATTTCTATTTTTATTGTATTGTTATGAATATTGAATGAATTTAAAAGACTTAAAAATATCGATTTTGTATTTTAAACATTTATTTTTTGGGTTTTAGAGGTCTAAAAGTCATTTTTATTGAATTATCGCTTAATTTTTTCATATAAAATTTATTTTTACTGTTCAATCATACTGTTATTCTTTTACTTCAGATAAAAGAAAACAAATAAAACATTTGAACATTAAACTAATTCATTATACATCCAACTAATTCATTATACATCCATCCCTAAATTGAATCGGGCACTGATCAGAATATCGCTGAAGCCGTCTAAAGTTTGTTGATTGAATGGGGAATAGCTGTCCTGTTTTGATACAATTTCAACTAAAACCGGCTTAAGCGATGGTGCTTGCTTTTATTTAGATCAACTTCTTGGCCGGAAACTTATTCAATTTGCTCAATTTTCAAATCGCGCTCAAAATGTTTTAGAGAAGAAATTTGGCGCATCTAGTGCACCTGGACCGCTTCTTTTCAATTGTTTTGCAAAACAGTTACTCGTACTCAATGGCGCGGCTGAAAGTTCATGAAGGACTACAATTGCGTTCTGACTCGTGACGAGAAAGAGTTTCCATATATGTATATTAAAAATTGTTGATCAATATTGAAAAAAGTTTCCTTCGCATAAAAAATCTAGTTTGATTAATCAGTCCCAAGATTAATTATCACTATGATGTGTTTTGTTTTCTTTTATTTGAAATGAAAGAAAGTCTTTTTGATGAAACAGCATAATTGAACAGTAAAAATAAATTTTATATGAAAAAATTAAGCCATAATTCAATAAAAATGACTAGACCTCAAAAATCCAAAAAATAAATGCTTAAAATACAAAATCGATATTTTTAAGTTTTTGCAATTCATTCAATATTCATAACAATACAATAGAAATAGAAATGAACATTAACTTTAGTCAACATGCACATTTTATAATGCAAAAATATGTCGAAATACACTAAAATTCAATAAAAAATGACCATCTCAGCTATACACGTCACGGGGGTCCATCAAATATTATCGGACCGGGCTCAAACTTTTTTTTTTATCTTACTGGCATCAAAACGAAACTTGTTCCACCCGGTATTCATTGATATATTTTTTTTTGAATAGCCATACAAAGCGTGGCCACCCTAGTTTATGCTCCAAAGCATAAAATTTTTTATTCTTTGTTTTAGAACTTTTCCAGTAAAAGATGATATAATTTCAACTTAGAGGAACTCCCCTTGTTCATTTTTTTCCTATTTCGATATAATAACTCTTATATAGAAAACTCAAATTAATTGTTTCGACTCAATTCTTATTGTAATCTTACCAGTATAATAGTTTTTATTTATATTATATTTTCTATTCCTTTATAATCATTTCCACACCAGAAAAAAGGCCTATATAGAAATCATTTCAAAGATTTTCTTTTTGTCGTATCAATTCAAATCTCATACAATAATTTTACATCAATAATCTAAAGCTTTTATTCATTAAAGCGTGCTTCACTAAAAAAATAAAAAGCTTATCAAGAGAAAATAATTAAATTATAAAGTTAAATTAAAAATTTATACTGTACAACAATTGAGATGTGAAATAAAAAAACGGAAATAAAAATTGTTATAAAACAGAATAAAATCATAAACAAAATTCACAGAAAAAAAATAACAGAAACAGCTCGAACGTAGAAAATGTAAACAAAATAAATTTAATATCGCGAATCTCGATTTGATTATTTTTATTTATGTTTGTTCTGCTGAATGATTTTAAATTTGACGTTTCCGTACTTCAGTTTTTTTGAAATAGTCCTTAAACATTGTTTCATATCGAGGTATGTTTATTTATAATTTTATAAATGTAATGCTTACTGCATGGAGTAGGACAGTGTAAGCAGTTTGTCATTTTCTATTTAACAGATTAAATTGACTTAAAAGATTTGTTGAAAATGATGAGGGTCAAATTTTAACGCATGAATGACAAAATGGTTTGGTTAATGGTCCATTTGACCTAATAACAAAAACCTCATTTTTTTTATTTTTGCTTAATTTATAATTATTTTAGAACTTTTAGAATATCATTGTTTGTATCAACCTCAGCTACGTACTTACCTTATCAGCTTTCTCTTTTACTTTCAAATAATTTAAATATTTTTTTGTTTACGCTACTAATTATTTCCATCTAAAATACAAATAACTTAATGTTCTTATAAAATTCACTTTATATTCATTAATCGTACTAATTTTATTCGTAATTTTTGTACAAATGAAAAATGTAGAAAGTAACAAATGAGTATATGGTTAATCCAATATTTAAATTTATATCCTCTGAAATGTAAAAACTTTAAGATTTAAATATAATTGTGATTTTAAATATTTTGTGATCTAATTTAAAATAACCAAAAAATATTATGTATAAGTTGATTTATATTATCTTTTTGCAAGGATTACACGTTCGTGAGATTGAAAATAATTACCAAATAAATAAATTTCAATTAATGACAGTTTGATCTTGTTTTGTTTTTGCTTGTGAGAGGTTAAGTGGTAAGATTTTAACTTCATTATTATAACGAAAAGAATTGTTTTAGATTAATAAAGCACATATGTAGCAGGTTCGTGATTTTTCTGATGATGATTAATTGCGCAACGCTTAAATATTGAAATTAAACAATTATATTTAGATATAATTTATCTTGTTTTGTATTAATTGAACTTATTTAAGTCTGGTAACTCGATATTTTGTCCTTTACGAATATTTATTTATTATATATTATATGCAATTAAATTTAATTTAATAATTTAATATTTAACATATTGTAACGACTCTTCGTTGGTTCTTTTCGATTATTGAGCAAATACGACAGTAAAAAGACGGATCTTTAGTTAACAAACTCGCAATCTTTATTTATCAACCAATTACAGCAACTTCCGATTTTAATTACAATAAATTCTATGGTCTCCAATTTATGTACCACCGCTTTTCCACAATTTGAATCAATAATATTCGGAATCGTAAAATTTGTATTCACTATTCCACTAAGTTCAAATTCTTTCACTATTAGTACTCAGGCTCAAGTACCACCGATTATTCCTTATACTTGCGAATATTTGTAAAACACTTTTAATTGCAAAGTTAAAACTGACTATCTGATATTTTGTTCGCTTATTTTTATCCAAACATAAATAAGTTGAAACTTCTATAATCCACTAGGAATCAATATTACGTAGTACGTACATCTTGAATAGGCCACACCTATTTTCATTCATTAATGTAAACATTTGTATAACAAATTTAATTTACATTAATTTATGCAAATTGTATTAGTTAAAAGGAGTTAACTTTTAATTCATCTTTGCCATAGTCTGAATGTGGAAAATATTTATGCAGAATGTATTGGTTATTTATGTGTAAATTAAATTAACCCATTCTGGACGAAGTTTATTACGATATGCAATTAAAATGCATTTTACAATTTTGTTAAAAATGTCCAATCATCGACTATTGCACCATCTCGCTAGCAATAACACCTTTTTTTAACAAAAAAACCTCCTTATTTTTAAGATTCCGGTATGCAATGGTACATATTTTGTGTGCCGACTAAATTTTTTGTTAGTTTTAAGATTAGTTCAGAAAATGAAAAAAAAGATGTGAACCTATAGCGCCATTTTGAAATTAAAACTTAATATAAACAAATTTAAAATATATTTAACGCCATATTGAAATTGAAATTCCATATAAAAAACTTTAAAAAATTTAATTAAAAACACTAATTCATTTTTTGCATATGGCAAGATATATTGTTTTCTTGCACATGGCGTCAATCAAACGGGCTATGAATATATGATTCACATCTTCAAAACTAAATATACCAGGTTCCAATCCTGATAAAATAAAATCAGTTTGTTAAGGTTTGTAGGAACCAGATTCCTTCCTCTACAATTCAATTAAGATAAACTGAAATAATTTGTAGCTTGCAAAAATATAAAAATATAAAATCACTCTCTATTATTAAAACCTTTGAGTTGATAACTTTAAAACTAACTTCTTGTGATAAAGAAGTTTGTTAGTTTAATTGATTTTATTAATACAAAATAAATATATTGAAATTGAAAATAAAAGTTTGTTTCAAATTAAAATATTATTAAAATAGTTTAAATAGTTTATTGAAACTATAAATGGTGATTCCCGATTTAGATACATCAAGATAAATGAATACAACACTTTCAGAAAATTTAGGCCGTGCAACTGGAAATCTGGTGTAATATTACATTGCTCCAGATAAAAGGTAAATTTCAAACAAATAATAAAATAACAATTAAAAAGATTCGTAATTACTGCCACAAAAATATTTTATTTTGGGTACACGAACAACGATAATATACATCAATTAAAATTGTTACAAAACCAAGTGGGATTTTATACAAAAAATTTTACTGCAACTGTAATTTAATAAATAAAAATGTTTGCCGTGCATCAAATCAAATAAAATTCATTCAAATCAACTCAACAATCAGACTAAAATAAACAGTCAACTAAACAATCAAATTACAAAACAACTCAACTCAAAATCAACTAAAAAAAAATAACTTGTAAAAAAATGAGTTACAAAATTTTTTTTATTCGCCTACATATTGTGTAAGTGTTACTTTATTACTGTGATTTGCGGCTTTAAAGTGTCACTTTTCAACTATTTATTTTGTTGTCATGACTACGTCCAAAAAAGTAAAGAGCATTTGTATTTCTTTAAATTCTATGAAAAATAAAATTTTTTATCAAAGCAACCCTTAAATTCAAAATTTCATTATCCAATTAAAATGGTTGTTATCATTTGTTGTCATAGCTACACAATAATTTGGAAAAAATAACCAATATTTTGTCAAAGTTTGCTTGTTCCACATATTTGTATTTTAAAATTTATGCAAATTTATAATTTTAATTTAGAATAAACATTTTTTTTTTAAATATTTTGCTTGCGGCGAATAAAAAATAGTATATGATGCACGGACGTAAGCTATTTTGGACTTAATGAGGGTGCAAATCTCGGCTAGCGCCTCGATTTGCAAACTCCACATACGTCTAAAATCTTTAGCTTTACATCCTAGCATCATAATGTTCTATTATATTATTCAATACACGCAAACCAATTAATAAAAAGAATAAAATAGTACATTATGATGCAAGGACGTAAGGCCAAACATTTTGGACGTATGTGGAGTTTGCAAATCGAGGCGCTAGCCGAGATTTGCACCCACATTAAATCCAAAATAGCTTACGTCCGTGCGTCATATACTATTTTTTATTCGCCGCTAGCAAAATATTTAAAAAATAGTACATTATTTAATTAGGAGCTAATGTGATACTTTTTGTGTTGAGTCTATAGTTTGACGGCCGACCGCAGGGAGGCCGACAATTATAGACGAAACACAAAAAGTCACTTTAGCTCCGAATTAAATACACTATTTTTTCGGCAAACGTTTAAATTTTTTATAAATATGAAATTAATACATCAAACTTTTTATAAATATGAATTTGTACCGTCATAATTACTTTTAAAAAAGAGAAAAAAACATTAATTTTTTTATCAAAGCAGCCTTTTCAAAATTTCATAATATGAGAATCAACTTATTTTTTGTTGTCATAACAATATATTGAATGTTGTCATAACAATATATTGTTGTCATACAATATGTTTGAAAAAATCACAAACTAACAAATAACAAATGCTACTTTACAGCCTCCGTAATATAAAATAAAAATGGCGTTACTTTTGCTGTCGCTAGACGTTACTTTTGCTGTCAGGCTAAAAAGTAAGACTTTAGCTAACTCCCTAGCGGCAGTAAAGTTACACTTTACAGCCGTTTGCCTAAAAATTGTTTATTCTGAATCAAAGTTATAATTTTGCATAAATTTTTAAATGCAAATATGTTGAACAAGTAACCTTTGACAAAATATTTATTATTTTTTTCAAAATAATTTTTTTTTTAAGACCTAGGTCTAGACCTGGGTCCCACAACAACTGGCGTTCTAAGGTGTTGATTAACGCTTTCTTGCAACATCTGCGGGTTGAAGTCACCTGAGACTAAGTGTTCCGGCAAACTATTCCATTTGTACGCAGTTCGGACAAAGAAATCTCTCTGCGATTTGCCAGTATGACAGCGCGGGATCTTTACCGTTTCACTGGTTGCGGCAGCTGATTGCCGTGTAGAACGGAGGTAAAAATAAGTTTGAGGCATGATGCTGCTGATTTCATCTGAGCACTGTTGATGACGATATTTGTAAAAAACAACGAGGTTAGCAACAGTGCGACGATGTTGTAGGGAATCAGGCTTTGATGTCAAACTATGACAATTTGTATAGCCCGCTTTTGAACAGAGTCCAAGAGGGCCAAGATGGAAACAGAGGCAGCACCCCAAACTTGACAACAGTACTCCATACAGGGACGAATTGTATAACTATGACAACAAATAATAACAATAATTTTAATTGGATAATGAAATTTTGAATTTAAAGGTTGCTTTGATAAAAATTTCTATTTTTTATAGAATTTAAACAAATACAAATATTTTTTACATTTTTGGACGTAACTATGACAACAAAATATATGGTTAAAAAGTAACACTTTACGGCCTCAAACCACAGTAATAAAGTACCACTTTAATATCTAAGCGAATAAAAAATAAGCGAATAATTTGCATATATTGTTTTGGTCGTTGTTTAAGCAACAAAAACTGCTCGCACATTATATTTTTTCTTTTGCTTATGTTTTATTTTGCTTCATGTGTGTGTTTCTCCCTCAATATAAGTCACTTTATATGAGTGATTCGGAGTCGGACTCCAGCGCACAAAGAATTTTACAATGGAACGCGGTACAAAATAAAGTGGGAGAGAAACCACCACCGCTACAAGTGCAAAAAAATACGAAACCTAACCTAATCAGAAAAGAATATGGCGACGACAACACTCCCAGATTTCATTGAAGTGGACCCTGGATTGTGGTTCTTGTTGGTAGAGAATTTATTCGCTACCAAAGACATTACCAACGACAAGCAACAGTTCGGCGCAGTTGCTCTTAAACCAAAGGTTCTTTCTATCGTTCGCCCTCTTTTGCTAAATCCCCCCCCAACGAATCGTCACGAAACACTGAAAGCTAACATCATTAGCCACCTTTCAGAGTCAGAACAAAATTGAATTGAAAAACTGTTAAGAACTGTAGATATTGGCAATCAAAAGCCTTCTTCATTCTACGACCAGCTACTTCTTATAGAAAAGGTCAAGTACATGTGACATCTACAGAGATCTGGAAACAACCACAACATCCGTTTGAGAAGATGTTAGAACAACTAACAGCTTCTTTTAACAATATGAAGTCACGTCTAGACAACTGAGAAAACTACTACCAGAGGTCAAAATCTCGATAACCGTCTAGATCCGTGATCCAAAACCGTGTGCCCGCGGGCACCATGGCGCCCGCCAGCTGTTTTGTGTGTGCTACCACAAAATATTACGTTCATTACATTTTTTTTTCATATACTTATTGACTTTTTGTTATTATTATTTTTCTTCTGTAAAACAATTTATATAAATTAATTCCTTTAATTAATGCAATTCTATCTATAATATGTTAGAACTATTGTAAGCAACACATATATTGAATTTAAATTGAATCACGTGCTGAGTGCTTATATGAGGGCTTTTCCAATAAGCAGGGATTTTCCATAAGAAATTATGTCAGCAATACAAGATTTACAAGAAGGTTACAAGAAGAATACATGCAAATTCAATCGATATGCAAATGCAACTAAAAAATGACTTAGAAATATGTGAATGGTTTGGTTTACAATTTGATGAGTAAGCTGATATATCAGATACCGCACAGTTGGCAGTCATGGTGAGATTGCTTTTACTGACTTTACTGTAAAAGACCAGCTGTTAAAAATATTGCCAATTAAAGGGCGAACATCAGGTCAAAATATATTCAACATACTCGTAAGGTATGCAAAATTAATAGATATGCCTCTCCACATGCTATCTACAAACACTACTGACGGGGCACCATCAATGGTGAGCAATATTAACAAATTTGTTGCCCTGTTACAGAAAGATAGATGAATCATGTCCCTACTTTATGGGATACCATTGTATTCATCAAGATGTTGTGTGCAGCTTTGCATGTGCATGTGCATGCTTTTATTTTCCCAAGTCGTGAAAAAAGTAAAGAAAATTGTTGATTCTAATCGAGCAGCTCCTTTACAGCACCGACTATTCAAGGCTTTACTAGAAGGGTCTTAAGATCATTCCAATCTTATATTGAATGCAAAGATACGATGGCACAGTAAAGGTAAAGTGTTTTTTAAGATTTTTAAGCTTGAAGAGATCAAAAAATTTATCGAAACAAGTTTTTCGGTGAAAAACGTTCCGGTTTTTGGATCGCATATATTACAAAACAAACAAATTCAATATATTTATGAAACAAATGTATAGTAAAGATGCTAAAAAAAAGTTTTGAGCTATTCTTGTAAAAATCCATCAAGGATTCTGGAAGTTACACCAGAAAAAAGTTGAAAAAAGCCAAAACTTACGTTTTTTTAAATTTTCTATATTCAACGCCATAAATTTTGAACAAACAGTGATTGTAAATTTCTTGGAGCCTGTAGTTAATTCAATTCCCTTTCTTCACACGAAAGAAAAACACAAATATTGGTGCAGGCACAAATATTGGTGCAGGGTGCACCAAGTTATTCAAGTTTTCCCAAAAAAAATCAAAACTCGAAATTTGGAAAAAAAACTTTTTATTAAGAATAATTTAAATTCTGCAACATAATTGTTTTATATATGAGTTGTTATATAGATTATCGAATAAAAACTGCGAGATATTTTGAGTTTTCCTTATTTCAACCGCGTTTATGTCTTTTTTCTTTTCTTTTTGTGCCCCATCGTAAATAATATTTTACAAGTTCAGTCGCTCTCAAACATCAGTTGAGAAGCATTTTAAAATAGTAAAATGTAAAGTTAAATTTATTTAAATGGCGTCGTCATGAAGTTTCAAGCGTAAAAACAGTACAAACACATTTTATTTTATTTGTGGAAGTTACATAATACATCCTGCTAAAAAATCACTCCATTTATAAGAATAGCATATCTTCATTACACTTCGGTATAGAATTGAATAAAGATAAACCGTGGATGCCGAAACTGTATAACAACTCATATATAAATCAATTATGTTGCGGAATTTAAATTATTCTTAGTAAAAAATTTTTTTTTCCAAATTTTGAGTTTTGACTTTTTTTTTAGAAAACCTGAATAACTTGGTGCACCCTGCACCAATATTCGTGTTTTTTACCTTAAAAACGAAAGGAAATTGAATGAACTGTAGGTTCCGAGAAATTAAAAAAATTTATAATCATCGTTTGTTCAAAATTTATGGCATTGAATATGGAAAATTTTTAAAAACCATAAATGTTTGATTATTTGGGATTTTTGTGAGCAATTAAACTCAAGTAACTGAGGAAGTTATTTGAATTTTATCAATTCAAAGGTATGGTTGGAAATATTTCAGAAAAATCTCTGTTTTTCTCTTTTTTGAAATGTTTGATATTTTTTTTTATTTTTTTCGAGTGTAACTTTCAGAATCCAGAATCCTAAAAAATGAATATGATATTCGTGTTCACCAGGTCTATAAGAAAAGTTGCGTTTTATTTTTCTTGGATTTTTCGTTTTAAATAGTGGTATCATGGAAAATCGAATACTTTAAATTTGAAACTTCAGGGCAAAGGTAAACATATCGCTACAATGATAGGCTCTGTAAACTCATTTAAATCAAAACTTTATTTATGGATATCTCATCTGAAAATTAAGTCTCTGTTGTATTTCCCAAATTTGACGAACATGGTAAAAATTGTGACCCATCATCACTTGAAATACTATCCAAGAAATTGGAGCCTAGCCGTATTAGCAACATCGATTGGAAAACTTATTGAAAAAGGAGCAAAGGTACTGGAACTTCAGATTTTGGGTCTAACCAATAGCATTGGTGTGAAATCATATGTAACAGATGAAAGCTTTTGGAACTTGGTTGACAAAGAAAGAATCCATAAATATATGTATGTTATACATGTTTATAAAATATATAATTATAATTATGTTATTTTGTACATTTTTTGGATTATTAATTATAAAGTCACTATAAATCTACCTTGAAAATAAATGGTGCCCGTTACATCATCGGTAATTTGGAATATGCTCTTTGCTACTAAAAGGTTGGGGACCACTGGTCTAGATACACGTCTTTTCGACGAAACAATTTTAGACCTAGAAACAGATCACCTTCTTCGAAAAATATTTGCTGGTATCATCAAACCTTGGGACCGTAAATATCACACCGAATTCAGGAAACTAACTGTTCCTAACGTGAATACGGCTAAGGTTAGGATACAGACTACAAGCCGTCTGTTCGTCAGGTGTTTCAATACGAATCTTTAATATCTTATTGACATAGGCGCTGATGTTTCAGTGATCCCGTGTCAATCTTTTTCAAACCTAATCAAAGACGAACACAATGTCCTGACAGCCGCTAATGGATCTATGATACACACTTTTTTAGAACTAAATTATTGAGTTTAGATTTGAGTCCCCGTAGAGAACTATGGCATACATTTGTCGTAGTATTAGTAAGTAAACCTATTATAAGTGCTGACTTTCTGACCAAGTTCTCACTGATTGTCGATCTACAGCGCAAACGCTTACTAGATACAAGAACACAATTAACAGTGAATACTATTTCATGCTCATATAGTACGCCTCCGAGACATGCTCCATGACTTCCTATCTCTCACTCAGGAACCCAAATATAACGCTCCACTACATTTGGTTCCAAAGAAGGATCAAAATGATTGGAGAACTTGCGTGGACTATCGACGTCTGACTGCTGTTACCATCCCAGATCGATACCCAATACCACACATGAGTAATTCTTTTACAAACCAAGCAGATTTGGACAAAATCTGACCGACACATTTTTGATTTGGCTGAACTTTTTTTTGCAGGTATAAAAAAAAAGATATACGTGTTCGGGGATTTTTTTTTATTTTGGGAAAATATAGCGGTTCTAAATTTCGAGAATTTCGTGATTTTTGGCTTGACAAGTTATTTTCAAATATTCATAACATCGGTTTTATTAAAGGCAGAATTCTTGTTTTATTTGGAAGTTAAAAGATGCTAGTTTACAAAAAGAATTAAAATTAATAAAAGTTATTCAGAAATTCCTATTGTTATTACCCCATATTACCCGTGCTCCACCCACAAAATAAGTTTTTGGTATGACCAGACCATCGTATTCTACGTTTTATTTCGTATAAAAAGTATTTTTAATTAAGGGAGAAATGATTTTTACTGTTAGAAATAAATAAATTTATCGAGCGTGGGACAACAAAAAATTAGATATATGTGTCATTCTTTTACATACCGAACAGATTGGGACAAAATGTGACTAAGACAAAAAAAAGTTGTTGACAAAAAAAAAAAAAAAAAATAAAAATGAAATTTAAAAAAAACTGTTATTTATAAAAATTATTAACAAATTCTTATTGTTATAAACAAATAAAATGTTAAAATCAACCGTCTCCCGCAAAAATTTTTTCAGCTGAATCAAAAATGTCTTAGTCACATTTTGTCCTAATCTGTTCGGTATGTAAAGGTATCACCCATATATGGAATTTTTTATCGTCCCGCGCTCGATAAATAAATTTATTTCTTGCAGTACAAATCATTTTTCCATTAATTAAAAATACTTTTTTATAGGAAATGAAATGTAGAATACGGATGATCATACTAAAAACTCATTTTGTGGGTGGGGCAATGTCTAAAGATCAATTTGAACATTTGGTTTGTTAATAACAATAGGAATTTGTTAATAATTTTTATTAATTTTAGTTTTTTTTTGTAAACTAGCATCTTTTAGCTTTTAAATAAAACAAATTAGAGGTTTCTATCTTTACTCCGAAGTTATGAATATTTAAAAAAAACGTCAAGCCAAAAATCACTAAATTCTCGAAATTTAGAACCACTATATTTTCCAAAAGAAAAAAAAAATCCTCGAACACGCATATCTTTTTTTTTATATAAAACCCATGAAAAAAGTTTCAGCCAAATCAAAAATGTGTCGGTCAGATAGGTGTTCGGTTTGTAAAAGAACTACCCATATACAGGATTTTTCCATGGATCTTCACGGATACAATACATTCTCCAAAATTGATCTTGTCCGGGGCTACCACCAAATACCAGTTGCTGCGGAAGATATCCACAAAACTGCGATAATTGTTCCGTTTGGTCTCTTAGAATTCCTTATGGTCTGAGAAACGCAGCTCAAACTTTCCAGCGTTTATAGAGAAGTGCTCAAGGGATTAGACTTCGTATTTGCATATATCAACGATGTTTTAAAGGCAGTCATTCCCCACAGAAACACCAAATCACTTACGCATTCTCTTCAAAAGATTATCTGATTTCGATATTAAAATCAAAATTTCTAAATGCTTATTTGGCGTTCCTTCTCTAGATTTTTTGAGCCTTGAAATCACAAAGGATAGCTTAAAGCCTTCCCCAGATCTAATAATGCCATGAAAGATTTTCCACAGCCAACTTCAGTTCGCCAAGTCCAGAGATTTGTGGGAATGGTAAACTTACCATAGATTTATACCCCACTTAACCGAACTAACTGCTCCACTACACGACTGAACTGGCCAAGAAAAAAAAGAAGTCAGACTTTGTCTGGCCGTCGAAAACTCGTCGAAGCTCTCTAAACGTTATTTCTGTCCTTCAATGGGTGTTGATGTTGAATTTTGGTCTAAGACATAGTTTATCATGTCAAAGATGTATATGTATATGTACATATTCATATATCTATATGTACATATATGTATATGTCATTCAGAATACGGTCAGATGCCTGCACCGTTGGCCAGATTCGAACATATTCACGTCGATTTGGTAGGTCCCGTACCTCCATCTCATGGATATTGCTATATCATGATTACAATCGTTCGTTTGACTCTTTGGCCGGAAGCAATACCTTTGGCGGATGAAGCAGCTGAGACTGTAGCAAAAGCTTTCTCAACAAATCATATTTCAAGATTTGGTGTGTCGTTAAACAATTTCAATTCAATTCAATTCAAAAAATTCATTTATTTGTACATAAAAAATTATTACATAAGAAAAATTAAATTTTAGATTTTAAAAAATAATATATATAAATAAAGATATACATGCTCTTGTGTTTCATAGGAAATACTGGCAGAGCATGAGAGCTCAGAAGCATAGGCAGACAAATTTAACACTAAATAAAATAGATTTTTAACATTTAGTAATATAAACAATTTAGAAAAAACAAGAATCACAAAGATAACATAAACATAAATATGAACAAGAGCAAGAACAACCAAGAGTTCTTACTTCAGCAACAGAACACACACGAGCACCAGAAAACTTATCGGAAAAATGCATTTACTTCAGCATACGTTTTTTCCAAAATCCAAACCCTAACGTTTCCCAAGAACATTTTAATTTGAGACAGAATCTGACAGTGACAAAACTTCAAATATATATTATTTGTATAATGATATATTTTTTTTATAAAACGCAAGGTGCGTCATCATTTCATTATTCCTTTATTTTCCTATAATAAACAAAAATTGAAATAGTAATGTATATTAGGTTATACACATTAAAAATGAAAACAATTTATAATCACGATGATATCAGTAAATAATGAGTTTAGGAAAATTACACGCTGGACGATAAAAGATTCATCATATTTGCAACTGATTATTTAGATACATGTTAAACAAAACTTATGTAACGCGAAGCAGATAATATTATAGTTGGAGAACGTGGAATATAGGGTGAGTTATCAAGATGCCGGCCATTGCTGGTAATGCAAACGGTTTATTTGTCTGACATGTCAAGTCCCGACTTCCCGAAAACCCACCTCAATTCCACAAACGTCACCTGGCAGAATTCGTAATCACGACAACTATTTATACATCCTGAAGATTCACATCCAATAGGACTAACAAATCTAATTGATCATTTAAAACAATGGATGCGATTTTCAATTCCAAAAGATACCCGGAACGATCCTCAGACTAATAGTTGCGTTCCAAAAGATCTTTTGAAATTCGATTATGTTTTCGTCAGGGTGGATAAGTTAAGACCTAGTTTATCACCACCATATGAGAGTCCGTTTAAAGTAATCGGACGATTCCGGAAAAGTTTCATCGTCAAAATCAAAGGTAAAAACCAGACGGTTTCAATTGACAAACTGAAACTAGCGTACATGACCGACACAATTCAAAGCGTATGAAATCTCCGAAAAGTAACTTTCCAGTTAGGTACACAACACTCTAACAGTACTGGGGCCCTATTCCCGAACACATAAATGTGAATTTTGACAATATTGTGAAGTTTGTATTATATAACATTAAATGGTAACGGTAACGATTTAGACAATATTGTGAAATTCGTTTTTCGTAAAATCGTTACCGTTACCGTTAAATGTTATGCAATACAAACCTCACAATATTGTCCAAATTAACATTTATGTGTTCGGGAATAGGGCTCCAGCAAGAAACAAAAATAGATGTTAACTCATCTCCTATTTTTTTTAAAGGAAGGCAGTGTTGTAGGAACCAGATTCCTTCCTCTACATTTCAATTAAGATAAACCGAAATAATTTGTAGCTTGCAAAAATATAAAAATATAAAATCACTCTCTTATTATTAAAACCTTTGAGTTGATAACTTTAAATTAACTTAAAAAAAATAAGATAAAATTAACTTCTTGTGATAAAGAAATTTGTTAGTTTTATTGATTTTATTAATATAAAATAAATATATTGAAGAAAATAAAAGTTGGTTTCAAATTAAAATATCATTGAAATAGTTTCAATAGTTTATTGAAACTATAGGTTTCGTACTTTGAAATAAAGTAAAAACGGTACCCTATTGGTGAGACTTCGGTATCCGTTTGAATTTCTACATAATCGATTTTCTCACAAACTATAAGTGCTATCAACTTGAAATTTTCCACAATTAAAAAATGTATTTGTTCACGCACATTACAAAAGGAAAAAATTGAAAATATACACGGTTATAGGAAATGTTGTAAAGATGGAATGAAAACTATAGCGGTTCATAGTTTTCAATGTTATTTGGAGTGGGTTGAGGGTGGAAATTTTGAAAAAAAATTATAAATTTTAGCCTTTACGAGTGAGGTGTCATATGAACGGTGAATTTTCTAGTCCAAAACAACTTTTTTGGTAATTTTCGAACGCACGCCGCACAGTTTTCAACTTATTTTCAAAAATGTGAAATTTTTTTAACTCCCCCCCCCCCCCCTCTCCCCAGGAACTATGAACATTAAAAAAGAAATTTGTTTTAAAAAATCATGGTTATAGGCTCTGTTACCGCTGATTCTAGAAATGGACTGTATAATGTTTCCTTTTTTTGTTTTTAAATAAAACAACACTCAGAACAATTAACTTTATAAAATGAAAAAACTATGCTTTAATTTGATTTCAAAAAAGACTTATTCTTACAACAAAATAATTTACTGTAGTCGTTTCGAGGTGACACGAGAGAATAAGAAAAAAAACGAAAGTTACGCAGAGCATGAAAATATACAACACAAAAAATGAGATGAGATAGATTTAATGACGTCATAACAGCAGACGAATACAGTTAGCGGTTGGAATTATTTTAATGCTTTTCGTAACATGATTCTAATAATTTTACTGAATGGAATTCCAGAATATATTGAACATTCCGGCCACCTTGAACAACGTAGTTTTCAAAACATGGAATACTATCTTAATTATAAAAGAAAATGTAACAATTTTTATAAAACAAAATTCAGAATAATTTAAATTGTTGCATTTTCACGAATTACATAATTGAAAGTAAAGACAATCAATTAAAATAAGATAATAATCAACTGATTATTCTATCTAATAAATTTAATGATTTGACGCGAAACCAAATTTGACTTAAATTAAATTTTATGATGATAATGACGGAGCTGGTGAAGAATCCTGTTCAATATCATCAGCTGATTTGTCGTGACGACACGAATATAAGAGTCATTACCTGGGTGTACAGCAACAATCCTACCAATAATCCATTTCATCGGAGGAACGTTGTCATCTTTCAAGAGTACCAACGAATTCAACTTTACATTTGTTGTAGGTGATGCCCATTTGTTGCGTTGTTGCAACTCACATAAATATTCACTGGACCATCTCTTCCAAAATGTTTGCAGATTATATTGTAGTTTTTGCCAGCGCGACAATCTATTGAAGTTTAGATGTTCAAGTGATGGATCTGGGATTGCATTTAATGGGCATCCAATCAGAAAATGACCTGGAGTCAAAACTGTGAAGTCAGAAGGATCGGATGAAACAGGTGAGAGAGGCCTTGAATTTAAACATGCCTCAACTTGATTTGTGACAGTTTGTAATTCTTCGAACGTAAATTTAGAGTTGAACAACGTTCTCCTTAGGTGATGTTTTGCGCTCTTTATTGCTGACTCCCAAAGTCCCGCAAAGTGTGGTGAACGTGCTGGTATCGTTTTCCACTGGATACTGTTTTCAGAGCAGTACTTCAAAACATCATGTTGATGTAATTCGTTTTCAAACAATTTAACCAATGTTTGCAGTTCGCTTTGAGCACCGACGAAATTAGTTGCATTGTCTGTGTAAATAGATGATGGACGACCTCGTCTTGATACAAAACGACGCAGACTTGCCAAAAAGGCTACTGTGGTTAAGTCTGAAACAATCTCTAAGTGAGTAGCTTTTGTAGCGAAGCAGATAAAAAGTGCAATGTACACTTTGCTGGTGGTATTTGATCGAATTTTGGAAGTAATATTAAACGGCCCACAGAAGTCAATCCCAATTGAAGAAAAAGCTATGCTTGGTGTAACTCGCTCTGTTGGCAATTCTCCCATGAGTTGATTGATATTGGTTGGTTTCACTCTAAAGCACCTGATGCAATCATGAACGATTTTGCGGCAAAGTTTTCGACCATTAATCAACCAAAAGCGTTGACGAAGTGTGTTTAATAAAGCTTGAGGGCCACAATGTAGATTTCTATGATGTTCTCGGCGAGCAAGAAGAATACTTAGAGTGTGATGACTTGGTAGAAGTATGTTGTGTTTTTGATCATAAGGAAGATCTGCATGTTTTAACCGGCCACCAACGCGAATAATACCGTTTGCATCAATGTATGGATTTAACTTGATGAGAGAACTCTTTCGACTAAGTGTTTGTTCATTTTTTAGTCGGATAATCTCTTGTTTGTACGAATAATGTTGAGTAACTTTTATTAAACATTTAAGAGTTTCGTCAAGTTCAAGTGCAGTGATCGGACCATAAATACGATTGCTGGAGAGTTCTGCAGATAATTTCGAATTGTTTATGAATCGACGACATAATGTAGTAATACGAAGCAATTTGTTGACGTCAGAATAGCGTTCGATTAGATCGTGAGTTTCAGTTGAAATAAGAGTGATTTCAGCCTTGCGAAATTCTGTGTCTTCGGTAAACTCTTCGGTAAATGGTTGTTGAAATGGTATTTTATTTTCTTTCAGAAAGTGTGGTCCTTGCCACCATATTGTCGTATTTTCGAGTTCGCTTGGCATCAGCCCTCTGGAGACTACATCAGCTGGATTGAATTGCGTGGGAACAAAATACCACATTTCTGGAGAAGTCAATTCCTGTATTTGGGCAACCCTATTTGCAACGAATACAACGTATTTTGATGGTGACGATTTTATACGATGAAGGGTTATCTCGGAATCAGTCCAAAGTTGAACTTTGTCAAACTTCATATTCATTACAGACTGAACTTTGTTATATAATTGAGCCAGCAATAAAGATGCACACAGTTCCAAGCGTGGAATCGTTTGATTTTTCAAAGGTGCAACTTTTGATTTTGCACATAGCAAACTGACATAGTAGTTATTGTGAGTATCCGCACATTTGATGTAAATACAGCAGCCATATCCTCGTTCGGATGCATCTCCGAAACCATGGATTTCTATGGATATTGGATTCGGAATTGGTACTACACACCGAGGTACTGATAGACTCTGAATTGATTGTAATTGATGAATAAATTTTGACCAGTATTTAGATTATGCTTGTGGAAGCGGATCGTCCCAGGATAAACTAGAGTGTTGCCAGAGTTTTTGCATGAAAACTTTTGCTGTGAACGTTACAGGTGCAAATAGCCCAAGTGGATCGAATGTCTGTGCGATACCTGAAAGAATGCAGCGCTTTGTTAATGTTTCGGTTAAGTGATGCTTACCAATCGAAGGGGTTATTGTATCGTTGTGAGTATTCCACATGATACCCAATACACAAGTTGATTGATCGGCATTGGAATCATCCGGAATTATCTCTTTGCAGTTGGATACCCATTTGCAAAGCTCGAAGCCACCTCTAGCGAGCAATTCTGTAAGTTGTGATTTAATATTTTTTAGATCTGATTTATTATTTGTCCCGGAAATTGCATCGTCAACGTAAAAATCGCGTTCTAGAACAACGGCAGCATTTGGATAATTTTTACGTTCATCATTTGCAAGTTGTTTAAGTGTGCGTATTGCAAGAAACGGTGCACTTGCAGTACCGTATGTTACTGTGCAAAGTTGGAAACAAGAAATTTGATCATTATCGTTTTCCCTCCACCAAATTCTTTGAAGATGTCGATATTCAGGATGAACCATAATTTGGCGGTACATCTTCGTGATGTCAGCGGTGAAACCGAAGATGTATTTACGGAATCTGATGATGATAGAAAACAAGTCCTCCTGAATGGTTGGACCAACCATTAGGGTGTCATTTAGGGATTTGTTGTTACTAGTTTTAGCCGAACCATTAAACACAACCCTCAATTTAGTAGTAGTACTTGTTGGTTTCAGGACGGAGTGATGAGGCAGAAAATAACTTCGCGACAATTCAGACGGATCAAGTGATGCTACTTTTTCCATATGGTGGAGTGATAAATATTCATTCATGAATTTATTGTATTCAAGTTGAATATTTGGATTTTTGGTTAAGTTACGTTCTTGATACATGAATTGACCGAGTGACTTTTTATAATTTTGACCTAAACTGGAATTTGTTTTTATGGGTAGTGCTACACTATATCTACCATCTATCAGTCGGCGAACATTATCTGAATAATGTTTGTTACACATTTTTTCTTCAATAGAAAGAATGGTTGGATTTTTAATTTCTTCAAGTTCCCAAAACTTTTGTAAAGAACTGTTGAGAGTTTCGTTTGAGCAATGTAAGGTCACTACATTGTTTACGGTAGTGGTTGCGGTTACTGATATTGGTACTCTACCATTTAGTACATATCCAAAAACAGAGTTGTGGAATGGGGGAAGTTCAGGAATAATTTTTATCCGATCTCCAAGAATGATATCAGAATAAATCTCAGCACCAATAAGCATATCTATTTGCTGTGGTATATGAAACTTTGGATCACCAAGTTGTATGGAACTCGGAATTTTATTCTGATCAAATTTCACTTTGTATAACTGAAGATCTGCTGTAACAGTCGGAGCTACCAGAAAAGAGAGTGAAGCGGAAAAATCTGATACTCGAGACTGAACTATGAGATCAACTGTATTTTTAATATATGAAACATTTCCAAGAATTCCTGAAATTGGATAGTGCGTCGAATGTTTACTTGCATGGAGTTTTTGACACAATTTCTCAGTCACCAAATTTGACATCGAGCCTGGGTCAATAACAATACGACAAGGCAAGCTATATCCTGAATCACTTTTAACCCATATGACAGCAGTAAAGAGTAGAACCTGTGATATAGGATCAGTATTATGCACATGGTTAGAGACTGTAGTAGGTGATGTAGCTGACAAAGCATTCACATTGATAGCAGGAGTAGATAGGTCAGAATTTTGAGTGCTCTTTAAACTCGAATCAGAATTCACAGGCAGGCTATCAACATTATTAGCGCTCCTTGTAAGATTGTTCGATGGAGGCAAATTATCAATATTATTAGCACTCCGTGTCAGATTGTTTGATGGAGGCAATTTTTTATCATTGTGATTATTTTTATTTTTGTTTACGTGTAGCAACGTATGATGTCTCTGATAACATAAGCGACATACACCCGATTCGCAATCAGTGAATCTATGATCTTTTCCGAAACAATTAATGCATAATTTTAGTTCCAAAACTAGATCTTTACGTTTATCACTTGATAGATTGATAAATTTATTGCAATGAAACGGAGAGTGTGCTGCATTACAAAATGGACATGTTTTACTGATTGACAGTAGTGTGCTGTGAAATTGATTACTTCCAAATTTGTAATTTGTGGATTGATTACTTTTGTGACTCACTTTATTTGAGATAATCGGTTTTTTACTAAATTGATTTGACTGATTGGATTGACTGGAGGAATTTAATTCAAGGATTTGCACACGGTTTTTGAGAATGTTCATGAATTCTTCAATCTTTAAGATTTTGTAATTGACTGAAGCTTCATCTATTTTCCGTCGTGAAGAAGAATCTAGTTTTTCACTCAAATGATGTGTGAGAAATAAATTTGAAGAATCGACATCCACATTGAGCGCCCTCAGAGCATCAAAATTTTTGTAGAACGTATCAATAAATAATTGAAGAGATGCTGCAGAGTTTTCTTGTACAGCTTTGATATTGTATATCTCCTTAATATGTATTTTTTTAATACGCGAATCATTCTCATAATGCTCGAAGAGACGTTTCCATGCAACGTCGTAATTTCCCGCAGTAGGTGGAAAAAATTCAATGAATTGAAAAGCTTTACCATTACGAATAGCTGTATGTAAATAATGAAATTTAAAAACTGGAATGATTGTTTCATTTACGTGAACTAGATTTTGAAATATGTCTCTGAAATTGATCCAAGAAATATACGAGCCATCAAATTGTGGTACTTGGATTTCTGGCATGGGGAGTGGAATTTTAGTTTGAACCTTGTTATGCTCAACTAGGTTCGCTGTAAGCGATTGATCTCTAAATTCGACATTAGTGTTCGATTTTTCACTTAGAAGTGATATTAATTTAGAATCTATTTCACCATAAGCATTCTCAAAACTAAATCGTTCACTATTGTCGATTTCGTCTGGTAAAAGCCCGTCAAGATTTGATTGGGCATAATCAAATTTATTGTATATGTTTTGTATTCGATTATGCATAGATTTTAGTTCACCGTGTGTAATTGTATTACTTTCCCTATCAAGAATGTTTTTGAAGTACGTTAGACGACCTTTAATTCCAGCAATACGTTTTTTTAATAATTTTATTTCTGCTGTTAAATCTTCTGGTATAGGAGTCATTTTGTTTAATATTTTTTTAATAACACGACAATTCTTCAAAAATAATAAAAAAAACGTTGAAAGATATTATTTTGTAGACATAAACTAAACCAACTACGATCCTTGTATTAATCTGATACACTGTATGGAAGTAATAATTTTATGACGTCACCAACTCTGACGCGCACTTTCAGGTTAATTTAATGAATAATTTAATCACCAAGATATTTTATTAAATAAAATACAACAAGTTTGAAATGTAATTCACAATACTTATCTAGATTGATGATGAAATATTCCAAATTATTGATGGTTTGTTTGCCAATGAATAGAAACCTTTTCGAAATGAATGTAAAATGGCTGACTGGTGGCACACAATACACAAACTAAAGACGCGCTGAAGAAGTAAGATTTTTCTCTTTATAAAGTTTTATGAACACTTTTTTTATATGAATCGGGATCGAAGAACCAAATGTTACCGCTGATTCTAGAAATGGACTGTATAAGGTTTCCTTTTTTTGTTTTTAAATAAAACAACACTCAGAACAATTAACTTTATAAAATGAAAAAACTATGCTTTAATTTGATTTCAAAAAAGACTTATTCTTACAACAAAATAATTTACTGTAGTCGTTTCGAGGTGACACGAGAGAAAAAGAAAAAAAACGAAAGTTACGCAGAGCATGAAAATATACAACACAAAAAATGAGATGAGATAGATTTAATGACGTCATAACAGCAGACGAATACAGTTAGCGGTTGGAATTATTTTAATGCTTTTCGTAACATGATTCTAATAATTTTACTGAATGGAATTCCAGAATATATTGAACAGGCTCATCATTTTAAATGTTGTTTGAGGGGCTTGAAGGTGGAATTAAAAAAAAAAGTATTTTTATCCTTGACGAGGGGGTTGCATATGAAAGTGGATTTTTTTTTTGCAATTTGCGAATGCCTCGTTTTTGATTTATTTCTAAAATTGTGGTTTTGAAAAGGTTTATTCTCGTATAATATTATATACACGGAACCCTCGATGAGTGAGTTATATTCGCACTTGTTTGACTTTTTCTTTTGATTACAAGATCAATTTGGCGTGTGATGAGCTTTCTTCAATAAAACACAGTTTCTTACAGATTGGATAATCAATTTTGTATTTTTATTGTATCTTTATAATTTCTCAAGAAAAAAGAGAACCACCATGTTTGTTGATGACAGTAGTTTAATTCTTTATTCCTTTTTTATATAATCAAAACAAATTCAAAACATTAAAACTGTTATTTTACCAAATCTAAATTTGGTAGGTTAAAATAAAACAACAAAGTGAAAAATAGAAAGGAAACGACAAAACACTGGATTTTACTTAAGAAAACCAATAGAAGTTAACTATATTTCCAACAATTCTATCTAACATAAATAAACAATGAGATCGGAAGTAGAAATATAAAGTGTGAATTAAGTTAGCTTTAGAAATTGAAACGAAAGTAATAGGTTATGCATTTTTTGAGTTTAAGGTTTTTCTTACAATTTTTATTTTTATTAAAGCTTGTTTGTTATTTATCTTAACAATAACTCATTTTCGAAACTGGCACTTGCATCCAAGTGCGTGACAAATCTTCTCTTTGGTGGCTTATGGTAGCTGAAATTTATTTGAGGTTAAGTATGAAGGGCAATATCTCAACAAGGCGTGGTGGAATACTAACACTTTCATTCCATAAATATAATCTTTAAAATAAGAAAAAATTGTAAATGACGAACAACATAAACCACTTTTTTAACAAAATGTTTGATGACAACAACATAGATAACTTTTGAGACCTAAGCCCTACAACAACATGCGTTCTGAAGTGTTGATAAATGTTTTTTTGAAACCATTGTAGATTGAAGACACTCGAAACTATTGATTCTGGCATATTCTACGCTGTTTGAACAAAGAAATCGTTTTACATTCTGACACTATGACAGACCAGTGAGTTAACGAGATCAGCAACAGTGTGACGGTGTTGTAAGGAATCAAGATTTGCTTTTAAATTTTAAACACCCACAAGTGGTATAACATGTTTTTGAACAGAGCTCAAAACAGCCAGAACAGAAATAGATGCACTCCATACATGGACGTGATGGGTCCTGGTGGCATTCTGTGACATCGTTAACTCCTCAGGGTAGTGAATTTGGTTTCTTATTTTATTTAGTTAGACACCGTATATTTTTATCAATAGCTTTTTAATATTCTTGAAACACAAAGTGTAATGAACTAACAATAAAATAAAGGAATTATTTAACCAGCACTAAATTTATATTAATTTTATTAATCTAAACAGCACTATCTTGTTCGATTTTACTTTTAGGCAAAAAAACTTTGATTATTAATAGCCGAATTAAAAATGAAATAAGAGTTTTTTGTTTTATTTCTTTTTTGTTTGTAGAGGTTAATTATTTAGGTTTAAATACATTAACCTCTACAGACGACTAAAGGACTTAAAAATGTGAAATAATTGATATGAAGTGAAAATTTTTTACATATATTGAGAAGGCTGAGTTTTCTAGACGAATTATCATTGCCATTTTATGATAGTCATTGCAAATTGAGACTCTGTATAATCGAATGCTTACACATTCGCCTACTTTTTCGTCACACATACTAATTGAAATATCATTGGGAAACTCTGTCGTCGATCTGGAAAAAATCAATATAGCAGTGTTTTGATGGAATTAAAATTAGCCAAACTATATATGTGGGCTATTCTTTTGAAAATTCACATTTACTTGTCGATTATGTATGAATTTTTGGTAATTTTTCACGGTTTTTCAGTATGGTACAGGATTGCTAATAATCTCATAGATTTCATTGAATTGATATACATTTTTACAAATGAGCAATATAATTATGTGATCGAAAAACGCTTTTTTTAAATTAATAATTCATCTCATTTCCACTGTGTGGCGCGCTGACACCTTTTTAGTGAAAAGCTCAAATCTCAAAATAGCACTTTTTCACATGTCTTACAGATATGTACAGATACATGGGTCGGACTATCATATTGTGAAGAGAAATTTTTAGGATTGCAAAAGATTTTTTCTACGATTTTTGAATATTACTATATATTCTTTTGAAAATGGACATGATTTTATCGTTTTTTTTAAACACCCAAAAATTTGGTATGTTTGGTATTGGCGAAAGAAAAAACAAAATTTAAGATTGTTTTTGGTTCTGAAATGCAGTTAAGAAGTTTTGGTCATATTTAAAGGTTTTTCGGTATGATGTCGGTGTCTTACTACTCTCGAAAATTTTGTTGATTCGATGTAAATTTTTGCAAGTATGTTTAGAAAAGGTTAATTTGCAGAAAAATCGTAATTAAAAATTGATAACTTATTGACTTTTCACTGTGTGAACGCAGAATCGTCCAGGACGCAGCTCAAAGGTGCGTCCTGGTCGACGTGGTTTCAGCTCTGGTAGTGTTCTGAAACAATTTCTTTTTGAAAATTCTTCATGAGAAAAGATGTCGCTAAGGTTCGGCCCTTAGAATCACAAGAAAAAACGGCGACGATTTGAAAAAAAAATTTGTTTTCCTCTGAACCTTTCCTCTGTATTTTTTTAAAATAGTAAATAGAATTTTTTTCAAAATCCAAGGGGCATTAAGGATTTCCACGAATTTCAAGTGATTCGTTTGAGTAGAACTTGAGATGTCGTGTACTGAAAAAAATTATTTGGTATATTCTACAAAGCGGATTTAACCATATTAATTTTGTAGCTTTAACTAAAATTTAGTACAATTGACCATACGATTTCAAAGTTTGACAAAGCATTGTCAAACGTTTAAAACGTATGGTTGATTGTGTAATGAAGTGTAATTCAAACTTCGTAATTGAGAGTCGAACCACTTTCCCACACGCATTAAATTTACCTTAACATAAGCTTTCATGGTTATTTTCGCTTTTCCTTTAAACATGATTTCTTGTACTCAATCCTCCGTAACCATCATCTGCAATAGTTTCCGTTTTAAAATTATCATGAAACAGTTGTGTACTATTTCCTAATATAATTTCTTATATTCAATTTGTAATCGTTAATCGCTATAAACTTATCATAAAACAGTTGTACCTTATCATTAATTCGTAATCGCGATATTACCATATGTAATTCTTACAATCGTTTCGTAGTCGATATTTGTTTTGTAATTCTTTTCCAATTTTTTTTAATGCAAGTTGGTTGTACAGATTCCTTAGTGGGTTTTCAGTTATTAAAACAAGCTATCAATTCAATTAACGCTACCATTTATTATACTATAAATAAATACCGCGAGGTGTCAGCGCTCTCTTAGTCAACTTTTTGTCGAGAAAACACACCTGTGAATATTTTTTGTTTTTTGACGTTTGTGGAGGAAGTTAAATGGTGGATCGATGAGAAAACGCCCGATAAAACAAAAAGGATTAGGAATTGGAAACTTGGAAGAAGATTGAATCTTTTGAATTTCCATTCCATCCGGCGTCTACGCCTAAGTTGGTTTTAATTATTTTCCTCTTTGTGATTTGCATAATTAAACTGGTGCGAAGAAGATTAAAAATGGCGTTCGAACAATGGCTTGTGAGAAATGACAGTCATGGTTGTTAAATTTATAATAGAAAACCAGTCCCCATTTTGCAGTGTCATTAGTCAAATATACATATATAAAACTAAATTGATATTGAAAAAAAAAGTAATAGGGAAATTCCTTAGTGTCACTCAATTAAAATATATATTGACCATTAAATTCGTGTTTAGAAAACTCTATAGTCACCTAGACAAAACCTATATATATAAAATTAAAATTCATACCTATCCAAAATTAATAGTGATTTTAAGATAAAATACATTTATAATATAAAATTAAAATTCATATCTAGTCAAAATTAATAGTGACGTTAAGACAAAACATACTCATAAACTAAATCAAAAGTCATATTTAGTCAAATTTAAGAGTGTTGTTACGATAAAATATTTATAAACAAAAGCAAAATTCATATCGAGTCTAATTTATATTGTTGTTAAGACAAAATATTTATGTTACCTTGAATTCGTATTTAATAGACCTTTTTTGTGTTGCCAATGCAAAATATGTATGTAACACTAAATACGTACTCAGTACATTACGAACCAAACCTCATTTTTTACAGTTAATAGCCAATACATATATATAAAATTCAATTCATAATTAGTAACTTTATTAGTGTTGCTAAGGCAAAAATATATGTATAATATTAACTTCGTACATAGTAAATAAGCAAAAGAATCAAAAAAAATTCATTGTTACAGTGTTATTAAGAAAAATCTTGTATCAAAACTAAATATATGCTCAGTAGAACATTCCAAGCCGGATATATGAAATTTTATTTTGTTGCAACCAAACATTTTGATAATTCAAGCAAGTTCTTTGTTTTTAAGCTTGAGAAAACAAAAAGGAAATTAATAGTACCCTGGTGTCATGTAACTGCAATAGGAAAAGAAGAATTATTGTTATTTGTCTGTTTTTGTGAATACTAAAGTGGAGTAATTAAATCAACAAAGCCGTAGAAAAATTCATTGCCAAAGTTAAGGGCTCAATCTGAAATCGAAACTGTTAATCGAATTATTAGTCATGTTATGTACTGGCGGTATCTGTTCGGAATACCTATAAATACCATACCTCTCGGTTTTGTGAACGCATCGAACACAACCAATTTTCTTAGCAACACAGTATGCTCCTTGTGTTTATGGTAGTAAAATAATGTTTTGAGTCTGGCGCGATGGAGCATCATATTTTGTGATCAATGTTCATCGACATCGCTTTCTGTGGACACAACAATTATAGCAGTGTCATTTACTAGTACACATTCTTACTACTAATTGCTGAAAATTGATGATTGCCACTTGACGATTATTTATACTATTGGAAATACAGCTCAACGATTGTGAGGGTAAACTCGGACACCACCTACACCATTTGGTTGATCCGGCAGGTTGGAGGAGGCGAGATCTGGACGAACCACGGGGTGAGTCTTATTTTTTTTATCTATATGGCTATGAGTGTAAGTATGAATGTATGCGTGAGTGTATATACGTGGGCCAATGTGCATGGAGGTGCGTATGTGGGGGTGAATGAACTTGCAATTAACACCTCATTTTTTTTTCTTTTTTGTTTCTTGGTGGAAATAAATCAGCAGTTGCAAATTAGCGTTGTTCGAATAGACTTCTAATATTTATATGTCTTTTTTAAATTTTGATTAGTGCATTATTTTTAAGTGATTTAGTCATTCATTGGTAACGATTTATTGTTGGTAAATATGAAGGACAAAAAAAAAGAAGAAAGGGGGTTAATAGCTTTCATGATATGGTTCCCATCGTTAGCATTAACATTACTGGACCAACCGTTACTGCTTTGAACTAAACTGTGTGAACCTACTTCTACACATAAAAATTAAAAGTTGTATTCTTATCGCTAGTTCTATAAACTCCTTCATCTTGGTGTTTTACACCCTAACAAGTCAATTAGTTGGTTACAAACTCCCATTCGTAACAACTATGGCATTGATGAAAGTAGTCCGACTGTGGATGAAAAGGTGGGCTTCCATACGAACCGGAGCCAGTTGCATATTGGGAAACACTGAGAGTGTATGAGTGTATGAAGTGTGAGAGTGTATGAGGTGTGAGAGTGTGGGAATATGTGAGTAAATCAGGGGTGGGGTGTGGTGATCGTGGTCCTCTCACATAAGGGGGTCGCCAGAGTCTACTCATTTCACTTGTGTTTTTTTTCCTATCCGTTTATTTGGTCTCGAAATACGCGTACAATACTGTTATTTGTAATGGAGCAGCAGGATTCCTTTCTCGACCCCATAGGCTGAAGCTAGCTTGGGGCTAAATAAATCTCATCCAGGTGCGCGACCTGCTATGCCACGAAGAAGTTCTTCACTAGAATTGTACTAAATTTTAGTTGATGGTACAAAATAAATTTGGTTGAATCCGTTTTGTAGAATATACCAAATTATTTTTTTCAGTGCATCTCGAAAAAAGCATTTTCTTGAAAAATACGAGTAAAAAAATAATAAAATAATAATAAAACTGAACTGTGTACTTAACATGAAATAATTCCCCAAGGGACTCTGGCTTAGGTGGTTGGACAATCCCGTCTATTTTTTGATTCGCTTCTGTATAGTATAGTTTCCGCATCACAAATTTGCTGTAACTCCGACAATATTATAATTTTGAAAAATCCTTTTGAAGACATATTTTTAAAGGCAATGGTTAAATTTTAAAAATATCTAAAATTACCGATTATTACAAATTTCTTGACCAGAATATTCCCTTAATGGATGAATTTGATAGTGAAAACGATCATGTACCATATGAATGGCTTGTAAACAAGCACAATCACTATAAATTGAAAAATTAATCAGGACAGTGTGCTTTATCAATTAATTTGCGTCAATTAAGGTTTTTCGTTAGAATTTTAGTTTTTTCCTGTAAATATTTCAAATGTTTAAAAATCTGCACTATTGTTATGCTACAAACTTAATTCTACATTGCAGAATAAATGAACGTCGAACAAATAAAACTGATTTATTATGAGGAGTCACAAGTACTTTTTCTCATAGTTAGGCTAAAAATTTTACAAAGTGAAATGGTCCTAAGAATATTTTTTCTAATACTAGTATACAAATTTCTGTATTATTAAATAGATCACATGTCCGAAACTCCAACTGTATAGCAACATGTTCTACGATCATAGGAATTATCGAAAGAAATCCTTTTGAAAATGAGAGACAACATTTTGAGCAACAATTCTGAATTGTATCATCAATTCTATAATAAAATCTGTATTTAAATGAATTTATTTTCATGAATTAAACTTTTAAAGTATTAAAATAATATTAAACTTAAATGAAAAATTCGTTTGTTAGAAATTGGTTTATTAACAACAATCCTACATGGAGGATCCCACTAATTTAATAAAACTAGAAGACATAGCTTCAAAATTTTAGATATAATTTTTATGGTAACGTTCTGCAATTACACAAATGATGGATTTCATAACATAAAATATTTTGTTCGATTGAATTTCAATCAAAATTGATTGAAAAATTTGAATATAAATCAACCAAAATTTTAATGGAAACCAAATAAAATATCTAGAACGCAAAATGTATTGGAATAAAACTGTGTGATGATGACGACGCAAATAATTATTTTGATTGATTTTAGAATAACGTTCGTTAATTTTTCACGGTTGATTGTATTTATTGGTTTAAGCTTTTTTTTTTATATAAAATATATGTATATAAGCTTGTGGGGATAGTGAACATATTGTTGATGCCGAATAAATATTATTCAAAGTCTTCGATGTCTGGAATTCCTATATGTAAATAAATTTAATTAAATATTGACATATACAATTCATTTAATAATAATTTTTTCACTTTTTTGTGGGTAAGGAAACATCTTTGTAATTTTTATGATAATTTTAGACAATTTGTTAAATGAAAGCTAAATTAATTAAACCTGGATAATCTAATTTCATTAAATAATTTTCTTTTTCTCACAGTTTTACCCTCAAAACAATCCAAAATATTTAAAAAATTTTCTTTAATCTTATTTTGTTTCTATATCTTTTTAATTAATTTCTGTTTTGTACTTGCTTTTTCTGTTCTGTTACATTTGTGTTGTATATCTGTATCTTTATTCAAAATACATTTAAAGTTTTCCCGTATTTTATCAGAACTTGTGTCTTGTGTTTTTCGGGAAAATGAAAATACATTTCAGTTTTTATTTTAGCATAAATTATGTCGAAACTTTGTCGGCAAATCAATGAACAACAAAAATAAAAGGTGAGATATAAAAAATTTAATTCAAACGAAAAGATTAAGAAATGTTTTCTTATCACCAAACAAAAATGTTTGATTATACTTTCCGGTTTGTTTACAAGTTGAATGTGATTTGTGATATCTACTTTTAAATTATTGTGAAGTTAATTTTTCATAATAACTTTGTAATTTTATTTCAGTTAGGTACATTACAACCAACAACTGACCTTTACGCGGTTTGTGAAATAAATGTGGCATGATTAAATTAAATTAAATTAAATCTATTAAATTACTGAAAATTGTTTTGCTTATTGTAAAACATAATAATAGAAATGAAAAAACAATAGAAAAGAATTGAGAACTTTGTTTTATATTTGGAAGAATGATTGATTTGGGTAGAATGATAAAATCATGATAACAAAACAAATCAAATTATTCATGATGGAAATGTTTTATGGAATTAGTAAAACAACAATTGTTTTAAATAAATCTTGTCTGAAAGAACTTTGACACGCGTGTATGTTAGGTAAGTTCACAAATGATCGCATCACTTAAACAGAAGTTGGAATAAATGTTAGTATTTAATATTTATTACTGTAATTTTAGAACTTAGGGCTGGAAACGATATTAACAAATACTACTCAACTCTGGTGAAGACATAGTAAGAATAAAGCAGAATGCTTAATAGCAGACTCCAAGGAAGTGGTATTACATCCTGTAAGAAAATTAAATTGTTTGACTGTCTGTATAAGCTTAAAACTGATATGAGTTTGTATAATACTATACCTTATATTTTTTATTAATATAAATAATTGATTCACTCCCTGAAATAATTAAATGAAATATTAATATTTTTTTTTTTTAATAAGAAGTGTTGTGTAGTAAGAATTACAAAATGTGTCACAACAACACATAGATACCTTTTAAGACGTAGGTCCCACAACAACATGCGTCTTGAGGTATAGGTGGACGCTTTTTTTAAATCTTTGTGGATTGAAGGCACTCGGGACTATTGATTCGGGCAAAGCATTCCATGTGTACGATGTACGCACAAAGAAATCCCTTTGCATTCTATTACTATGACAGTGAGTAATCTCGACAGTCCGACCGCCCGCACAAATCGATTGACGAGTAAAACGGGGAAAAACATATGTCTGAGGCATTATGGACCTGATTTCATCCGAGCACTGCTGGAGACGATTTTTATAAAAAACAACGAGATCAGCAACAGTGCGACGATGTTGCAGGGAATCAAGATCTAATGTTAAATCTCGATCACCAACAATTCGTATAGCTCGCTTTTGAACAGAGTCCAAAAGAGCCAGGATAGTAACAGATGCAGCGCCCCAAACTTGACAACAATACTCCATACAGGGACGAATATAGAACTTATAAATGTGGAGTAATTGATGCGAAGTAAAATATTTTTTTACATCTATTGAGGAGGCCGAGTTTTCTTGACGCGCTCTTTGCCATGGCCATTATATGATCGTTCCAGAGTAAGTCATTAGATATTGTGACTCCCAATAAACGAAAGCTTTCACATTCGTCTATTTGGTCGTCACACATATTAATTGAAATATCGGTGGGAAACTCGGTCTTTGATCTGGAAACAATCAATAGCTGTGTTTTGGTGAAATTAAAATTGACCAAATTTTTGTCACCCCAATCGGCGACTTTTTTTAGGTCCTCGTTTACATTTATGGCAGCGTCTCTCCGGACGGGATTTATTCGTTCATGCATTTTACCCTTTGAAGATAGGGGGACGAATGACTTGTGCAGTGTACTATCATCTGCAAAACTATTTATTGGGTTACAGGTGATTTGCAACAGTTCGTTGATATAAATTAAAAATAAAGTGGGAGATAAAACTGAGCCTTGGGGTACACCAGCGGTTATTAATTTAGACTCAGAAGAAAAGCCATCTATAGATACCGAGATGTATCGGTTAGAGAGAAAATTTGGAATCAACTTCACGACTGCGGGATGAAAACCGTACGCAACGAGCTTGTTGATCAAGTTGGCATGCCAAATTCGATCAAATGCTTTTGAGATGTCTGATGCGATCACGTACGTTTCACCACCTTTCTCAAGTATGCTTTTCCAAAGATGTGCCACATAGTTCAATAGGTCGGTTGTTGATCTTATGTTTCTAAAACCGTATTGGCTGTCAGATATTAAATGGTTGTCTTCCAAAAATTTGGATATGTGTGAATTAATATAGTGCTCGTATATTTTAGACATGACTGGGAGTAAGGCTATTGGTCTATAATTTGAAATATCACATTTCGTTCCTTTTTTTGGGACAGGCTGGACATTGGCCAACATCCAGCAGGATGGATATATATATTTATAGGATTTATAAAATATTTTGATGAGGGTTGGTGCAAGTTCTTTTGAAAATGTTTTTAGAATAACAGGAATGTTGTCCAGACCAGAAGCTTTGTTGTTGTTTAACCCCCGTAAAAGTTTTTCGACAATTTCGGGTTTGAAATGTAATTGTTTCATATTTACTCTTGAAGACTGGATTTGGGGTATTTCTTTAGAAGTTTCTAAAACTGTTAAATTTGAAGCAAAGCGTTCCGCGAACAATGAAGCTTTCCTTGCAGGGTCAGTAATGATTGAGTCACCATCGAAGAATGTAAATGTAAGAGAAATCCAAAAATGATTTTGAATTTAAAACATTGAAATGATTCACAAAGTTACATGAGTTTAATTGCAAACTTAAATTACAAACTCTCTAAAATAAAATTCCCGTATTGGCCATGTATCGCATATTGATTTCATACTAATTTGAAACAGTCAATACTGACAACACAAGTGACTTAGGAAATTACAGAATAAAATTTTTTATTCCTACGAATTTACACATATTAATGTCGGTCGGGAAATTAAATAATTCCGAAGTAAAACGATTATGTTAGAATTTTAAAAAATGTCTAATGTGTTAGAAATTTAAAACTAATAGATAGATATATCTAGACAGATTTGACTGAAATTTAAGCTAAACAAGAATGTAAAACAAAAACACAAATCCGATAACAACAGTAATTGACTCTTCGTTAATTGAATTACAATTGAAACAAATTTTGCACAATGATAAACGCACATGACCAATACTAAATGGTGTAAGTCAAATTAAAATCGACCATTTCGCTTTAATGATTCTGGTTCTCTTTCTTAATATAAAACTGTTCAGAGAAGTAAACATTCCCAATGGCTATCTATAACTGGTAGAGACATAATGAAACTGTAATAGTGAGGAATCAGTCTCAACTTAGGAAGTATCACCAAACTTTGTTACACATTCCAACATAGACAATTGTTAAAATGTTTAATTTAGACAGATTATAATTGTATATTTTATATTACGAAATGAGATAGTATCATATTTTGAATGCGCTGTATCGTCAAATAAAACGATTTTGATAAAATTAAAGAAATATGCTTGATGTGCTTGGTTTAAATGCAATGTGTAATCATCAACTTCAAAATATTTATAAAAACACACCTTTTGTTATTCAGTAGCATTTTTATGCATATAAATAAAAATGCTACTGAATAACAAAACACATCGAAAGGATTTATCCTAAACTATAACAGTTTCTTGAATTCAAAAACAAAACAGACCTTGAATCACCTGAATTGTCCATAATTTTGAGTTTAACACAGAAGTAGTAATTTAAGAAATGTTAAATTGTCAATAATAATAAAATTATCCTTGACTAGTAGTTTTTTTCAAACAATCTTTAAAAAATCTCGAATTTAATTGTTTTCCCCATTTAAATATTTTATTGAATAGATTGTTAACGATTACAATCATATATTACTTCGGTCTGAAAGACCTAAGTATTACATTCATGAGCCAAAAGTGAAATTCTTACCCCCACTTTTTTGGCATTTCTCGACGTTTTAGGACCTACTGATTCTAAAAAAGCAAAAAAAAATGTATGTCTGTCTGCCGGCTGGCCGGCCGTCCGTCATTACCTACAAAATCTAGAATACCGCTGGAGGGATTTCAAAATTTTTTTTCTAAAATTAGGTATATTCAAGGGACAGGTCCGAAAGGACGCTGTGTTCGGTAACTGTACCGGAAGTGTGTCAAAAAAATCATTATGTGTGTCAAAAATAGCAAATTTTCATATTTTTGGCTTAAAATCATTCATTTTAAGTGATTACGAGTAGGAACATTAAATTTGGAGAAATCTTGATAGCGAGCTTGGTATGTGAGATCAAAAACTAGATTATTGCATTAGAAGTTCGTCAAACAAATGTTGTCAAGTGTGTCCAAAAAAAGATTTTTATTTATGTTTTTACCATTTTTTGGAAAAAAATAAAATTACTTATTTGTATGACATGAAATTTTATTATTATTATAGAGAATTATGGCATTATGAGTTTGTCAAAAAAATAATGTCAAGTTTGTCAAAAAATGATTTCATATATTTGTTTAGCCAAATTTTTGGAAATTTAGTTGTTTTTTGACGTAAATTGTATTGAACATGAAATTGGACATGGAAATTTTTGAATTTGTTATAGTTTTTGAAATATTTTTGGAATTTTGAAAAAAGTTTGTATTATTGATTTTGTAATATTTTTAGAATTTTGGAAAAAGTTTTAATTTTTGATTTTGTTATAATTTTTGCAATATTTTTAGAATTTTGAAAAAAATTGAATTTTTGAATTTTATATATATGTTTTAGAATTTTGAAAAAATTTTCAATTTTTGATTTTGTAAGAATTTTTGGAAAATTTTTAGAGTTTTGAAAAATTTTAAATTTTTGATTTTATTGTAATTTTGGAAAAAGTTTTTGGAAAATGTTACAATTTTTGATTTTGTTATAATTTTTGCACTTTTCTTAGAACTTTTGAAAAAAAAATTAAAAATCTTTGATTTTGTAATAATTTTTGAAATGTTTTTAGAATTTTGCTTGAAAAAAGTTTGAATTTTTGATTTTATTTAATTTTTAAATATTTTTGGAATTTTGAAAGAAATACGAATTTGCGATTTTGAAATAATTTCTCGAAACGCTAAATGGAGAGGTTTTTGAGTAGTTTCCTGATTGTATAATCTTTTCACTAAATTATGTTAATTTATGATCTGTTATAATTTTCCGACCACGTATTGATGTTTCGTGCTTGTTTTGTAATACATATTTAAACAGAGATAAAAAATACATGTACTTTAACAAAAAGTTATGTTTGATATACATCGCTGCCCAAAACTAAAAACAATGTCCTCATAAAAGTTTTTTGCCGAAAACTATATCAAAATCCTTAACCCAGACCGAAGTCTTAATATCTCAGAGCTTAAGATTTCAGCCCCTCCATATTTTGAAAGCTCACATAAAACCACAAACGATGAATAAATTGTAATATAAGATAATGTTTTAACATTTATAGAAGAACAGATTTTGTTCATAACCTTGAATTTTTTATACCTTCGATACGATGAAAAATAGAAAATAAATCTTCTTCGCAATATTAACAAGATATAAATTTTCTGTAAACATTTTAATATTTAAGAATCAGAGGAAGAGATTACAAAAGATACAAAATTTTCTTATACCAAAAACGAAACATATTTTAGCAATTCATGGAAAATTATTATTCCCATCAAATTGTATCAAAGTAAGCGAGAACCGTATAAACAAGAATGGTAGTAAACAAATCAATCAAATGTGTTTAATTTTCCAAAATTATTAACTTTTTCTCCTCATGTACATATATGAATTTTGAATTTTCATGGACGGTTAACCAACCGTCTATAAAAGTAACACTTTCTGTTTTATAAAAACACAATGTTTTCTGCATAATCAATAACAAATTTCAGTATCTTAAAGTCAAAGCAACCATAATATGTCATAATAATAATGTTAAAGGTTTTAATTTTCGAAGCTAATAATTTATAGAAATATGCTTTTCTTTATATTTAATATTCACCCACGAATCCTTTGCATATCATAGTGAAAAATGCTATTTGCCATTTCCTAACATTTTAATTAATATGACACATAATACCCAAGAGCCGGTCTGGTTATCACTTAAACATCTTAAAAAAGCATTTTCCGAGGCGTAAATTACAGCCGAAAACCCAATTAAATTTCATGACTTTCGTTTTCGTTTGAACGAGAAAAAAAAAACACAACGGAAATAATTTTCGAGATGGTGAAACGCAAAAAGTATTAATTGAAATATTCTCATTCAATTTACAAAGATTTTCTATCTCAATATATGTCAATTGTTTTGGTGTCGTTTCAGAAAAAAAACTGTGATTGAATCAAAAATATTATAATTTATACATTTATTTTTAGGGTTCTACTAAAAAGGGACAAAGGGTGTTTACATTTTAATAATTATAACTCAGATTTACACTTCCATTTACATAAAACATTTTTTTTACATCAATTTAATTTTATTTTTTAATTATTAATTTTAATTTTCGTTCCTCGGGCAAAGCAGATTGTCAGCTTTCATTCGGGAAAATTCAAATAATGGAAATGAAATTTATGGAGATTTTTTTATTTACATGAATTCGTTAAAATTACGTGAAAATATTATTTACTTGGAAAATTTGAAGTGTTTGAAGTGTTCATGAATAATTTTCCATTTACTGCAACAATTTTGAAATTATGTAGTTGTAGCGCCTAAAATGGTGGTTTGTTTTCCTAATATGGTTGGCATCATTTTTAAAAAATGTTTGAGTTTTTGTTTTGTCAACAATTTATTTTGTTTGAATATATTTATAGATTTTGTTAATCAGAGCTATCGAATTTTTAACGCATACGTTGCAACAAATCCTATTGAATCAATGGAAAAGTTGATATTTTTTTTACTTTGTTCGCAGGCATAAGCCCATTGAACATTTCCTTATTGTTTCATATCGTTATGCTCTCTCTCTCTCTCTTTCTGCTTACGCATTGTGTAATTTAAAATTTATTTCTAAGGTTTCTAAGTATTCCATAAAAAAATCATTGAAAAGCTCATTAAAAAATCGAACATTTATATGTTTCTCATAGCTCTTAAATTAATATTTTTCAACCTGTCTCGGCTGTCAAGTTTATTATATTTATCAGTTTATTTATTATTATATCTATATTAGAACAAATAGCGTCAATATATTTATTAAAACATCAAGTGCTGTATTTTTGAAAAAATTATTCTTGTTGCAGTAAACTCAAACTACAGCGTACTATTTATTTAAGTATTAAAAACCGTCAGTCGTCAGAGTGTTTTACCGATTAAGGATATATGCTTAGAGATAAAGACAAGGCAACATTACAAGTAGTTTTTTATTATTTCTTTATAAAAAACATAAAAAATATTCCTTTTACTTCGGTTTTGATAAAACCAAAGTATTGAATTCATGAGTTATAAGTGAAATTCTTACCCCCACTTCTTTTGGCATTGCTTGACGTTTTAGGACCTGCTAATTCTAAAAAAGGAAAAAAAATGTATGCTGTTTTCAACCGGGATTTCAAAAATTTTTTTTTCTAAAAATAGGTAGACTCAATGGGCAGGTCCAAAAGGACGATGTGTTTGATAACAAAAGTAGTATGTGTCAAAAGTAGCAAATGTTCATATTTTTGGCTTAAAAACGTTTATTTTCAGTGATAATGAGTAGTAAATTTGAATCTGGATTGACCTCCGTATGTAAAACCAGGACCTTGATTATTGTTTTAGAAATATGTCAAAAAAATCGTTAGGTGTGTCAAAATATTGATTTTCATGTATTTTTTTTCTTCGGTTTGTAACATGGAATGTGGAGAAATCTTGATGTTAGTTATTTTTTTACCCAATTTTTTGAAAAAAATAAAATTAATTATTTGTATGACATGAAGTTTATTATTAATATAGAGAATTGTAGCATTAGAAGTTTGTCAAAAAGATAATGTCAAGTGTGACAAAAGAATGATTTGAAGTTTGTCAAAAACATATTGTCAAGCGTGTCAAAAAAATGATTTCATTTATTTTTTTGCCAATTTTTTGGAAAAAAAAGTTAGCTATTTGTATGATGTAAATGTAATTGAACATGAAATTGGAAATGGAACTTGAACATGAAAGTTTTTGAATTTGTTATAGTTTTTGAAAATTTTTTGAAATTTTGAAAAAAATTTGTATTTTTCATTTTGTAATAATTTTTGCAATATTTTTAGAATTTTGGAAAAAGTTTTAATTTTTGATTTTGTTATAATTTTTGCAATATTTTTAGAATTTTGGAAAAAAAATGGAATATTTGAATTTGTAAATTTTACATACACATAATTTTAGAATTTTGAAAAAAGTTTCAATTTTTATATTGTAAGAATTTTTGGAATATTTTTAAAATTTTGAAAAGTTTTTAATTTTTGATGTTATTATAATTTTTGGAATTTTGAAAAAAGTTTCAATTTTTGATTTTGTTATAATTTTTGCAATATTTTTAGAATTTTTGAAAAAAGTTTTAATCTTTGATTTTGTAATAATTTTTGGAATATATTTAGAATTTTGAAAAAAGATTCATTTTATTTAACTTTTACAATATTTGTGGAATTTGTGATTTTGTAATATGTTCTCGAAACGCTAAATTTTTTTTTCAAAATTAGGCATGTTTAGTATTAATTCTAATAAATTATGAAATAAGGTCTCTGAATATCTGAAGATACCATGCCAACTAGGGATTAGGATTATGTTTAAATAAATTAAGTTTCTTTAAGAAACTTATTAACGTTAACTTTAAAATTTTGAGGATTATAATATCGGGGAATACCCAAGCGGGCAAGTCATTCCAAAGGTGAGAGACTCTATTGAAAAAATCACGTTCAAAAGTGACAGTTTTACACTTTTTTATTTAAACCGTAAATGAATGGGCCTCAACAGTTGCTCTGGTGTACCGCGATAATTTTGCCGGTTCAGGTTAAATTGATTTTGTCTCTGCGGAAGCTCGTTCATCCATAATGTACTTGTAGAAAATTGTCAGGTCAGCAACATTTCGTGTGTGCTGCAAAGAATCAAGCTCATTAGTATGGTTTGAGTTGCAAATCAGTTTAACAGCTCTGCGATGAACAGAATCAAGGCACATTTCTAGATTATCCACACGTATTGTCCATCCAAACGTATTATCCACACGAAATATGTCAAACTGACGGAAGCTATTGCTTCTATTATTTCAACTGAAGATGAAGATGAAGAAAATATAGTATATCTCAGGGGCTTTCTTTTTTTCGAAAAAGGTATGTGGCATGTAACTTCAATGGTTTTGGTGTTTTTGTCAAAAAAGTATTGTTGTGCATAAGGTGGTTTTTGTTTAGAACATATTTTGCAGAATATAAAGTATTCTTTATTTAGAGTCTTGATATTGACAAAAAAATCAATCAAAATCATAATCAACTAGACTAGAGAATCAGAATCAAAAATCAACTAGAGTGGAATAGAGAAAATTTAAAGATCATTTGGCTTAGCTTTTTAAATAATGGTATATGAATTTTCTTTACATTTCTGAGAGCCAAACTCGCCAGGAAGAACTGAGGCGATACAGAGTTTCATAATTTAGTCACTCTATTAAAATAATTTACAGCAAATGGATGGGTGTGATACCGATATGGTACTTCTTTTGTTATTGTTTTATATTTATATAACATTTTTAAAAATTGACTGCGTTCATCAGCTCCTTAGTACGCATGTTGTTGTGACCTATGAACCTATTAAAAATCCAATCACAAAACTTTTTGTTTAAAAAAAAAATATTGTTCAAATATAGGCGTAAGTAGGCTAAAAGTTAATGATTGACAAAATATAACCCCCTAATGTTGCTATACTCAAAATCTTTGAACTAAGAAAACAAATAGAAAAAAGATTTGTCAATATTCTTTTACGTCTATTAAAAGAAACAAGCTCTTCTAAAAACGTAAATCGCAGATTATGATTTCATTGATAAAAAACCCATTGAAACTACAAGCCACATACCTTTTTCCATAAACAGTAAGCCCCTGAATTATACCATATTTTCTACACCTAAAATAAAAAACAAAATTCTATGGAAGTCTTATAGAAGTTATTATTATTGTAACTACTATCAAAGATATTTATTGTTTCTTAACATTTAATTTAACCGATTGTTGTTGGGTAGGACAAATGATCGAAGGACCAGGGCTCGAAACTTGATGCGACCGTAAACAAAAGCTTAAATTTAAACAACATATAATAACATAACAATAACCATAATTACGTTAAAAAGGTGTAGGTGTATAATAGTACATTATGATGCTAGGACGTAAAGCTAAAGATTTTGGACGGATGTGGAGTTTGCAAATCGAGGCGTTAGCCGAGATTTGCACCCACATTAAGTCCAAAATAGCTTACGTCCGTGCATCATATACTATTTTTTATTCGCCGCAAGCAAAATATTTTAAGAAAAGTAATTAAAATTATAAGTTTTCATAAATTTTAAAATAAAAATATGTGGAACAAGTACCCTTTGACAAAATATTTATTATTTTTTCCAAATTATTGTGTAGCTATGACAACAAATGATGACACCTATTTTAATAGAATAATGAAATTTTGAATTTGATGGTTGCTTTGATAAAAAATTTTATTTTTCATAGAATTCAAACAAATACAAATGCTTTTTACTTTTTTGGACGTAGCTATGACAACAAAATAAATAGTTGAAAAGTGATACTTTAAAGCCGCTAATCACAGTAATAAAGTAACACTTTAATATGTAGGCGAATAAAAAAAACATTGTAATATTTTTGTCACACTTTTTAATAGCTTCTATATAAGACTTCTAAAGATTGCTTAAACAAAGCTATTAGAGGCACTTTAACGAAGCTATAACTTTTAAAACCATAAATTCTATTCAGTTTGCATAGCTGCTTACAAAAGACCATACCGAAGTTATTTCCGAAGTCTTTTACAAATCATAGCTTCGTTAAGGGCGGGGAAATTTCTCCAAATAGCCTTTATTGAAACCGCTTAGAAGTTTTAAAGAAACTATGAAGGTGGGGCAGCTAGGTTCGGTAGGACTGTTTATTGTTTTAAAAGTAGTTAAAATACTAGTTGGGGGGTTCACCACTGTCGGGATTGATGGCCGAAATATTTTTAAATTACTATAAAAATAAATTTATATGCAGTCCAGAGTACAACAAACACCATAACAAGATTATATCATATAGCAGATATGTAGACGATACTTTCGTGATATACAAAGGCAATAAAAGACAAATTAAAACATTCTGCGACAATATCAATAAAATAGATAAAAAATTCAGTTCACTTGTGAAATCGAGGACCACAATAAAATTAATTTTTTGGACCTAAACATCATCAAAAATAAAGATAGACTTCAATTTAGTATGTATAGAAAACCAACTACAAGTGGCGTCACGATAAACTCTACCTCACACCATCCACAAGAACACAAAATAGCAGCATATAACAGCTTTGTCCACCGTCTACTTACCATATCAATGAACACGCAGGGTTACAACCAAGAAATTAGGACTATTAAACAAATCACATCAGCTAATGGATATATCACCAAGATGATACATACATTAATAAAAAAACAAAAAAGGAAAACGAACAGCCTCTCAAAATTGTTAAAAACCGAAGACGAATACAACACACAATACATACCAGCCGAATACCCCAACTTCATACCGCATGACATCAAAAATTTTTTCAGAAAATACAATTACAAAGTCTCATTCAAAACAAACAACAACATCAAAAATAAATTAAAGAACAATCCAGAAATAGACAATAAAAATGCCACCGGCATCTACAAATTAAAATGCAACACCTGCGATAAATTCTACATAGGCCAATCAGGTAGAAAACTAATAAAAAGGTATAAGGAACAAAAAGTATAAGGTATAAGGAATAAAAAAATAAAAGGTATCAATATAAGGTAGCAACAATACCAACAACAACCACTCAAACTTTGCAGCCCATCTAATTACCGAACAACACACACACAAACAATTTTGAAGTAGACATCGAAGTAATAAACAAATGTCAAAAAGGCAAGCTTATGGACACCATCTAAGAATTCCATATATACAAAACATCAAAAAGAGACAACAACATATTGTTAAATGACAAACTAACCATAAAAAACAACGAACTCTACGAAACGGCAATAAAATTCAAATATAATCCTTCATCACAATAAATAATTTTCTTAATATTAAGTTTAGTTCTAACTCACCTATTGATAATCACAGTAAATTTGTCGAAACGCGTTTAGGATAATTATATTTTTATTTTATTTTACTTTATACAATAATAATAAAAATTATAAATAAATACGTCACTTGACGAAAACATTTAATATTTGTATTGTATAAAAATCAAAATTTGTCATTAAATTAAAAAAATTGTTCGTGAAATTTTCAGCATATTTTTTTACTATTAGGTGCGTTCGATTTGACTGAAACAACTGAAAAAACAACAACAAATGCATTGAATTTTTCAGTTGCTTCAATTGCTTCAGTCAAATCGAACACGGCTTATACATATGTATGTATATAAAATCAGGATATAAACGTTGAATGTTTTTGCTTTTCACTACACCAAAGAAAATATCTTAAAATTAATGATAAGAAAAAGTAAAAAATGGACATAAGATTATTCGGTTGTTCATTTTCTTTTCTTCTTAAGATTGATGTAAAATTTGGTATAAAATAATTTAAAGTAGGAAAATTAATTTTAAGCGTTGGTCGTAAAAAGAAAGATGAAAGAAACTTTTTACTACGATAGTATATGCAAAGTCCATTTTCATTCAGGTTTAACACCTTAAGAAAGTGACGTTTTCAGCTCTTGTTTCGCTAATTAACAAATTATAATTGCTTTGATATTTTTATGTCATTTTACAAAATCTTTAGATGATACAATACGATATGAATTTTGAAAGTTGTGTTGCCGTTTTCTAATTTAAATATTATAAATTTTTACTATCGTAAAAATAAAATTTACTATAAGCGAGATTGTGTGCGCACGGGATGGGTACAATAATGTATTTAATGTTTTAATAAAAACTCACTTTAATTTTATTAATGTTTAATTATATATTATATAACTTCAGGTTTTACAAGTAATAGTTTGGCAGTAAATAACTTTTTACACATTATTTCTACTTGTGACTCGACGAGTTGATGGTTTTAATCAGAGTGATTATAATGTTATTTTAATTTGGTTAATTTAGTTTTTTAAGAATCTAAGAGTCAGCAAATTTGGTTTTTTATTTAAATTACATTTTTTTGTTTCATGTAGTTTTTTGTTAATTTAGTAAAAATTTAATAATATTTATTTTTTTGTTAATTTAGCAAAATTTTAATAATTGCAAATAATTTCATATTATATTTACATTCTACAGGGTGTTTCTAAACATTCTCCCGCTTGTTGAAATTACCTAATTTTAAAGAAGGAGAAGTAATACGAAGGACAATAATATTTTCATTAAAAATTCTTTTTTTTTTTTTTTTAACTTAATATTAAAAAATTAAGATTAATTACATTGAACAAAAATATTAATGCATTATAAGAAATTACAAATTTTGGGCAAGTCTCTCTTCTTCTCTGGTCTCTGTATTAAACAACCACCTACGTTTTGGTTTTGGTGGACTTGGATCGTTACATATAGACGTTGGTGTTTTCTTTGCGGCTTGACGTTTATTATAAATCTTTATGATGATATAGATCAGGACTCCAAAAATTATAAGAAGAATTGAACCTCCATAAACTCTATTCGTCGTTGTGGTAACTTTTTGGGAGTGCATTAAACCTTGCTTATGTTTTAACTCTGCCATCGAATGACTAAGTCTAGTTAGGTTAGCTATTTGATCTTTTGATTTGATGGTGTTGATATGTGGAGCCAGTACTGGTGACGAACTCAGATCAGATTTGTTTAAATTTTCTATATCGAAGTTGAAATTTATTAACTCAGAGTAATGAAATATAATTATGGTTTTGCAGAAAGAGGTTTGATCAGTGAGACTTGAGAAGTCGTATTTCATGTTAGTTTCTAACCGCTGATTGCGCCATATATAGGTTTGTTGATTTACGTTAGTGCAAGGTTGTAGATGTTTTTTTTTTTTTTTTTTTTTTAATTGCACGAAAAAAATGTTTATTCTTTGAAAGAAATTAATGTGTCACATATGTAATGAAGAGGTGAACTTTTATATCAGTATAGTTGATTCTAAGTGAGACATGAAATAATTAAAAGAAGAGAGAACGAAAAATAAGAATCATGCAATACTGTAAATTATTGGGGTAGATTTAATTTAGAACATAAATTTAGGAAAAGTAAGGTGAAATTTTCTTTGTTTGTTTAACTAAGTTTATGCTCTCGCGTGTAAGGAAGTTGGCATAATTTGTGTATGGAACGTTTAATTTCACCCACATCTGTTCTAATTGTAGCTACTCGTACTAGACCATCAGATCCAGGATGAGTTGTAGTAATTCTACCGAGTTTCCAGTGTTGAGGAGGAGAGTGTTCATTTTTAATTACCACTAAATCGCCAACTTCTAGGTATTGTTTGTTTGTGGCCCATTTTGGCCTCTGTTGAAGTCGATGCAAGTATCCAGACTTCCATCTGTGCCAGAAGTCAGCTTTGAGTTGATCGAGCAATTCTAGCCGTTTAAGATCACTTAAATTTTTTATTTCTTTGGTTGGTTCTGGAGGAGCTAGTAGTGCATTTCCTCGGACAAAATGCCCTGGTGTTAAAGGGTTCAGATCATTCGGATCTTCAGAAAGAGGTGAGATTGGACGAGAGTTTAAACACGCTTCAATTCTACATAGAACTGTGGCCAACTCTTCGTAAGTTAAGGTTGCTCTCTGGACGACTTTTCGTAAATGGGTTTTAACGGATTTTACCCCCGCTTCCCAAATTCCACCAAAATGTGGTGATCCGGGTGGAATAAAATGCCAATGTACCTGCCTGGAGGCATAAATATTCGCAGCCTCACGGGTTGCAGTATTAATCGCGATTTGATATTCTCTTTTTAGAACAGCATTGGCGCCCACAAAGTTGGTTCCGTTATCGGAATAAATATTTTTACACAAACCACGACGGGAGAAGAATCTTTCGAAAGCATTTAAAAAAGCCTGTGTTGTTAAAGCATCTACTGCCTCTAAGTGAATGGCTTTACTAGAAAAACACACAAAAACGGCGATATATCCCTTTGTAGTTCTGGAACATCGACCTTTGTGTAATTTAAGAATGAGCGGACCAGCAAAGTCCACTCCGACATTCTGGAATGGTATTGAAATTGTAATCCTTTCGATCGGCAACGCTCCCATTAATTGATTCATTGTCCTTTGTTTCTGCAAGAAACATTCTTTACAACGTCCAATATATGTTTTTATTTCCATTTTTAATTTAGGGATCCAATATTTTTTCCGAATCAACGTCATCATCATCGAAATGCTTCCATGAAGTGTGAGCCGATGCGTATCTTTTATGATAAGTGCCGTTAACCTACATTTTGAAGGAAGAATAATTGGGTATTTTTCCTCATATTTGACGGGTAGATTTGAGAGTCTACCGTTTAAACGTATAACGTTGTGCTTGTCCATAAACAGATTTAAGCTAAGTAAACAACTTTTACGTGGAAGGGGTTCCATATTTGATAGATTAACATAATCTTGAGAAAAAAATAATTTTTGTGTAGATTGAACTATAATTCTGAGTGTATCTTCTATTTCAATAGTGCTCAATGCATTTAATTGATTATGAGTTCCTGTTGACAAAGTTTTGTTAGGTTTTAGCCGTCTGCAATAAGACAAAACACGCAAAGCGCGATGAAGGCAGGAGAAATTGGCTAAAATGTTCTCAACAGAACTGGTTATCGTAGTTGAATAAGATTGAATTGATTTTAATTCGTGATCGGTATCCTGAATGGTGATTGGATTGGCATTAGGCCATAATAAAGGGGACCCTGCCAGCCAGGTCGGACCGTGCCACCATTGATCAAGCGGTAGTATTTCTGATGGTGAAATCCCACGAGAAGCAATATCAGCGGGATTGTCATGTGATAATATGTGGTTCCATTGCGCTTCTTTACAGTTCTCTAGAATTTGGGCTACTCGATTAGCAACAAAGGTTTTCCATCGACTTGGGCAGCTTTTAAGCCATGCCAAGACAATGGTTGAATCACACCATGCAAAAACATTTGTAATAGATAAGTCTAAATTAGCGAGGACATTTTTTAAAAGCTTGGATAGAAGGAATGCGCCGCACAATTCAAGGCGAGGTATTGTCAAACATGAACTATTTTTTGGAGCCAATTTGGTTTTGGCTATGATTAAATTTACACGAGATATGCCGCAGCCATCCGTCACTCTCAAATAGAGGGCAGCTCTGTAAGCGTTTTCCGATGCATCACAAAACCCATGGAGTTCATTTTGATGGTTCGGATGGGAATAAATGTATCTCGGAATTCGTAATTTTTCAATATTCGGAAAATCTTTAACTAATTTACTCCATTCTTAGAGTCTTTCTGGATGTATAGATTCATCCCATTCAGTGCTATCTTTCCATACCTGTTGCATCAATATTTTGGAATTAATTATAATTGGGGCAAGCCAACCGACAGGGTCAAATAGCTTCGCTATTTCAGAAAACAGTTGTCGTTTAGTCATGTTGGGCAAGCTACAAACACTGTTTATTTTAAAACAAAAACAGTCTTCTCGACTATTCCAATATATCCCTAGAGTTTTTTGAGTGGAATTTTCATCTAGTGCTAAATTGACATCATGAAAATGATCTTTTTTCGGAATTCGTTCTAATAACTTTGGGTGATTTGATGCCCACTTTTTCAATTCAAAACCGCCAGACTTCAACATTAACCTTAGATCATGTTGAGCGGTAAGTGCAGCATCCATAGAATATTCCCCTGATAACACATCGTCCACATAGAAATCATTTTGAACTATCTTTGACGCCAATGGAAATGATTTGTTTTCATCCTTTGCTAACTGCAACAAGGTGCGAATCGCTAAATACGGTGCAGAGGAAACTCCGAACGTAACTGTTGATAACTGGTAATCGCGCACCATTTGCTCACTGGATTCGCGATAAAGAATTTTCTGTAGTTTAGAGTGCTTAGGGCTTATCCATATTTGCCTATACATTTTCTCGATGTCCGCAGTGTAAACATAGGGATATTTGCGCCAACGAAGAATGATACAAGTGAGATCCTGTTGCAAACTTGGACCTACAGCCAAAACCTCGTTTAAACTTTTGCCATTCGCAGTTTTGCATGATGCGTCAAAAACTACGCTTAATTTGGTACTTGTGCTACTCGGTTTGTGTACGCCATGGTGGGGTAGATAGCAGCTTGTTGCTATGGGCAAGATGCTCTTTATTCCTTTTTCAATACATTCTATTGAACTAGAAATTGTCATATGTTTTTTATCCAAATAATCTTTGATTACTTCGTCGTATGAAATCTTTTGGCTAGGATTCTTTTTAAGTTTATTTTCTAAGTAATGAAAACGTTTTAATGCGATATCTCGAGAGTATGAAAGACAAATTTCGCGAGGATATTTTTCAAGTATAGTGGTAACTCCACAACGTATCTACCGTCAGAATTTCGGGTAGTAGTTGCTTCGTAATGCGCTTCACATTTTCTATCCTCGTCGGAGAGTATTTTGGGCACCAGGATTTCTTCAACCTCCCAAAACTTTTGTATTTGATGTTCAAGGCTAACATTATTGAAATATGATACGAGGTTGTGAAAAACATTTGGATTATTGCTAGAGGTACCAGATATTATCCATCCAAATACCGAAGATTGAGCTATTAGAGTGTCATGATTTAGTTTCTTAACACCTTCCAGCATAATATGTGGGTAAATATCCGCTCCCAAAACCATTTAAATTCTACCTGGTTTGTGAAATAATTCATCAGCTAGTTCTATACTTTTAAATTGTAATAAATTGTCTATGTTTATGGGTTGTGAGGGTAAGAAACCAGTTAGTTTCTTAAGAACAATCGCGTCGATGTGGATATCATTCGCTGTCCTGGGCCTTATTATTAAGGATGCAAGTTTTTCAGCTTTGGCAGTTTCTACCGTACCCATTCCGAAAATGGTAGCTGATATTGGTTTAGTTGGAATATTTATTCGATGAAGGGTCGATTCCAGAGTGAAAGTAGCTTCAGATCCTGGATCGATTAACGCACGCACTGTGTGCTTTGTGTGATTGTGGATGATTTAAAAAAATTTGAATTAAAGCGGTGGCTAAAATAACAGTCTTTTGGTTCAGGGTGAAATTGCATTGTATCGCGGTGGTGTTGGCTTTTGTATGAGTTGCTTGTAGAGAACTCTGAGCCGAGTTGGAAGGTTCAACCGATGCATTTTGAATAGATTTTGTGATTTGAGGATTGTTGCTTCTGTGCAGTAATGAATGATGCCATTTGTGACATACATTACAGGAATATCGACTATTGCAATATTTTAAACTATGATTGGTACTCAAACAATTGATACAAAAATTATTTGATTTTACAAATTGAAACTGTTGATCGACACTTTCAGAAAGAAATTTAGAACATTCTTTTAAGGTATGATTGTGATCACAATAAGGGCATTTCGTATTTGTTCTGGTATGAAATGAGTGAGAAATTGATGAGATGTTTTCGGGCTTGGGTTTCGATAAGGGTTTAGTTTGAATTGGTTTTGGAGCAGTGGTTCTCTCGACTGCTTCCAGCGTTCGAAATCTATCAAGCAAAAATTGTTTTAAGTCACCAAAGGGTGGAATTTTGGTTTTTATTTTTATCGACTGTTCCCAGAGTTGATGGGTTTCCTGTGGTAGCTTTTGCGTTATAATAAAGACTAAAATAGGGTCCCAATTTTCGGTTTTGATTTCCAGATGTTTAAGCCGAGCAAGGAATTTATTCATTTTGTCATAAATGTTTTTTATATCGTTTGCGTTTTCCGACTTAACTACTTTAATACCCAAAAATTGTTTTAGTTCGTTATTTACCAAGACTCTGGAATTGTTAAATCTATCATTTAACATTTCCCATGCACTAATGTAATCACCATCCGAAACAGTATAATCGGACAGTAGTTCAGCTGCGGAACCTACTACTAATGACTTCAAAGTCCATAGTTTTGTTGCATCACTTAATTGTTTGTCATGCACACTGGCTTTGAACAAATCGCGAAAGGTTAACCACGAATCATATGAATCACCATGGAATTTTGGGATTTGAACCTTTTGAACTTGAATATCGCTAAGATTTTGGGCCTGGGATGAGTCATGTCGTAATGAATTTGACAGTGTAACCGTGGAGGTTGATTCAGGAGGAAATTTTGTTTCGAAATCAGTCATCATTTGATCGTAGTATTCCAAATAATGATTTTCCAATTGAAGATATGTATTATCTTTAAAATAATCACGGTTAGAAATTTCTTTTTCATTAAGTGCTAATAACTCCAACAATTTTGTATGGAATTGTTGAATTTTCTCCCAATAATTATTTAGGGTTTCTAGCCTTTTGGTAAAGTAAACCTTAGATTTACGTTCCGACCCGTCCTTCTTATAATTTCTGAAGAACTGATCCAATTCTCTTTTAGTTTGATTAAGCACGAGAATTATCGTTTCGTAAGACATTATTTAATACAGAGCACAAAAAGAATATAATATAAGAGGGACTTACCAGTTTAATTGATCCTAGTGTCTCGGAAAATTCTTGATTCTTGTTCTGTTCCGGAGTAGAAGCTGTTGGTATGCTGAAAGTTGACTTCTTGATCTTAATTTCTTACGATGCTAGTATGGTTGATGTTAATTCGGTTGATTTTTACTTCGATTTGATTGTTAATTTGTTAATTTGGTTGCTGTTGTTCGGCTACATATAGGTATCATTTAAGTTATTACCCAACGACAATTTATAATTGTTATTAATTAAATTATCCGTCGATAATCTTGACGGTATTTACTGTGTTATTATGCGAGTTGTGATGGTACACGCAGCTGTAATTTTTTGTGTGGCACTTTTTCACTGTTTATATCACTTGTTATTAAAATTGTTACTTATTATAATAGTAATAATTGTTTTTAAACACTTTCACAGTTGTACTCACGACGGTAATTTCTTGCGTGGTACTGTAGATGTTTGGATATTTAAATATATCTCCTGCTCGAAGGACCATTGTGTGCGCACGGGATGGGCACAATAATGTATTTAATGTTTTAATAAAAACTCACTTTAATTTTATTAATGTTTAATTATATATTATATAATTTCAGGTTTTACAAGTAATAGTTTGGCAGTAAATAACTTTTTACACAATATTTCTACTTGTGACTCGACGAGTTGATGGTTTTAATCAGAGTGATTATAATGTTATTTTAATTTGGTTAATTTAGTTTTTTAAGAATCTAAGAGTCAGCAAATTTGGTTTTTTATTTAAATTACATTTTTTTGTTTCATTTAGTTTTTTGTTAATTTAGTAAAATTTTAATAATTGCAAATAATTTCATATTATATTTACATTCTACAGGGTGTTTCTAAACAGAGATGAAGACGTTTTTCGTTTGTAAACATGCCTCCTCGACGCTGGCACGTCTGAATGAACGTTCGGCTCTCGTAAACAGTGTTATTCCTTCTTGTAGTAAAATATACTATTTACTTCTTACCATGATTCAGATGGTTTTTATTGAGTGGAAAAAACATTATATGTATTCGAGGCAGTGCGAGTGCTTTACCAATTGAGAATCTTTAGAGATCAAGACAAAGTCGAATACTCTTAATGCACACAATGCTGATGCAATTTTTTGCACGATCGATTAAAATAATATACATTAATTACATGCGTTTTAGTGTTTGAATGTTGTAAATATAATTTATAAATTTTTGTTTATGCTATACGCCTTCATCATAATTTAATTTTTTTATTTGTTTTTGTTGCAAAATTAATTTTTTACGAATATTTTTTCAAAACCAATTACTTCTAAATCTTGAAATTGCAATTTTTTATAAGAATATATTTAAAGTTGGAGTTATTAAATTGACTTATTTTGAAACAAAGTCACCTTTAATCACGCACCCTGAATCTGCTTTACTAGTAAGTAATTACTAATTACTTACCACCTTTATGAACAGTAAGTATTTACTTTCCAATCAGTAATTAACAAATAGGACTTACTATGTTTGTTTTTAGATCAGCAAATATCAAAAATAGCCTGGTCGTGCAAAAAAGATTTATTTGTTATAAGAGGAAAGAAATAGAACTTATTTGTTGCTAAATACTATTGCAATTTGAAAGTTGAATCTGCTGCACAGTCCTTAAAAGTAGAACAACTATTTCAAGAGTGAAATACGTGATGACAGCAACAAAGACTAAAATGCAGAAAATATTCAATTTACTGTAGCTTTTATTCAATTTCCGAAGTGTGTTGATAATCGTGAAATGTTTGTCTTTCTATAAAAACTTCAGAATTTTCCGTAAGGAAAATAGACAAATTTCCCATTAATTTGGTTTTGGAATAATCGTGACCTACATATAAATTTCTGGGCTACAAAATTTATAAAATATCAGAGTTTTATATTCTGTTCATATATAAGTAGATTATATTTATGAAAGTGCATGGATAAACCATAGCGACGATATTTTTTCTCTTACAAAAAATTGATGCGAATTTCTTAATTTGATCAATAGAGTTTATAGTATTCTTCTTAGTGGCCGATGAAACTGAAAAAGGATTGAACGCATTTCATGTAAAATAAAATAATTTCTAAGACGGTTATGTTTAATATTTAGAACTTTACAAAGGTATTAGTGAATTTTAGAAACAATTTAAATTACCGATGATATGCATCGAATAACCAGCTTTGAACCATTACAATAAAAGAGAAGAGATTGGAGTAAACCATATTTATTCATAGATGACTGCAAAATCTAAAGACTAATCGAAATAAAATTTTAAATTCCAACAGTTTAGCTTATTTAAGTGCTGACAACTATTCGTAGTAAGCTCGCCAAATTATTAGTGACTCGAGCGCCGTTGGTGTTATAGGTTTCTATTAAAAGATTTAGAAAATCTCATCACTCGAAGTAATATTTATAAATAACTGTTCGTTTTGATGCTTTTTCACACGTTAGTCATTCTGTCGCAAATATAGCACTGCAATTATACATTATACAATTATACATATTGCATAATTTTTATTCTTTTTTGAAACTTTATTTTTATATAAAATATGCCATTTTAGGTACTTGTGTAAATACAGTGGATCACAATCACTCAAGTAATCGATGCATGCTTATGCATGCATCGATTACTTGAAAGATTACATTATGATGCTAGGACGTAAAGCTAAAGATTTTGGACGGATGTGGAGTTTGCAAATCGAGACGCCAGCCGAGATTTGCACCAACATTAAGTCCAAAATAGCTTACGTCCATGCATCATATACTATTTTTTATTCGCCACAAGCAAAATATTTTAAAAAAATTTGTTTATTCTAATTTAAAATTATAAATTTGCATAAATTTTAAAATAAAAATATGTGGAACAAGTAACCTTTGAAAAAATATTTGTTATTTTTTTCAAATTATTGTATAACCATGACAACAAATGATAACAACTATTTTAATTGGATAATGAAACTTTGAATTTAAGGATTGCTTTGATAAAAAATTTTATTTTTCATAGAATTTAAACAAATACAAATGCTTTTTGTTTTTTTGGACGTAACTATAGCAACAAAATAAATAGTTAAAAAGTGACACTTCAAGGCCGCAAATCACAGTAATAAAGTAACACTTTAATATGTAGGCGAATAAAAAAAATTTTTTTTGCGTTTTATTTTTCGATTTTATGAACAACATATAGGCGACTTCAGCAATAGTGTATTAAGTTAATTAAAGCCAAATATTTTTAAACTGTTTGTTGAATTATTATTCTACCCCTCTAAAAACTTCAGCACATATTATCTTACTCCATCAACTGAAAGCTGTTTTGGAACTTTTCATAAACAAATTGCCAGAAAATAAATATTTTCCAAACCATTTATAAAATTAACTGTCGATTTTTTTAATTTTCTTAATGTATGAATATTTTTCATACACCAAGCTTATATGTGTGTTTGTACAAAAAAATGTTTATAATTTCCTTAAGGAAAAATGTGACATTGATTTGAATTTTGTATAAATTGACCTAAATAAATATTTTAAAAGATACGAATATTGAAAAGTTTACTGTGTAAAGATAAATTAATTACTTAGACTCCAACGATTTCATATCCTAAGACCTAAATCCTTAAATTTGAAATAATCACAAACAAAGTTGGCGCATATAGAAATATTTATGTATTTAGAATGTTAAATTTCATCTGTGATTTTTATTCATTTGAGTTTTTTGAGCTCTCAACATAAAAAGGTTGAAGATATCAAAATCTTACTTGCTCTTTTTGAAAAATGTTATCCGAAGGAAATTGAATCACGTTAACTTTTAATAAGTATGTAATTGAATGAAATTCTAAGTCGTCTTTGTTTGATCAAACTTTTTTTTTCGTTTCAACACAATTAGAAGTTTCTTCAAATATCGAATTGTATGCAAACTTTTCAAAGCTTTTAGTTGAAGTTTATATTATCCTTAATAAAAACAGAAAATTAAAATAAAATATGTAACAACAAAAGTCAGATAGTTTAAGTTTCTAATCTGGTTTTCTGTTGTAATTTAATGAGAAATCAACATTCAAACCAAGAAAATTTCATTAGAAATTTATTATAGAAAACAACAATTTATTTGTTGAATAGGGTTTTTTGGGTTGTTGTTGCCTGAAACAAAGAATATATTTTATTTTTGTGCTCAGTTTTGATTAAATCAACATAATAAAGCCAAAAACCAACATCTAACCAATACACATCCTTTCAATAAGGACGAGAAAATGAATGGAATTGGTAAAGGAATAAAATTCTTATTTTCACGTTAATATAAAAATAATAAACTGAATCCTTTATTTGTCATGCGGTCATGAAATTTCATTATTATTTCAGTTATTTATGAATTGGTGTTGGGTGTTAATTTTTTCGTTTGTATTTTTGTAAAAAGTGTTCTAGTTAGATTAAATTATGTAGAATCTATATATGTTTACATGTTGGGTATACAACTTTGTCTAGATAGTAATAACGTAAAATATTAAACATTTGTTTCTTTTTTGGCTTACCAAAACAAAATATTCGCTATTGCTTCGTTCGTCATAAAAATAAAAATGGACATCATTTCAATTAGGTGAAATAATTTGATTTTATATTTGATTATGTTTGGAAATTGGGTATGTAGGCTAATTTAAAAAACAAGGCAATAAAGATAAGAATCGAGAGTTAGGAAACGAAAAAGCCGTCTTTTAGTTATTCTTTGCTTTTAGGAATCGAAATAGTTGTTATTTCACAATACTTTATAGCACAAACATGAGAGTATTTAAATTACCTAATATTAAGATAAAAGTGTAACATTTTACTAACTCCAAACGTTTTTTTGGGCTAACCGAATGTTATTTGTTAAATTAACATAAAATTTGGATGTTTGAGTTCTTTTTTTGTTAGTAAATGCAAGATAGAAACATTCTGTTGTACCTGGACCTAGTGGATGTAAATAAGGATGTGGATGTGTTAACAGTAGATAAAAAAACTCGACGCAATTTAATGATGAAATTTGAAGAACACTAAACTTAACTAATGATTTAAGAACTGATCAAATTTAGCAATCGAATAAATTTCATTGAATTACTTCGGTTTTGAAAAAATTTTGAAGTGAAATTCTTACCCCTACTTCTTGGCATTTCTCGACGTTTTCGATTCTAAAAAATCAAAAAAATAAAATGTAACTCCGTCTGATGAAAACCTTAGAGAGTATCGAAAAGAGAGGAATTTATGTAGGAAACTAATAGATGGAGAGAAAAATTTATTTAATTTGAAAAAAGCTTCTAAATTTGCTGAGCACCCAACTGGATCGCGTAACTTCTTTAAAGCCGCTAAGGCTATCCAAGGCAATTTCTGTAAATCTTCTCTTCCTCCTCTTATTGATAGAGATATACCTATTATTGACCCAAAAGAAAAGGCTAATTTGCTAGGACATATTTTTTCTATAAATTCTACCTTAGTCGAACCCAATTTCCAACCTAGACCTATTCCTAAAGCATCGCTCACAATGAAGCGAATAATTTTTCGTAAAAACATTATTCGAAAAATGCTGTTACAAATTAATACCAACAAGGCATCTGGGCCTGATAATATTCCTCCAATTATACTTAAAACGTTTGCTAGGGAGCTAGCACCTATCCTCACTAAAATATTTTATTTGTCTTATAAGAAAGGGATTTTTCCTGTAATATGGAAAATTGCTAGTGTACAGCCAGTAGCAAAAAAGGGTAGCAAAACTGACCCATCCAATTACAGACCCATTTCAATTTTGTCAGTAGTGTCTAAAGTTTTTGAGAAATATATAAATTTTAATTTAATGAGCTTCTTAGAGTCTTCCAAATTACTTAATGAAAGACAATACGGCTTCCGAAAAGGAAGAGCAACAGGAGATTTGCTTTCGTTTGTTACTCATCTTTGGAACAAATCCCTTGAAAACTTTGGTGAGACTTTCGGTGTTGCTCTTGATATTTCCAAAGCATTTGACAAAGTTTGGCACAAAAATCTTATATGCAAGTTGAGATGTTATGGTTTAGATGAGCCACTAATTTCCTGGATCCAAAGCTTTATATCTGAGCGAAAATTTCGAGTCAATGTTGACGGTATTTCATCGGATGTATTTTCGACTAATGCAGGAGTTCCTCAAGGTTCCGCTTTGTCCCCAACTCTTTTTCTTATCTATATTAATGACTTGTTGGTTTCAACAATTAATCCTATTCATAGTTTTGCTGATGATAGCACTCTTCATGCATCTCATGTTGCACCTAGATCGTATTCACCTTTAGCGCTTAATAACTGTAGATCAAATTTGATAGATTCATTAAACGTTGATCTTAAAACTATCTTTGATTGGGGTGTTACTAACAGTGTTGAATTCAATACGTCCAAAACACAAGTTTGCCATTTTTCAAGATTATCAACACCTAACCCTTTTCCATTGAAGTTTGATTCCAACGTTTTGATAGAGAAAGAGTCCGTGAAACTTCTAGGAGTTGAGGTTGAAAATAATATGAAATGGAATTCTCATATTTTTACCCTAGCAAAAAGCGCTGTTCAAAAATTGGGGTTTTTAGGACGATGTCGTAAGTTTTTCAGTAGCGAACAACTTCTTTTAATATACAAATCTTTTATACGTCCCTGCATGGAATATTGTTCTCACATATGGGGTGGAGCATACTTATGTAGTTTGAAGTGTCTTGATTCTGTACAGCGGAGAGCAGTTAAATTGATTGGTAATTCAAATCTTACCAATGACCTTGATTCCTTGCAGCATAGAAGAAATGTTGCTGATTTGACGATTTTCTACAAATATATCATGGATGAACGGGTTTCTGAAGAGATCAAATCGATTTTACCTAAGCCTGCAAACCTATCGCGTCATACCAGAGCATCGGGAGCGGCCCATCCTTTTACGGTTCAAATAATTAGATGTAGAACTGTAGCCTTCCAGTGCGACTTTTTCAACAGAGTCTCTCATCTCTGGAATTCATTACCTTCGTGTGTTTTCCCTGATAACTTTAACCCTCAAAAGTTCAAAGTCAACGTTCATAAATTTCTAAAAGAAACTTAATTCTCAATTGATTATAATCCCTAGTTGGCATGGCATCTTCGGATATTCAGAGACGTTAATGTATAAATAATTATATTAACACTAAACATGCCTAACTTCCAATAAAAAAAAAAAAAAAAAAAACCTACGAAATCTAGAAAACCGCTGGAGGGATTTCAAAAATTTGCCTATTTTCTATAAATATACTCAATGGGCAGGTCCAAAAGGACGATGTTTGTACCGGAAGTGTGTCAAAAGGAAGTGAGTCAAGAAATCATTAAGTGTGTCAAAAATAGCAAATTTTCATATTTTTGGCTTAAAATCGTTCATTTTAAGTGATTCCAAGTAGGAACAAACAATGTGGAAAAATCTTGATGGTAGAGATTGGTATGTGAGATCAAAAACTAGATTATTGCATTAGAAGTTTGTCAAAAAAATGTTGTCAAGTGTATCAAAAAAAGATTTTTATTTATTATTTTACCAATTTTTTGAGAAAAAATAAAATTAATTATTTGTATGACATGAAATTTTATTATTATTTTTGAGAATTATGGCATTATAAGTTTGTCAAAAATATGTTGTCAAGTGTGTCAAAAAATGAGGTTATTTATTTTTTTAGCCAATTTTTTGGAAAAAAAAATTTAGCTGTTTGTATGACGTAATGTAATTCAATATGAAATTGGACATGGAAATTTGTGAATTTGTTATAGTTTTTGAAATATTTGAAAAAAGTTTGTGATTTTGATTTTGTTATAATTTCTGCAATATATTTAGAATTTTGAAAAAAGTTTCAATTTTTGATTTTGTAAGAATTTTTGGAATGTTTTTAGAATTTTGAAAAAATTTTAATTTTTGATTTTATTATAATTTTTGGAATTTTGAAAAAAAATTCAATTTTTGATATTGTTATAATTTTGGCAATATATTTAGAATTTTGGAAAAAGTTTGAATTTTTGAATTTTTAAGAATTTTTGGAATATTATTAGAATTTAGAAAAAGTTTAAATATTTGATTTTATTCCAATTTTTGGAATATTATTTTTGATTTTGTTATAATTTTTGCAATATTTTTAGAATTTTTGAAAAAAGTTTTAATCTTGATTTTGTAATAATTTTTGGAATATTTTTAGAATTTTGAAAAAATTTTGATTTTATTTAATTTTTACAATATTTTTGGAATTTTGAAAGAAATATGAATTTTTGATTTTCTAACATTTTCTCGAAACGCTAGCTGGAGAGGTTTTGTAGTAGTTTGCTGATTGTAGCATCTTTTCACTAAATTATGTTAATTTATGATCTGTTATAATTTACCGACGACGAATTGATGTTCCGTGTTGGTTTTGTATTAAATTTCTAAACAGAGAGAAAATGATTGTACTTTTACTAAGAGTTTTATGTTTGATATACATCGCTGACCAAAACTAAAAACAATGTCCTCAAAAAAGTTTTATGCCGAAAACTATATCAAAATCCTTAACAAAAACTGATGTCTTGATATTTAAGAACTTGAAATTTCAGCCCCTCCATATTTTTTCTTACTACAATAGCATCATTATCATATTATGACCGATGGTTGTTAAATTTACTTAAAAGTAGATAATGAATAATATCAGCTGCACTCGTTGATTGCGTATCCACAATTTATCTTGACGAGTCCAGTTGTACTATTTTGTATTTGTTGAGTTTTACCGCCTTTTATGTTTGTACAAACAAATTACCAAATTATTCCAAAAATGATGCGTTTCCTATTTCACAGCAGAGGTTCAATTATTATATTCAGATGAGATGAGAATGTCCGGGTGTAATTTCCAAAAATCGTTATTAAATAAAAACAATAAAATAATATTCAAATATTGTTTTATTTTAACAAAATCACAGCTAATTAATATTTTTCACCGTTCACAGGAAAGTTCAAATATAAAGTGAAGATGACTATGCAAGTTTTTAATCAAAAACTTTTAATAATTAATCGAAGCCTTTCTTAATATTTCCAAATATAAATTAAATTTCCTTACATCTATTGTAAAAAAGGTGAATTTTACTAATTTAATATGATCGAAAGGTTTTGACCTAAGCTAATTGATTATTCTATGATTTGTTGATTTTAATTAGATTCACTAAATCTATATTCTGATAGATGAACTAATATTTTTCTATATTAAATTATTGTTTTTTAATTAGTTGTTTAGGTATTGTCGTCATACTCCGCCTCGTTAACGACTTAGTCGTTAACCATCATCCTGTTGTGGTAGTTTGCAGATTTTAACGATTGGGCGTTTTAATATATTTTTGGACGTCTTTACAGTGACAACTCTAACATTGCCTTGATCATCTGGATGCAACTCTATGATCTTCCCAAGCATCCATTTGTATGATGGTAAGTTGTCTTCTTTAATTAACACCACGTCTCCATTTTTAAAATTAGGTTGTAATTCACGCCATTTGTTTCTTTGTTGTAGATTATGGAAATACTCCACACTGAATTTTTTCCAGAAGGATTGAACACGCTGTTGAACATTTTGCCACCTAGAAAGCCTGCTGGTCGGTGTATTTTCACTAATGTTTTCTTCTGGAATATAAAAATTTCCTGAGCCAATCAAGAAATGTGCTGGTGTTAAAACATCAATAGAAGCATCATCATCAGCTGTCGCGTAGAGTGGCCTTGAATTTAAAATGGCTTCAATTTGAGTAAGCATAGTTGTCATCTCTTCGAACGTTAGGTGAGTATTTGAGGAATATTTGAGTAAATGTGACTTCACTGACTTCACAGCTGCTTCCCACAAACCCCCAAAATGTGGAGATACAGGTGGAATAAAGTGCCACTGTATCTGATCCTGTGCTAAGAACTCTGCAATTAGAGAATTGTGATTAATATTGCTAATTTTTTCAAAAATTTCGCCTAGTTTTCGACGTGCTCCAATGAAGTTAGATCCATTGTCACTGTAGATATGTGCGGGAGCACCTCGCCTTGAGATAAATCGTTTTAAGGATGCTATAAACGCATCTGTAGATAGATCAGTAACGGCTTCAATGTGTACAGCTCTGGTCACCATACAAACAAAGAGTGCAATATACCCCTTGATAAACTTGGCACCTCTTCCCTTTTTTGTAGCAATCTCAATTGGACCCGCATAATCTACACCACAAGATGAGAATGGTCTTGTAGCTTTCAATCTTGCTAATGGCAGATCTCCCATTAGTTGCTTAGATGTTTTGGCGTTCTTTCTGAAGCAGACCACACATTTGTTCACTATATTTCTGACACTGCTTCTGCCTCCTACTATCCAGAATTGCTGCCTTATCAGATGAAATGTTAGAGTCAAACCAGGATGAAGATTTTTATTGTGCACATGTATTGCAATCATTCGACTTAATGCATGATACTTTGGTAAAACCATTGGATGTTTATAATCATATTGGCAGTCCAGATGTTTCAATCTGCCACCGACTCTTAACATCCCCTCTGCATCTATAAATGGTGCCAATGCTACAATGCTGCTGTTTTTTCTAATATTCACCTCTCTTTGAAGGCAATCAACCTCATCGGCAAACGCTTCTCTCTGTACATATTTGATGATTATGAGGTTGGCCTTCCGAAGTTCAATCACCGTAAGAGAACCCGAGCTTCTATTCAACTTGTCATTTCTCATATTATTTATAAATCTTAAAACGTAAGCAAAAATTCTTTTCAGTTTATTATAGGAAGATATCCTTTGAATTAATGTGCTGATTTGATCTTCCTTGCAATGGGTGTTGGAAACTAAAAGCTTGGTTATTTTTCTTTCTTCTTTCAAATATTCTGGATTCACAGCAAAATCATCCTCTTTTGCAGAAGTCGATTGGTAATTTTTTAACCATGCTGGGCCATGCCACCAGAGATCTAGTTTGATTAATTGAGACGGCAAAATCCCACGAGATGCGCAATCTGCAGGATTGTGTTCAGATCGTACATGATTCCAGAATTTTCTCGGTATCTGATTGATGATTTCAGCCGTACGATTAGCAACGTAGGTTTTCCACCTGACTGGATGACTCGACAACCACGATAGTACAATTGTAGAGTCCGTCCAGGCAAAACATTCCACTGGCATCTTCACTGTTTCTTGCACAAGACGCATAAGTTTTGTGAGTAAATGAGCACCACATAGTTCAAGTCGTGGTAAGGACACCTGCTTGATTGGAGCCACCTTTGTTTTAGCTGCCATTAAGTTAACTGAGACAACACCATTGTTGTCTACCGCTCTACAATATACCACCGCACTATACGCACTTTCGCTGGCATCGGAGAAACCATGTAATTCCATTTTACCGTCTTGTGGAATGTATCTTTTGAGCTTTATTTTTTCTAAATCTTTCAACTCAACACGGATTTTGTTGTATATTTCTGATATTTCCGCTGGCAGATGATCATCCCATCCCAATTTGTGTAGCCAAAGCCTTTGAAATACTATTTTCATTAAAATGATCGAAGGAGATAACCAACCCAGCGGATCAAAGACCCTTGAATACTCGGAAATAACTTGACGTTTGGTGGGCTCATTACTCTCCTTCAAATCGAGTTTAAAGGTAAAAGTATCTTCTGCTGCGTTCCACTGTAGACCTAATATTTTTGATTCTTCTGAATTATTGAACAAAGTGGTTTGTTGTGTCTCTCCATTCACTGTGAGTTCAGGCACATTTGATTTCCATTTTCTTAGATTAAAACCACCGCTTATTAACAAATCATTCATTTCTCTTTTTAGTTTCATCGCTTCTTCAATGTTATCAGCACCAGAGATAAAATCATCAACGTAAAAATCATTTATAAGATGATCAATAATATTTGGATGACTATCTTGATTATCATATGCTAGCTGATGAATACTTCTAATAGCTAAAAATGCCGAACTAGATAAACCAAAGGTAACTGTATTTAGTTTATAATGTTTAAGCTCATCAGCTATTTCGCTTCGCCACAAAATACGTTGAAATTGACTATCACTTTCACAAACCAAAATTTGATTGTACATTTTCTCAATGTCGGCTGCTAATGCAATTTTGTGCTTTCTGAATCTTAATAAGATTGACCATAAAGTGGGCTGAATAGTCGGACCGACTAACATCGTTTCATTTAGTGATATCCCAGAAGAAGATTTCGCTGATCCATCAAAAACTACTCTTAGTTTTGTCGTTTCGCTTGCTTGTTTTATCACACAATGATGAGGCAAATAAAAACACTTAGACTGCTCAATCATTTTATCAGCTTCAGAAACAGCTTCTAGGTATCCCCTACTTAGATATTCACTTATAAATCTAGCGTATTCATGTTTTAGTGATGGACTAGATTGAAATTTCCTTTCTAACGCTAAAAATCTTCTTTTGGCAACGTTGATAGAGTTGCCAAGCTGAGCGGTATTATTTTTAAAGGGAATAGAGACGATGTAACGACCCCTTTCATCTCGTTTGTGCGTCTTTTTATAATATTCTTCACACTCGGCATCATCTTGACTCATAATCTGGACATTGGGAATTTCTTCTTGCTCAAAAAATTGTTTTAATGTTCTATCAATGTCTACATCTAAATGGAAATTTAAAGTACAATAACTTTCTTGGCTGCTGTCTGTTCTTACGACGTTTTCTTCACCGGTAACTCCAGCCGCAATCCAACCAAAAATGGTACGTTGTGCGACTATTGAATTATTTGAGTTAGTTAACTGCCCATCTTTGATAATGCTAAAAAATCTGTCAGCTCCTATCAGGATATCAACGGCAGATACTTGGTTATAAGATGGATCAGCTAGTTTTAAATCGTCCAAAAAACAACAGTCTTGGAGCTGGAAATTGAAACTTGGTAATCTCGTTGGCAGCTGATTTATGATCAAAACATCAACTTGAATCGATTCCTCTGACGAATACAACGACTTAATATTTATTGATGTAATTCCTCTGGTGGTTACTTTTCCAGCTGTTAAACCTGTAACCGCAACATTTGCTTGAGATCTCGGTAAATTCAAACGCTGCGCACAAGCTTCTGTGATGAAAGAGGCTTGTGATCCGGAATCTAGCAGTAACCTGCATCTCTGAGAATTTCCAGATTTGTCAGCTACTAGAACTATAGCTGTTGGTAGCAAAGATTGAAAATTTGGTATGGCTGCTGCATTTGCTTGAACATCGGTTGAGCTAGATGGTTCCAAAGTATTATTCAATGCATTTGCGTTGAGAGTTGCATTGATCCGTGGATTATTAACATCTTCTTCTGAGTGCAGAGTCAAATGATGCTTCCTGCGACATTTACCACATTTATATTTGGATCTACACACCACTGACTGGTGAAATGAAGATAAACAATTGAAACAAAGTTTTTTCTCAACTACTAGTTGTTTCCTTTCTGCAAATGTTCGCTGTAAATATTGATCACATTTGCTTAAATAATGCTCTCCTTCACATAACGGGCATACTAATTGGTTTATATGCGAAACTAAAGCACTTGTTCTTCTTTGAGGATACGTTTTGGTCTTCTGCATTGAACTTAAGCTCTCCAAGGCATCACTTCTTTTGTTTAAAAAGATAAACAACTGCTCCATTGTAGGGAAGCTGACTCCCGCTGTCTCGTGCGCCCAAGCTTGTCTCGTTTCCTGGTCTAGTTTTTGAATAAGTAGATAAATTAGCCAGGGGTCACGGCCTTCAGCACGCTCATCAAGCACCTTCAACCCACGTAGGACTTCATCCGAAACGTCAGCTAAGCGACGAATTGACTTTGCACAACCTTGTTGTACGTTTGGTTGTTCCAGAAATTGTTTCAACAAGTTGTGTATGACATGCTTTGGCTTGTTGTACCGTGTCTTTATCTTGTTCCACGCTTCATCGTAGTTAGCTTCTGTCACTGCCAGATGATTGATCAGCATATAGGCTTCACCTTTAAGCAACCCTTTTAAATATTGCAATTTGTGAACCTTTGAGATATTGTTATTGTTATGGACAGACGCTTCATATAGATCACGAAAGGAGGGAAACTCTGCATACACTCCATTAAACGATGGTATATTAACTCGTGGTAAACGAACCTCATTATCTGGTTTATGAATAGATGATATTTGCTGGAGAAAATTGCTTTGATTAAGCATAAAATCATCCATCGAGTTATTTTGTATTTGTGCATTATTCTCTTCATAAAGCTTTTCCCATTTGACAAGCTTTTGTTTCAACTCAAGATGCATATTTTCAATTTTGTCCACGTTGTCTATTTGTGATTCATCAAATTTCCCTTTTACGGCCTTTTCTAGCGCTTGAAATTCTCTCCAATCGTCTGCTAACAGAGCCATGCAAGTTTTTATATCACTAATTGGAGTACTAATGCTAAAGAGATTTACTTGCACTTTCATACTTTCTAATGTTTTCAAGAAGCGCTTTATTGCTCTATTTTCCGCCATTTGTAAGAATTCTACAACGTGCTCACTATATCTTTTATATATATTTACTGCAGGATTGACACGTTTCAATAATCTTTTCGCAGTTTTAATTAGTAATTTTCGCGCAAAGTATTTATATATATTTATTTCAGCGTATAACGTGATCACTATATTGATTCACTCAGTAATGACACGTTTCAAAAATCACCTTTCACAGTTTGATTTATAATTTTCGCACAAATGTATTTATATAATTTCACTTAAGTTTATAACGTGTTCACTATATTCATTCATTAGTATTGGCACGTTTAAATAATCACCTTTCACCGTTTTTAAGTATTATTTTTTGTATAAAGTGTTTATATATATAAAAGAATAGTTTGGCTTGTACTCACGATTTTATATGCAGCAAATCCGACTTCGAAGGACCATGAATAATATCAGCTGCACTCGTTGATTGCGTATCCACAAATTTATCTTGACGAGTCCAGTTGTACTATTTTGTATTTGTTGAGTTTTACCGCCTTTTATGCTTGTACAAATAAATTACCAAATTATTCCAAAAATGATGCGTTTCCTATTTCACAGCAGAGGTTCAATTATTATATTCAGATGAGATGAGAATGTCCGGGTGTAATTTCCAAAAATCGTTATTAAATAAAAACAATAAAATAATATTCAAATATTGTTTTATTTTAACAAAATCACAGCTAATTAATATTTTTCACCGTTCACAGGAAAGTTCAAATATAAAGTGAAGATGACTATGCAAGTTTTTAATCAAAAACTTTTAATAATTAATCGAAGCCTTTCTTAATATTTCCAAATATAAATTAAATTTCCTTACATCTATTGTAAAAAAGGTGAATTTTACTAATTTAATATGATCGAAAGGTTTTGACCTAAGCTAATTGATTATTCTATGATTTGTTGATTTTAATTAGATTCACTAAATCTATATTCTGATAGATGAACTAATATTTTTCTATATTAAATTATTGTTTTTTAATTAGTTGTTTAGGTATTGTCGTCAGATAACGATGCGTTTTGATTTTTGGATTGCAAGCCTTTGTCTTATTTTTACCGCCATTTTTTCCTTATAAAGGGTAGAAATAGGAAGACTTCGCCTAGCATATGGGACTTTAAAATAATTGTTTGAACATTTATTCAAAAACTAGGAATAGTGCCGCTTTTTTTGAGCTTAATATCCCGAAAAGTGACATCGACTGCAATGGTTAGAGAGATAATCAATTAAGAAATTCTTAAAGCAACTTTTATAGATCTAAAGCTTTAGACTAGTTTTAATTGGAGTGGTTCATTTGAGTACTTTATGAACTATATAGTTTTCGTAAGCAATTTTACACCAACATTGATGTTTCTTCCGAACACTTCTAATTCAACTGATTTTAATTTTTACTGTGGTAATAGTAAATGACAAAAGTATTTTTAACTATTTTTGACTTAAAAAAACGTACGAAAACAACATCGTTTCAGAAAAATTTAGTTAGTATTTAACAAAAATTCATAATCAAAAACAGTGTTGAAATTAAAATCTGACACGTTTCAAAATTCTTTAAACTTTGCATACACATATGAATAATATGTTTCAAGTAAATATTTCCACGTAGAACGTTCTCAACACTCGCACAAAATATTTATATCATTTGAATATAATATATAACCAGAATTATTAAAACGTGATAAAGTTTAATGTTACGAATAATATTCACGCGAAATAATTATATGAACATGTAGGTTTTGTAATATTTTATCACTTTCCTTAAATCAACATAATCTTTTTCAGAAATTCTAGGTAATAGCTTAACATAATCAGTAATTTCCTGCAATTTGTCAAAAAATTACATTACATATATATATATATATATATATATATATATATATATATATATATATATATATATATATATATATATATATATATATATATATATATATATATATATATACATATATATATATATATATATATATATATATATATATATATATATATATATATATATATATATATATATATATATATATATATATATATATATATAAATATATATATATATATATATATATATATATATATATATATATATATATATATATATATATATATATACATATATATATATATATATATATATATATATATATATATATATATATATATATATATATATATATAAATATATATATATACATATATATATATATATATATATATATATGTATATATATTTCAAACGATATTTAGCCCATTCTAGGGAGTTTGGGAGTTCAATGTAGATAAATGTAATTATTTGTACGACTTTCATTCTCACCCAGGAACTATATTTTTTATCAATAATCATAAATCAAACGATAAGTTATCAAGCCTAAAAATTATTAATGTCTTTTGTTGACATTAAAAACTATTTTCAGATTTTTTTTTCATATTTGTTTACTTGACGAACGTTTTCAGTATTAAATTATTTATGGGGTAAAGTCAAACAAATGAGTACGAAGGTCAAAGTTTTAATTCCTTCTATCAATCTTATGATGAATATTTCAATTATTTTCTTTATTCTTTTGGGAAATTATATTTATAAATTTTCCATTTTAAAGGAAACGTAAATTATTTATTGATGAACCTTTTTTGTTGTATCCTAATAGCACTTTATGATTTATACTAATAATGATTATTGCTTACAACAAACGTTATAAAATGTGGTTAAAAAGTTAATGCCATTTTTGTAAATAAATCATAATCTTACTTAATTTAAACAGTTGATGTAAAATAAATAACAAACAAACCCTAAATTTAAAATAAACAATTTTATACAATTTTATAGCTTATCTTTAAAACATATAACGATCGAATTCTTAAAATACGAAATCCCTTCGAAATGAACCCATTCAGTTTTCAATGTAAAAAATTTATGGTAAACATTAGCCGCTTTAAAAGGTTTTTAAAACAAAAGTTTTCGTTTCTTGTCAACGGTCAACAATTTAAATATAATAAATGCCTTTATCGAAATTCCTATAACATAAATAATCTTACGGACATTGCTTTAACATGTTCCCATAAGTCTTAAATATAAAAACTATAAAAATAGTTATGGGAATAATAAAATTTAAGATAAGAGCATAAAATCGTAAGAAAATAGAAAGAAAATGACAAAGGAAAAACACAGTCAACCAAAATAGAAAAAGATAAAATAAAGTATTTTTTATTTCCAATTTTGAAGGATAATTGAATAAATTTCTACAAAATTAAATAATATCATAGAAAAATAAAATTTATTTGTAAGCTAAAAATAGAATTTAATCGTAAAATACAGAAGGAGATGCGAATTGTGAACAACATTTTATGTTTGTTACGGTTACGGTTACGGATACCATTTTGTTTGTTCTGAAATATTCTATGTTTGTTTGTTAAATTGTTTTGGAGAATATATTATTATGTATATGAAAATCGAATCAACGTTAATTGAAAATAATTGTTGTTGAGTGTTGTTAATGATCCTTATGCGATTGTATTAGTTATGTATTTAAAGAAGGAAATGCAAAATTATCTTTATATTATTTTCAGATTTTTTTGGTTTTAATATTCAGATCTAGTTTTGTTTAGCACTTTGAAGGGTTTTCCTTTTCTTATATTTTGGATCGGTTCTTCAATTTTAATTTTACGCATTGTATTTATATGAACGATCTATGATTTAAGAAACTATTTTCTCTGTTGTGAATGTGATTAATGCAAGCAACAATTATTGAGGCAAGTTTTTTTAACTTCTACTTAATTCTTTATTATTAAAACAAAAGTGAGTATCCTCTAAATAAATGTTCGATATGCATACTAAGCACTACTTTAACTATAAAATAAATTCTTAATACAATTCATAACAAATCGTAACTGCCCAAATCGGAAATAATAATAATAATTTTAATTTAAAAAACAAGGACTAGAAATGAAAACTCGCTTACACTCAAGTTTTAAATAAAGTTCTAATTTATTTTTAAGCTCGTTAATGCAACCTAATTAAGCCTCCTTCTGAATGAAACACACAGTACAATTTCACATTTAAAGCTAGTTTCACCTACTCATAAAGTAAACGTACAAAAGAAGGCTATAGTCGAACCTTGTTAACAAAAAACGCATCTATTTTAAAAGGATTAAACTGAAAATTTAAATGTGTTTAATATTACAACAATCTTCAACTAGTTTTCGACACTGTGAATTCTTCAGAAACAGTTTGAACAAATGTTCAGAAAAATATTTAAACCATCCAAACTATGTTTACTACATTAGTTACATATAGCGATGAAAACCAATTTGTAGAAAAGTGACCTAATTCATGTATCATGTAAAATGCTTTATGATCACTAAATATGTTTTTATTCGCCTACATATTAAAGTGTTGCTTTATTACTGTGATTTGCGGCTTTAAAGTATCACTTTTCCACTATTTATTTTGTTGTCATAGCTACGTCCAAAAAAGTAAAAAGCATTTGTATTTGTTTAAATTCTATGAAAAATAAAATTTTTTATCAAAGCAACCCTCAAATTCAAAATTTCATTATCCAATTAAAATAGTTGTTATCATTTGTTGTCATAGCTACACAATAATTTGGAAAAAATAATAAATATTTTGTTACAGGTTACTTGTTCCACATATTTTTATTTCAAAATTTATGAAAATTTATAATTTTAATTTAGAATAAATAACTTTTCTTAAAATATTTTGCTTGCGGCGAATAAAAAATAGTATATGATGCACGGACGTAAGCTATTTTGGACTTAATGTGGGTGCAAATCTCGGCTAGCGCCTCGATTTGCAAACTCCGCATCCGTCCAAAATCTTTAGCTTTACGTCCTAGCATCATAATGTACTATTTTATCGAATTCTAACCCAATAAAATTATTCATGTTCTAAGTCAATAAGAGTCGTAACAAAAAATTAATAATGTGTTCACTTTTCTAGATTGATAATAAATATTCAAATTTCTCATCCTAAGTCCTAATAAAATAGCTATTTTGGTTCAAAGCCATATTAGTTATTACTGTTTCAAGTGATCAACTCCTAACAAATATAAAATTTTAACCTTATTAAACGTTATATTTGCCAATGTATAAGATATAATGTTAGCGAAAAATGTACAATACAGATGGTGGTTAACTTAAAAAAAATATTGAAAAATCTCACATTAATCTAAATGTTTTTTATACAAAATAAACAAAAAATCATCTTATTCATCATTAAAAATTGATTTGGCATAAATCACTCTTTTATCCCTAAAGATTTTACGATTCTTCAGCATCTGACAATACCATCGAATTTGGATCATAAACTTATAAAAGCTCGCGTTTACTGTATCTTTATCGTTAAATTTTATCTTTAATAAAATGAATTCATTACTTTTAAGATTTATTGCAAATAATGAAATGGGTTGGATCATGTAATTTTCAATTTGAAAAAAAAATCGGTATTACAGAATAAATTTTTAACAAGATCACTGATAACATAATTTCCTTGATGTTTTATCTGCTAGTTTAATTATAAAATATGCTACTTAAATTATTTAACGTTGTAGTTCTCCAAATTAAAAATATCAACAACAGTCAGCAACGTGTCAACAATAGTCAGCAACGAAAATAACAATAATTCATATTTATTAAAACGTATTTAATCTAGCATTGCTTGACATAACCCATACAAAGTAAAAATGTTTGTACTTATAAAAAAATTTCATTTACATAAAAATAACAAAAAACAAAAGATATTACAATAAAAAAATTGCAGAAAACCAAAATACGAATTTATCAATTTTCTTCATCTTAAACTGTTTGTCTTTGTGTATATCTTTAGTTAGGGTACCCCTGCGCTACGGAATAGCTCCTTCCTCAAAGTGAATTTTTTAATGATTTTTAGAAAAGTTTACAATAACAATAATATTGTTATTCTTGTTTACAATATTCATTATGGAAAATAAGAACAAGCCATACAAAAAATATATAAAACTTAATTGAGGAAAAGCTGACGCTTCGTGGGAGTCAATTCTAAAACACAGATAAAAAATTATTTAAATTTGCTCCTTTTATTTTAATGATTTCTTGAGATTTGTTTTTAATAAAATAAAGATGATTGTTTTTGTTAAAAATAAATTTTTTTCTTAATGATGATTAAGATTGTTTTCGGAAGAAAAGCCAAGATTGTAAATTTTTGTTAACTAATATAAATATTTTGTTTTATACAAAATTTTTAAGGGAAATTTTTTGGTGAGTACTTAGAGAAATGAAACAAACTTTTAAATTATATACATACTTTATTATTTTTTAGAGCAACAATTATCTATATCACAAGTTACTCAATTATTTTGTTTTTCTTTCGTTTATTAGGGCAGGGGGTTGGGTGGTTAATATTTCTGTCCCAATAGTTAACAAATTCAAAGGAAAAAAAATCAATCTTTAAGAATTTGAAGTTTGAAAAATATCTGCTGAACCTTAATTTTATCTGTTGAAAATAAATTTAATTGATTATTCAATTAGTCCAAGTCAACCGAACAAATTCATTAAGAATATAACGACTAGATACAAGAAAAAGGTAGAAGTTTATAATTTTTGTATGTGTACAATTTTTACACAAAAATTTCAACCTCAAATTTAATTTTCAATATTTTTATCCTTCTTATTTCTTATACCGTTGGTAACTATTTTTACGTATACGTCAGTTTCAATATATGTCGTTAAATTATGAGTTTATTTCCGGTAGATGACACAGAATTTCTGCAAGGTAAACCATTCATCTATCTAGTTCAGGATTGAATTTATGTGAGGTCCTAGGCAGATGTTGATGGGGGCCTATGTAAGGAGAGTTTATTATTACAATTAATGAAGTGTATAAACACGATGTGTAAAATTGAATGGATTATTTATTAAACCCGTAATATTTTGTTTTCCAATATATAAATATTTTCCATATATTTAAAAATTGAAAATAATAGTTTTTAAATGATTGGTTAAAATTTTGTGGTACTATAATAAATGTAACTTATATTACAATATTACTTTTCGTGATTTTTTATCTGTAAAATCATTTATAATAATATCAAAGTTAATTTCTTTTAATATATCCCTTTCTATGCTCATAAGCGTTAAACTATTTAGTCGGTTTTGGCTTGTAATGGAGGACTGGCTTCAATGGTAAACCAACGAACTTGGTTAGCAGGCCGCGCACCTAGAAAGTTTTTAAAGCCCCAAGCTAGCTTCAGCCTGTGGGAACGAGAAGAATAACCTGCAGTCTCCAGCACAAATAAACAGTATAGTACGCGTGTCTAACAATTTAATTCGGATCAAAGGAAGAAGGCAAGTGAGATAAGATGACTCTGGCGACCCCCATACGTGAAAAAGCCGCGATCACCACGTCCACCCCCATTCACACGCTCTCGCACCTCACACACTCACACACACACATACTCACACACACATGCACAGAAACATCCATACCTACATCCACGCACATACACACACTCACATTACCCTAAAATCCCAAAATGGCTGTAAGGACGATTACCTGAAAATTTAGATTCAGATTTAACACAATATAAATATTTAAAGCTTTATTTTATGAACCAAGGGTGCAACCCAATGATTGGTATTAACATTAAAGGAATCAACATATGGCTTAACTGGATTAGCGTTGTCGGAAATGATTATGTTAATATTTTCACCTACAGACCAGTCTTCATATCTGATTTTATCGGTTTTCACCTAAGTTAAACCAAAACTCTTTGCTACGCCTTCTGATAATAACCAAGCCGATATGTAGTTGTATAACGCGAATTCCTCCCCCCCTGATCCAAGTATATAACATAGCACTATGACATAGGTCATGCCCATAATTAAATTTCAGTCCCACGTCTTAAATTTCAGTCCCCTCCGCACATAAGCATACACACACATTCACACTTACATATATATATAAAAAGGTACTCACCCCACAATGTGGTTGGATCCCTCTCCTCTATACCCTAGTCTCGCCTAGCCTTCCATCGTAGGCTGGTTCCACAATATTTTGCGGCTGTTGTTGGATTGGAATCGGTTTTAGTGCTAAATCGGTTTTAGTGCTAATGTTCACCTCGCTTTATGTTTCTCCCAAAATCATCACAATAACCCATCTAAATACTAACGTCCGTTTTCCATTTAAAACAAAACTGGTTGAGTTGCCAAACCGGTAAATACGCTAAATATTTTGGGAATTAGCTTTCTCCTTATATTTAACTGAATCCAGGTCCAGAATAAGATAATTAATTTTTAGGTGTGTCAATGTTAACATGAAGAAAGCCACGACATTGAGTTATAATTTTTGTCCATCAAAGAAACCAAACATATCCAGATTTATCAACCATGTCTATAATTTTCACTTTAAATTGTTAATTGTCTGTTCTTGATAACTTATTATTAAATGTTACTATAATTATTTGCACCTAGCACAATGTGCTTTTGCAAGTATATAAATCGTTTATAAAATTTTATATTTTTATATTGTTAAATTATGTATTAAACCAATAATAAATAAACACAAGCTAGAAAAAAAAAAATTACAAATAGTTTGTACTAATTAAATGGATAACAGAAAAAATAAAGCACACAATTTATATACTTAGTTTAATAATCACTTAGTTACTAATAACACAAAACAGTCAATCTTATTTTATTAATTTTTTTTTGTTTGGTTTTCATGACATTTAATGTTGATATTTTCTTACTAAAAATGAAATTCTTTTTGTTTTAATATGACCGTAATGTCATTACAGGTCCAATTAGAAAAATTTTCACCATCTTTGAACAAAGAACCATTATCAATAAAAATTTATCTACTTAGTTTAATAATCACTTAGTTACTAATAACACAAACACACAGTCAATTTTATTTTATTAATTTTTTTTTGTTTTGTTTTCATAACATTTAATGTAGATATTTTCTTAATAAAAATGAAATTCTTTTTGTTTTAATGAGACCGTAAAGTCATTACAAGTCTAATTAGAAAAATTTTCCACCATCTTTGAACAAAGGACCATTATCAACAAAAAAACAAATTTTTCTTACATTTATTCCTGATAAGGAGATTGTGGTATACTGCTGTAGTAATGGGCGTACTATTATCTAAAACAAAACGACATCAATCACAGAATTTAATTATTCAGTACTTCCATGACAATTTAAAATATTTAACGCCAATTTCACTATGATGACTTCAAACCTCGCATCCCAAAAGTCAGACGCCAAAAAAAAAAACGAATCCAATTTGATAATCAGAATAATAAAGACTAAGATGAAGAGGACCTCTATCGGCTGGTATTTATAGTGGAAAAGAGGCCGTTTTAAACGACAACAAAAACGGTAAGCATTATCTTGTAAATTTTTAACGATTATTGAACCCATTAAGGAGGTTGTGATGGGTTTAATTTTCAGTTAAGTACATTCGAGCGCATTCCACCATAACAGTCTCAAAGCAGCCCTCATTTACTTCTGATTAACTTTAATTTTGAAAATCCTCTTTCACTCGTACAATTTATAGTCATAAGAACTAGATAGATTTTTAACATAATATTAATGTTGAGAAATATTCCTTTCAAATTTTGCCTAATTTTGTCTCTGAGCAATCTGTACACAGTTGAAAATAAGCTGAATATGTAATGCAATTTGCTACACATATAGGTCCTACGGAAGTCACCATTATAAAACAATGCAAAGCTTGCTTTAAAGATAAATGTAATGCTCTTTGCATTAGCAAGCTGTTTTCAAACTTCTAGCGTAGCAAGTTGTTTTAAAGCTCCTTCCATTTCTATAAAAAATAAATTATGTTGTTAGAGTTGTACTAAAATTTGTAGTTTTGCGTTATAATAAGTTTAAATGCATTTGCAATTTAATAATAACTTTCTTTACATAACCCATATATAGCAAAGCTTGTATTGGAAACTGCAGTAAATTTTTCGACTGTGTAGCGTTCAGTGTATTCAGTAAAAAGATTATAAATGTGTTCTGAAAAAATTTAAAAAAATGTGCTGTGCCAACTAAATTTCGAGCAAAAAAGGCGACCCACAAAGCATATTTTAAGCACAACTGCCTGAGCAGAAACTTGTCTGGGCTCAAATAAAGTCCTGATAAGGTTTGTCCCAGTCTAGATCAGGCATTGGTAGGGCACCCTGATTTGGCCCTGATCATGAGTTTAATGTTTTTCCCTATCATGTCCTGATTGGGTTGGATTTACTGGAATAGACCCTGATTGGGATAATCGGATCAGACCTTGACTGGGATAATCGGATCAGGCCTTAATCGGGATATCCGGACCAGACTCTGATAAATATATATCTTTGTCTGGTCTGGAAATCCCAATCAAGGCCTGAGCCAATATCATATACATAAATTAATTAAAAATAAAATTAAAAATTACAATGGAAAAAATTAAGCCAAATACCACCTTTATCACCATTATTAAAGTCTTTCAGCCAAGAAGCGATAACTGCAACGATTTTAACTATATATATTTTTAGAATGAATAGTACTCTAGTGAATTTTAACCAATTGAAATTTCATCAAGGGGTCAAATACGAAAAACCAAATCAGGTCCTGATAAATTCAAATAAGGTTAACCCTTAAAGGGTATTGTAAATCAGGACTACATCAGATTGCTCTAATAAGGCTTGCCCTTTCTGGACTGACCAGGACCTGATTACGCCTTGACTATGTTCAGGCTTTCCTTCTTTAATTTCTACTCGGGTGATCAGTATCTACTATCTAATATTTTTTGTCAACTAAATTTAAATTTCAAGCCCGAATATAAAAATGGGTCATTCCAAAGTGACTAACGTAACATTTATACCGAAATTCACAACTTTGTTTCCTTATAACTAAAATAGTAAAGATTATTTTAAGCACTTGTTGACTTTTTAAAATGTAAATCGAGTTTATTTATCTAAATCAGAAAGCTTTTTTATTTAAATTAAAATTTTTAGATATTTTTTAAATAAAAATTTAAATGTGACTAACGTAACATTTTTTATACTATTAAATTAACACCTAAATTATGAACCAAAATTCTCTAGATGTTGAAAATGAAACATAAAATTTATTGATAAGTTTCTTCAATGTAATTAATTTATTGTTTAAAAAAGCCAATAACTTTTTAAAAAATATGTTAGTTTTTCATAAATTAACGATTTTGATTTAAATGATGTGTGACTAACGTAACGTGACTAACGTAACACAAAAGAATTCATGTGTTTAGAATGCTTACCTCATTTATTTGGAAAGCAAAGCAGTCCATTTCAGACACTCCAAACTTTAGCTTACAGAAAATAAAAAGTCTAAAACAATTCGGTTTATTATATTTGTGCTATGCTATATTCTTTGTAGATATATTTTAATTCGTATATTAAGCCTTTTTCACAACCATGCGTTTAATTGCATTCTAAACAAAATAACAATATTGGAATTTTCACAATTGTTGCCATATCTTATAGTAAAATATATGAAAAAAAATTATAGGCTACAGTTACAGTTTTGTGAAGAAAAAAAATTTAGCTTAAAGGTTGACTTTAAAATGGAATGACCCAAATCCTATACTGTAGTTAGGTGCGATTTTGACGTTTCGTGATCATATAATCGACAAACAGCGTTTTTCCAATCCCAATAACCTTCAAAACTGATCCGAGCAGAAATTAGTTAGGGAAAACTTGAATACCATCAGGGCGTGATCAGGAACGTGTCAGTCCTACAAGGGCAATTCCTATTAGGGAAATCTGATATGGGCCTGTTCCGGGCCTGATTTAGAATACCCTTTTAGGGTTAACCTAATTTTAATATATTCGGCCCTGATCAGGTTTTTCGTATTTGACCCGCTAAAATTTCAATTAAAATTGTAATTTAAAAAAATTTAATTTAATTTAATTTAATTTAAACATTTATTTATACAGGCAGGGTGTTTCATAATATATGCGCAGGACTTCAGGATTTGATAGCTTGTCCAAAAATATGAAAAAAAGTTTATCTTAACTTACCCTCTAAAATGCGTAGAAGTTGGGGAGAAAAACACCCACTACCCCTTCAAAACCTTCACCAATTAAGACTTAAAAACAAAATTTCCGCACAAAACATAGCTTATTATGAGTAGAAAATGCTTGCGAAAGCTGTTTGCGGTACCATAAACGGATCCGGAGATATTCGCAAAAAACGAAAGTTTTTTTCAATTTCAACACCCTGTATCTCGAAAATAGTGCATTTTAGAGGGCAAGTTTTGCCCTATCAGGTCCTGATTGGGATTACCGGATCAGACCCTGATTGGGATAATCGGATCAGGTCCTGATTGGGATATTCGGACCAGACCCTTATATATTATATACTTAAGTTAATCAATTTAAAATAAAAAAAGTCCAAGCGGCACGTATATCCGCTAGAAATAGGTAGATTTCGAGATCAGACAGTTTTGTGTTCCAGTAGAATCTGATGTATTAGATTAGTTTAAACAAAACAAACTAATTTCAAACAGATATCAAACAAATTTTAAAAAGAAAGTTAGCTACCTACAAGCAAAATTATATCTATCCAATTTTGCAACAAACAAATATCAAATCTACCACAGAACATGTGTGTGACAATTTATGACACAAACCTACTCTATATCATATGTCGTGCAATTACTGCAAAATATCAAAATAGTTTATTTCTAAGAAAAAAAATTAATTTCTTCTATTCAAATCTTTTATTTTTTTGACTGTTATAAGGTTGACATTGACTGTTATAAGGTTTTGGGAAATTGTAGTTGGGGATTGTTGCAAACTTTTTTGTTGAAGCCAACACGTCGAAAACCTCTAACTGCAGAGGTTTATATTTATAAGAAACGGATTAAAATGTTTCCACAAATTCTAAATTTATGAAGATTTTAAAAATATTAGTATCCAAATGGCCGTTATAACGGATTAAAAAAACCACTTTTTTTTCTAGTATAAAGCCTATAGTTCCTTAACCATGTGTCAGATTTTTCTGATTTACGAACTTGTCCAAGATATTAATAAAACACACATGTTTACGGAAGGTTTTTTGATCTGGCTCCACAAATGCAACCGTGAGAGCGCCGGTTGATTTAAACGCATTTTGTGTTTTACAAGCTTTTTTGTTGGAGCCGCTCACTCAGAAACCTCCAACTGCAGAGGTCTTTTTTTTGAAAGAAACTGATTGAAAAGGTTTCAAAGATTCTAAATTTATGAAGTTTTTAAAAATATTAGAATCCAAACGGCCGTTATAACGGATCTAAAAAACACAGTTTTTTTCTAGTATAAAGCTTCTAGTTTCTTAACCATGTGTTGGATGGAGCTGATTTACGAACTTGTCCAAGATATTAATAAAACGCACATTTTTAGAAAAGGTTTTTTGATCTGGCCTTATAAATGCGACCGTGAGAGTGCCGGTTGTTTCAAAATAAAATTTTTTTTTGCAAACTTTTTTGTTGGAGCCACTCACTCAGGAACCTCTAACTGCAGAGGTCTATTTTTAAAACAAATTGATAAAAAAGATTCCAAAGATTCTAAATTTGTTAAATTTTTTGAAATATTAGTATCCAAACGGCCGTTATAACGGTTTTAAAAAATCAATTTTTTTCAGAAAAAAGCCTCTAGTTTCTTAACCACGTGTCGGATTTTGCTGATTCACGAACTTGTCCAAGATATTAATATAACACACAAGTACAGAAAATTTTTTTGATCTAACTCAACAAATGCGACCGTGAGAGTGCCGGTCGTTTTCGTTATATCTCATATCGTTTATATATATATATATATATATATATATAAATTTTTTTTTTTTTTTGTTTTTTCGTCTCCGCTTTTCATATATAGTCGTTTGGCACAAAAATTTTTCCGAAATTCCGAGATGAAGCCCATTGCAATAGGTAGATTTTTATATGAAATCTACCTAAAAATTACCATGGAAAAAATTAAAACATACATACCACCTTAATCAGTATTATTATAGTCTTTCAACCAAAAAGCGATAACTAAAACATACATGAAACGATTTTAACTATATATTTCTAAAAAGGATAATACTCTAGTGAATTTTAACCAATTAAAATTTCAGCTAGGAGTCCAGTACGAAAAACCTGATCAGGGCCGGATATATTCAAATGAGGTTAACCCTATAAGGGTATTCTAAATCGAGCCCACATCAGAGTGCCCTAATAGTGATTGCCATTGTAGAACTGACCAGGCCCTGATCACGCCCTGACTGTATTCAGGTTTCCCTAACTAATTTCTGCTCGGGTCACTCAAAACAACGAGTAACAAATTTCAACCCTAAAAATCGTACAATCATCAAATAAATTAATTACATATTTGAACCAATCTCTAAGTTTAAAACAATTCAAAAGCATTCATTACCAATTGTAACGTTTCATTAAATTTAAGTTGTTTCAAGTTTTGTTTTTCATGTTTTAAAGTTTCGTTAAATTTTTTTCATTAAAAGCTTTAATTTGTTTTGTTTTTCTTTCTCAAAACCTTTCGTTTTCCATTTAGAATAACATTATTCTTGTAATTTGCTTCTAATGAAAAGAGTTAATCATAATAATTTGTTTTCTTACATTCTGAAAAGGTTAAAGGGAAAGAGGAAAACTAGATAAAAAATTGAAAAATTGCTTGTTTAATTTGTTTTTTATTTAAAATTAAAACCTACAAAAACGATTAAAAAACAATAAGGTAGGTACTTCTTGTAAACATTTTAATAACCAACCGATGAAGCATGCAACAATGTCCAGAGAAGAATAGACTCATAGAGATAAATCTAATAAGAGCAGATTTAAAATTACAAAAAGTACTCTGATAAGGGACAATTTCAGAAAAAAAAAATTAATCAATATTTTAATCCTATGTTTAAAAGGCTCTTTTGAAAAGAGCATACATTTCAGGTCTAGAGTTTTGAAAAAAGCAGATTATTCATATAGTAACTGTAGAACATCAAAAATAATTCGTTTCTCTTTCAACAAAAATAAGGTAACAAAATGTCAATCTCTTGTAAAATCAAATCACAACAAAACGCAACAACAAATGAATGAAATGAATAGTGTTGTTGTTGTAATTCTTAGAACTTGGGGCAACATAAAATTACTTTATGAATCAAATCATCATAACGTAAAATAATCGAACATTATAGTGTTTTCTCAAGGTTTCTAAAAAGGTGACCTCGAATCGTCTGGAGGTATTGCAGAGCAGTATATAAGCAGTTGCCTGTTGTAAATTAGAATTAGTTTTATTTTAAACCTGCGATAGTGAAGTTAAAATTATAAAAGTGATTTTTAAATTAGTGTTTGTGTAAAGTTATAAGTGTAATAAAGTTATAAGTGTTATTAAGTAGAAATAATTTGTGTATTATTTTAAACGTTGTATTACTGGAAATTTCTACAATCAACCTTTGGAGTTTTTGAAGCTGTTGAAAAAATATTCTAGTTAGGAATATTGTTTGCTGCATTGTCTTCCTATTGTTGTGGAACAATTAAGTTGTTGAATACTTAATAAAACCTGGTGTTTGTGCTTACTAATCAGTGATCAAACTCTGAAGAGATTTGGGAATTGCGTTTATCGAATTGAGAGTAAGGCCAATTCGAAGTAAGGTTGAAAAAACGTAACAATATATTTGTTTAAATTACTTTGGTATGGAAGACCTAAGTATTACAACCTCGGGCCAAAAGTGAAAATCTTACCCACACTTTTGTTGGAATTTCTCGACGTTTTAGATCAAAGGATACTAAAAATAAAAAAAAATGTTCGTCTATATTTGCCGGACGTCACAGCCCACGAAAACAAGAAAACCACTGGAGCGATTTCAAACATTTTTTTCTTTCTAAAAATAGGTTATGTTAATGATAAGAGCCGATAGGACGATGGGTTCGACAACTGTACCGGCAATGTGTCAAAAAATCATTAAATGTGTCAAAAATAGAAAATTTTCATATCTTTTGTTTAATAAAAAACGTTTATTTTTATGATATCCTGGGTAAGAAAAAGCTAAGGGGCCAAGCCCGGGCCAAGACCGCACCATAGCTCTTATGGGTTGGGCCAGGCTTAACATTTTTAAATTTCAATCCCAACCTTGGTCCAAGCTTGGACTGATGTCCTGGGGCCAAGTCTTGCAAACCACACTTGGACCAAGTCTGGCAAATAAGACTTGGGCCAGGTCTACGAAACCAACTTTTTTTCATAGACCTCCTTTAAATATGTGGAAAGGGGTTGTGGAAATAGTAACATACATAAAAATAAAGATAAACGATAGATATTGTATAAAGATAAACGATAAACAAAGATAATATGGCCAGCACATGTTTACAATGCATTAGACTTGTTAATAACTCGTAATATAATAAACTGAACCTTGGTTACTGGCCCAAGATTGGTCCGTTGTTTAACACTGGCAGCTCCTGCCCGGGATGTAGTGAGCAGTAACTTTGAATCTGGAGAAATCTTCACGATTGGCATCTGAGTGTTAGGACAAGACCTTGATTATTGTGTCTTAAGTGCGTCAAAAAAAACCGTTAAGTGTGTCAAAAGAATGATTTCCTTATATTTTGCTTCCCAATTTTTTGAGAAACATATTTTGGGAAACTTTTTCTGAAAGTTTGTATTATTGATTTTGTTTAATAATTTTTGCAATATTTTTAGAATTTTGAAAAAAGTTTTAATTTTTGATTTTGTTGTAATTTTCGCAATATTTATAGAATTTTTAAAAAGTTTGAATATTTGATTTTGTTATAATCATTGCAAGATTTTTAGAATTTTGAAAAATGGTTCAATTTTTGATTTTGTAATACATATTCTGTAATATTCTTCTGTAATATTCTTGTAATATTCTTTTAATGCATATATTTCGGGATTAATATATGATTTGGTTTTAATTTGGTTTTAAAATTATTTTTTTTTGCATTTTTTTTTTAATTTTTGAACAATAAGTCGAGAATATTGTGTACAAATTTTAAGTCAATCCGAATAAAACTAACGAAGTTACAGCGTTTCAACAGGGTTGCCGTTTGGCCCCATTTTCCCGAAAACGTCATTTTTGAAGTTCGTGAACATTAGAACTCAAAATCTACTGAACCGATCCTTTTGAAAATTTGAACATTATTTCTTCACATAAATCAACAGGTAATCAGGAAGAGTTTTTTTTATTTTTTTCTATTTTTTAATAACAAATTAAACGCGATTTTCACTTCCAAGTACTGCAAACATTAGAAAAAAAACTCTTCCTGATTATCTCGAGAAATACATCACCTTCAAAACGCATATCAATTTTTTTGTTTCTCATGATCCGGTAACGAGTTATAATGTTCACCGCAAAACCACTTTTTTTCAAGGCGCCTCTGGAGATTCAACGTCACCGGCTGATTTATCAATATTTTTAATTGAAATTTTTTTCTGACATACTTCAAAAGTTTTACAATAATATGTAATTAAATTTAATAAAATTATATTACTCATGTCACCGCAAAAAAATCACAAAAATATGCTTTTTTTTCATTACAAAATCAAAGATTAAAACTTTTTTCAAAAATTTAAGAATATTGCATAAATTATAACAAAATCAAAAATTGAAACTTTTTCCAAAATTATAAAAATTATAATAAAATCAAAAATTTGAAATTTTTAAAATTCTAAGAATATTCCAAAAATTATTACAAAATCAAAAATTGAAACTCATGCGCAAAATTCTAAAAATATATATAAAATTCAAAAATTCTATTTTTTTTTCAAAATTCTAAAAATCTTCCATAAATTAGAATAAAATCAAATATTTAAACTTTTTCTAAATTCTAATAATATTCCGAAAATTCAAAAATTCAAACCTTTTCCAAAACTCTAAAAATATTGCAAAAATTATAACAATATCAAAAATTGGGACTTTTACCAAAATTATAAAAATTAAAATAAAATCAAAATTTTAAATTTTCAAAATTCTAAAAATATTCCAAAAATTCTTACACAATCAAAAATTGAAACTTTTTCATAACTCCAAAAATATTTCAAAAACTATAACAAATTCAAAAATTTCCATGTTCAATTATATTTACGTAAACAAACAGCTAATTTTTTTTTCCAAAAAATTATTTAAAAAAAATAAATGAAATCATTTTTTTGACACACTTGACAATATTTTTTTGACAAACTTATAATGCCATAATTATCAATAATAATAATAAAATTTTATGTCAAACAAATAATTCATTTTATTTTTTGCCAAAAAATTGTGTAAAAAAATAAATAAAAATCTTTATTTTGGCACACTTGACAACATTTTTTTGGCAAACTTCTAATGCAATAATCTAGATTTTGGTCTCACATACCAATCCCGATCATCAAGATTTCTCCAAATTCAATGTTCCTATTCGTAATCACTTGAAATGAAAGTCTTTTAAGGAAAAAATATTTCCTTGTTTTGACACACTTGACGATTTTTTTGATACACTTCCGGTACAGTTATCGAACACATCGTCCTTTTGGCTCTTTCTATTGAATAAACCTATTTAAAAAAAAAAATTTTGAAATCCGTCCAGCTGTTTTCTAGAATTCGTAGGTCGTGACGTCCGTACGGCCGGCAGACAGACATACATATAATTTTTATGCTTTTTTAAACATAAAACATCGAGAAATGCCCCAAAAAGTGGGGGTAAGAATTTCACTTTTAGCTCATGAATGTAATACTTAGGTCTTTTAGACCGAAGTAATCGTCTAAACATAATATAAACCTAATGGATTCTACTAATTTGTTATGAAAATATGTTTTAAACTAAGACTGAAACCCTCATTATGATGCAGTTTGGTTGTGAAATTTAGAACGGATGCTTTAGAATTTGTGTATATGTTGGATTCAGTTTATCGAGGTCTGATCTAAGGTTTAATGATTTTCATCTGTTTTTGTAAATTGCTATTGATTCGTGTGTTAGTCGTATTGACCATGACTCTTCTATGGTGATTATTTTCGTGTTTTCATAATTAAACCAATTACCTGTTTGTTTGGCGTGTTTGAAAGCGCTAGTATTGTTGAATTTGTTTCCTATTGCGTTTATATCACTAACATGTTATTTCACTCTAGAACAGAGTTTTTAGCCAGTCTGTCCAATGTATATACCGTGGCAATCATTGCAATTAAAAGAATATACCACCCCATGTCTATCTGTAGTTTTTATTTTTCATAGGTCATACCAATGGATTTACGAACAGTAGAAAATGATTTGAATTCAATTCTAATATTTCCATCATTACAAACCCTAACAAACGGCTTTTACATAAATGTTTCGTATATCTCAAACCATTATATTTCGCTAGTGTGGACGTATTGTTGAGAACACGCACAGCATCAAAAGAACGGGATGGGTTATGGTCTTATATCAAGAATGTTGGGAATAACATCAATTGAATACAAAACTGCGATACACAAACAAAAATTCATAAAATATTACGTATGAATGGTTTTCCTCATGAATTAATTAACCAACTGATTAGCCATCATAACACCCGAAACATAAACTCCAATGAATCGTTGACGTTCACACTAACGAAATATAATGGTTTGACCTATACGAAACATTTATCTGAAAGCCTTAACAAACTACCATCGCCCATCAGTGCCATCTTTAAAAAAATTATTGGTCAAAATCACGATTTTAGACCATAAATTCAATTTTTTTGCTCTCATTTTTAGATTTGCTTTAAATTTTTTACAGTAAAAAACAGAACGGAATAGAGAGATTTCGTAAAAGAAATTTTTTTTACGCAAGTGGTTCTTCCTTTATAGCTAGGGCTGTTATAAGGGCTGTGTTTAAAAATCACGGGTTTCATATATGTTCAATTTATTGTTTCTCACGACCAACTTGACGGATTTAAACAAAATTCTTTTTGTTTTAATGGTAAAAATGAGTCCTTTTTAGTAATAGTTATTTAAATATCGAGGGTTGAAAGTAGAAGATTACGCCTGCGGTTCATATTGAACTAAGGGCGTAATCTTCCTTTCAGCCTGAGTGTATGTACAACGTTTTACGCACAACTACACAACTTAATTGGAGTATAAATCAATTTTGGAATTTTTTAAACTCGCTAGACATTTTGAAAATTATACTAAACATGCCATGATTTTTTCTATAAACTTCATAGAATAATTTATTTGTTTGTTCTCTAATTTTATGATGATTTTCCGGGCGGTTATTTTACAGCAAAGTAGAAAAATACACTAATGTTTTATATAGCAACGGGCTTTTATTTTACGGGCGTTAAGTTCAACTTTCAGTCACGATAACTAGGATGTAAAATGTGTTTTACGATTCGTTTGTGCGTAAATAGAATTACAGTTACAATTTTTGATAATTTATTATAAAAAAATTATAAAACAGAAAACAACCCTTATTATTTTTTTTATTTTTGAGTTTCCTATAATAATTTATCAAAATTTTTAATTTTAATTGAAAAGGAATTATTTTTCCCTTTAATACAACATAAGTTTGATTGTTGATCCGTCAAGTGGTTCTTGAGTTAGGGGTACTTTTTGAAAATAGAAATTTAATCTATATTCAAAATAACGTAACCCGAGAACTACTCGACGGATTTAAAACAAATGCATCTCGTTTTAAAGGTAAAAGTAAATGATTTTAAAAATTATATAAAATTCAAAATTTTTGATAGCTTGTTATACAAAATTAAAAAATAATAAGGGTTGGAGGGTTGATATCCCCATTGTTTTTTTCTCCCATAAATTCATTATTTTTATACAAAAAACCAGAAAAATGGAAAAAATTTCAATAATTTCACAAAAACATCTTGGAGATGTTATAGAAATTGACAAAATACAAATCTTTGGTATCATGTAGAAAAATGATGGAATTATAAAATCATTAGGAAAAAAATAAATGATATCAACCCTCCATCCTCTTTTGTGTTTTATTTTGTAATTTTTTTTATAATAAATTATCAATAATTGTAAATGTAATTATTTTTTCTAAAATTTTAAAATCCAATTCGATGTAACGATTGCAAATTACATTTCACGCATAAAATGGCTTTCAAAGTCTCAACACATAATTATTGTGATTTTTGTGATGTCCACACTTTATTTACAGTAGAAAAAACAATTCCAGCTGCAGCTTTAGTTCCTGGTAAGGATAGCGCGTATTCCACAAGTTGTATTGTTTTGATGTTGAACATTGTTTGTTTCAAAAGAACGGAATGTTTCTAACTATTTGTTCTCTAATGTGATTTTTGCTAAAACCGTATAAACCTTTCTGTGCTCCCGCCGTTCACCAGCTTGTCGTGCATTCTTTACAAAAATCGAGACATTTTTAAAACGCGGTGGGATAAATTGTTAAAAATCGGGACTGCCCCGCCAAAACCGGTACGTCTCGTCACCTTAAACAAAAATCACCCACATTTTTTGACACGCAGAATTTTAATAATTTTTATGCAAGGAAAACTTGAATAAAATTACCCCCATTAATCAAGGATTAAGATTAGTATTTCATGTTATTACCAATTGCTTTAAAGTAGTAAAAGTTTAGATGAATTGAATCTAAAATGAAATTTTAATTAATCATTAAACATTTTATTGAATGAGTGTTACCTTTTTAGAGGTTGTAATGTTTTGATAAATTTGATGGATTTCTATTAAATTTAATTTTTTATTCCTTGTATTTTGAGTTGTGGTTCGTTCAAAATCTTACTTTATGTTGTCAGTACTGATATTTTGTTTTTGATTTATTTTTATTACAATTCATTTTTATTCATTGTTGTGTAACTATTTTGCAAATTTCTCTTTATATTTTGGGTAATACAGATATAAATAAGCATTGTATGATTTTATTGTAAGACTAATGTTATCTTCATGCCCATTTCCTATTTCAAACATTTATAACATTTGAAATATTATTAACGGAAACTATCTTTTATAACTAATATAATGAGTTATGAACATTTAGTTTAGGCGAAACCTTAAAACTTAGGATATTATATATTTCAAGAATACCTTAAATGATTTTTGTAAATATTTAATGATTATTTCATTCAATTTTGACCTAGCTAGGCGATTTAGATCTAGATAAATAATGTTGTACTCATAATGTTATATCTATTGAAAGGTATAATTCAAAATATCATTTGATTAATGATTATTCTCAAACTATACTTGCGCTATTTATATTCTAAATTAGTTTTATACATATTAGGGTATATTTTATGACTGCAGATTCAGCTCAAGTTACTAATGAAATCATGTGGATTTTTGCAATTCGAAATCATTATTTTTCTCTTAGATTAATTTCTACACTCATCACATGAACCATAGTTTAAATCCTCGTAATTTACAAATTTAATCACAGAAGCAATAATGACACATATTTAATTGCAATCTAATTAATTCTGCTACGTCAACAGTTGCTGATGAGAGAACCCAATTTGCCTGTTTAATTATAAATTACTTATAATTGTCTCTATTTTTACATTATTTTTTATTTTTAACATATCTAGTTCTTAACTTCTTGATAATGACAGCCAAAACTGTCGAAAATTCGAAACAAGATAATCTGTAATAACAACTATTAAATAAAATAAACATTATAATAAAGATGAACTACTTCTATATCTAATTCACCGTAATAGAAATCCCGTAACAACCGTAAATACAATCAATAATTGGTGAAATAATTCAAACCATAAATTACTTCGGTTTGAAAGACCTAAGTATTACATTCATGAGCTCAAAGTGAAATTCTTACCCCCCACTTTTTTGGCATTTCTCGACGTTTTAGGACCTACTGATTCTAAAAAAGCAAAAAAAATGTATGTCTGTCTGTCGGCCGGCCGTCCGTCATTACCTACGCTGCTGGGAAAACGGCTGGAGGGATTTCAAATTTTTTTTCTTCTAAAAATAGGTATTCACAAGAGACAGGCAGGTCAAAAAGGACGCTGTGTTCGATAACTGTACCGGAAGTGTGTCAAAAAAATCATTATGTGTGGAAAATAGCAAATTTTCAAATTTTTTGCTTAAAAAACGTTCATTTTAAGTGATTACGAGTAGGAACATTAAATTTGGTCGGGATTGGAATGTGAGACCAAAAACTAGGTTATTGCGTTATAAGTTTGTCAAAAAATGTTGTCAAGTGTGTCAAAAGATTTTTATTTATTTTTTTACTCAATTTTTTAGAAAAAAATAAAATTGTTTGTTTGAAATTAAATTTTATTATTATTATTGAGAATTACGGCATTATAAGTTTGTCAAAAAATAATGTCAAGTGTGTCAAAAAATGATTTCATTTATTTTTTTAGCCAATTTTAGCCAACGTAAATGTAATTTAGAATGAAATTGGACATGAAAATTTTTGAATTTGTTATAGTTTTTGAAAAATTTTTGGAATTTTGAAAAAGTTTGTATTTTTGATTTTGTAATAATTTTTGCAATATTTTTAGAATTTCGGCAAAAGTTTTAATTTTTAATTTTGTAAGAATTTTTGGAATATTTTTTGAATTTTGAAAAATTTTTAATTTTTGATTTTATTATAATTTTTGGAATTTTGAAAAAATTTTCAATTTTTGATATTGTAATAATTTTTGCAATATTTTTAGAATTTTGGAAAAGGTTTTTATTTTTAGGAATTTTTGAGATATTATTGGAATTTAGAAAAAATTTAAATATTGGATTTTATTCTAATTTTTGGAATATTTTTGAATTTTGAAATTTTGATTATAATTTTCCGGCAACGTATTGATGTTTCGTGTTAGTTTTGTAATAAATTTTTAAACAGAGATAAAAAATACTTGTACTTTAACAAAGAGTTATGTTTGATATACATCGCTGCCCAAAACTAAAAACCATGTCCTCATAAAAGTATTTTGCCGAAAACTATATACAAATCCTTAACCCAGACCGAAGTCTTGATATCTCAGAGCTGTGAGATTTCAGCCCCTCCATATTTTTATTTATTAAAAACAACCACTATTTTCAGTACAACTTTATTTCAAAATATAAATTCAAACGCGTTTCGGATATACAGATATATATGTTTTTCAAGTTAAATGAAACCATTTCCAAATTGAACGAATCTTTTAACTAATTAACATAAGCTTTTTCCAATTGAATTGAAACCTTTTTCAATTGGAATGAAACCTTTTTCAATTGGAATGAAACCTTTTTCAATTAGAATGAAACTTTTTCAATTGAAATGAAACTTTTTCCAATTGGAATGAAACCTTTTATATAAATTTCATATCCTTTGAGTTTAATACTGAGATTTATGAAGGATAATCAATCTATCAATCTATAATAATAAAAGAAAGTGTTTGTTTGTCTGCGTGCGCTCTCCAGCGAAATCTGTAGCACACAGGAGTCTGAAATTTTGCCAGGAGAAGGCCATTAACAGGTACTAATGTACCTCAGAGCCGAAATTTTAAAATTTAATTTAGTTTTTGTTAATTAATAATTTTAATTTTCCTAATGGTTTGCCTAAATGTATATTATATTTTATACTTGGCTTTTTATTCAACTTTCACTCAGTTATCTTTGATCGAGTTTTTTTCCGCAAAACAGAATTACCATTCAAATGGAAAATTAAAGTATAATGTAACAAACAAATTCATTTAGATGAAAATTACATACACTTATATATTTATTATATACATACATGATACAATTATATGCATCCAACACATTACGTTGCAACAAATATTTCTAATTTACAAGAAACATGTTCTTGGTTTGGTGTACATACATGTGTACTACATATTTCATTTGGTTTATATATATGTTTAGGGTGACCATTTTTATTCTAAGTGAAATCAGTACAAAATTTTAAAAGTGAAAATATGTACTATCCTTAGTCTCACCTAATTCCTATGTCTCTTCTAAGTCGAAAGGTAAATGTGTAAGGCGAAGTAGAAAAACCTGGTTTTCACTTTTTAGTATAGTTTTAAGGAAATTATGTTAAGTTGAGACCAACACCAGTAGTTTGTAAAATACAACTTTCCGCCACGATTGCTTGGGAAAACACAGGGTTAGAATTTTGATATATATTTTTCAACTGCCAACTGCCATAATTTAAAAATAAAAGTATTTTTTTCAACTCATTTTTATTACAACTTCATACCAAACGATGACTCGTATAGTTTTATTTTTATATTTAAGTTGGAACTTAAATTAGAATTTAACAATTTTCTTAAAAATCAGTACTTTCAGTACAAAATTTTAGAAATCAGCAAAAGTCAGTACCGCATATGTCTTTCAGTACAGAAGCTAGAAAATCAGTACTGTACTAATAAAATCAGTACGAATGGTCACTCTATATATGTTATATATGTTCAAAATATAGAAAATAGGCGAAGTTTTCCTCTTTTTAGAAACAATGATGCAGCAAATTTTTGCAATGGAACCTTTATATTGAACAAAAGGATTATGAACAATAATATCAAAGCTACAAGTTGAAAGTGTTTTACTTATTAAGAAAAGTATGCGTCCCTATTAATTTCAAAAACAAACAAACAATGTAGGTTATTTGAAGAAATCGGTAAATATATGAAAATAAATAAGTCAACAAATGAAGTGATTTGACTGGTTTTAGATTAGTATATAATCTGGATTTATAAATGATATTATTCTTATTATTATTTTTATATTATACTACAAATTAGTCTTATTATTATGTTTGTCCAAATTTTTTTTTTAATTCTGGTAGAAATGTCGAAATAAGACGGTGGCCATAAATCGATAAAACTCAAAAAACGAAAACCTTCACTAAAAATGCTGTCATTCTTAGACCAGTTTTTCGATTAGTATCAAACATCAGCGCTATGCATATTTAGTATGCTCTTCAAAGTTTTCTTCCAGTGACATGCTCCATTACTAATAAAAACACACAGAGCGCATGTAGATTGCATGCAGAGCGCATGCATTGGAAATAGTTGGTAAAATATATTTTTAAATTCAAATTGACTTTATTTAAGATCAGCAAATAATCTGGATAGATTGATAAATGAAATTAGTCAACATGACCTGGTACGATAAAACAGTAAATTTTGGTGTGGTGTGCCTATTTTGTATCGCAAGTACGACGGTTCCAGAGTAAGTCATTGACAACTGTAACACCCAATAAACGAATGATTTGACGTTCACCTAATTTTTCGCGACACATATTAAGCCGATTATCGCGAAAAATTGCAAGTGTTTAATTTAAACTCTCCAAAACTCTTTACCAATCACTTTCAAATATTGACCTTCCGTTCAATTTTCAAATTATCTGGATTGATCAGCTAGAATGCTAATGATCTCTGTTATTCATATTTCCCAAAAAGAAAAATTAAATTAACTCCTTCTATTCTCATTACGACTCTTTGAAATTATTCTTACTAATTCAACAAAATGTACGCACACAAACTTTTTTATAGGCGTAGCAACGAACGCCGGGTCCTGGTAGTCTATAATAATAATTATTTAACCATAATTAAAAATTCATTTTTGTTTTACATTCGATTATAAGGCAACGGAAATTTAAAATAAAAATTTTCTATTTTGCGTCTAAAATAAAGTCATTTCGATACCCAAATGCGTATCGAAATGGCTTTCATTAAGATACGCAAAGTTTTGTTTTTCAAGGTTGGTCACATTGGTCATACAAACGTCAGTGAACGTTAAAACGAATAATTATATAAATAAAATTATTCTTATTAATTAATCTTATTATTAAAAAATAGTCTAAATTAGTGTTAAATATTTTAATTAATTAAAATAATTAGTAATAATCACAAAATATCAAATTGACATATTTTAATAAAATACACATTTTATGAAAGCTAGTTTTGCAACAAAAAAATATATAGAAATATGATGAAACGCAGAGCTTACTATTTTGAATTGAAATTTTTAGAAATTTTCTTTAAAACATTAAGACATAAAAAATATTTTATAAAATTTCAAGACAAAAAATGCGAAATAGAAAAAATAGTATAAAAAACTCGTTTCATAAGACGTTTTATCGCACTTATCCTTTAGAAAACTCCCCGCTACGCGGGTCGTTTTCTAAACAGATTGCGTGCGATAAAATCGTCAATTCATAATCTAACTAATTTCTTAATATACTATTTTTTGTCCGTAACTGTAAATGCCGAAATTTGAAACCTAATTATTGCTATTGTCTAGGATCCGATTGTAGTATTTTATACAATAAATTTCACTTCATTGTCTGAAGTCTATAAGTGCATTGATATTAATTACGTAAAACTATTTAAACAATGATGAGTTCATCGGATTCAAATAGTTCTACAGGTAATAAACATGTATAAATATATACATATATATATATATATATATATATATATATATATATATATATATATATATATATATATATATATATATATATATATATATATATATATATATATATATATATATATATATTATATAAAATTGACAACTTAACCGTTTCTCAATTAAGACGAAGAGGTCCAACCGATAAATCGTCGAACCGTAGTGTATCAGGGCATAACTTCTTATTAAATTGTTTGAGGAAGGAGAGGCGCTCAAAGAAGCAGCTAATGTCGCTGATATAAAATTAAACACAGCAAAAACTATAATTCACCGCTATAACCAAAGCGACTGCAATCTTATAAAAAAAAAAAAAGGGTTGAAACCGGCCATCTAAATTGACACCAGTAATTATAAGTCAAATTGAGGAAGTGGCTGAATGTAATGCGGGGGCAACATTGTCAATGATTCAGAACAAGCTTTTAGAAAAAAATGTTGTAATATGCAAATCAACTCTTCAGAACGGTCTTTGCAAGCTACGCATTACTTTAAAGCTTGCCAGCCTAGAGTTAGAGAATGTGAATTCAGAACGGACAATTGCCATTCAGAAGGAATATGCAATTCAATTTACAAATAAATATGTGTTTGTTTTAAATATTGTATAGCAATATAGTAATATTTATGTATAATTTCAGCATGGGCTCATCAGAATCATGATAAATTAATTTTTAACAATGAATCCGGCTTTAACCTCCATTTACGCCGAAGACACGCTCGTTCGAAGAAAAATACACCTGCTCGAATTATCCTTCCTACAATAAGAGATCGAAATGTTACCTTGATAGCAGGGTTAACGGATCGGGGCATTATCCATTACAAAATAATTTCAAGCTCTACGTGTAATGTAATTCAAACAAATTTTACGAATTCATTGAAGAACTCGTTGCAAAGTTAGAGAGCACCTAGTATGATTTTGTAATGGATAGTGCCCAAATCCACAAAACTACGCAGGTTAAGAATATAATAGAAAACTTAGGAAATCATTTAAGGTTTCTACCACCGTACTCCCCCATGTTGAACCCAATTGAACAAGCATTTTCAAAAATCAAATCAAATGCTAGAAATTTATTTATGGGTTCAACGAGGGAACAGAATATGGTAGAAGTTATAAGGGACAGTGTAAATACAATAACATCTGCAGACTCTAAGAACGTCATAATGGATATGATGATGACACTCCCTGCTGCAGCGGCAGGCGAAATATTGCCGTAACTTTTTAGGGTTGACCTTCTATAATTTTGTTGAAATTTAAAGAAATTTTGTGTTGAATTTATAATCGAATGCCAAATAAAAATGAATTTGTTGAATTTTTAATTATGGTTAATCAGTTATTATAGATTATCGTTCATAAATCTCAGTATTAAACTTAAAGGATATGAAATTTATATAGAAGGTTTCATTCTATTTGAAAAATAGTTTCATTCCAATTGAAAAAGGTTTCATTCCAATTGGAAAAAGTTTATGTTAATTAGTTAAAAGTTTCGTTCAATTTGGAAATGGTTTCATTTAATTTGAAAAACCTATACATAAATCTCCATCTTTACTGAATATATTTATATTAATGGTATTATTTCAAAAATATTTTGTTTGTAACAAAATGTATACAAAGTCGAATACAAAAATCAAAACAAAATGAAATGGATCAAAACTTACAAAATATGACATGTTTAAGTCCATAAAGAAAAATATTAATTTATAATTGAGTTGTACAAAACATCTGAATCAAAATCAAAAGATAATTCCCCATTTAAAATTAAAGACGGTCATGAATCTTAATAAATTTCGAAATAGTATAGTAAAGCTATAAGAGGGCCATTATTTTTTGATTTAGTGTTTCAAAATCCTGTTTAGAAATTGTCTATCCGTCTTTCCAATATAGAATTGTTTTGATAAATACCAGAGCATGCTTCAAGATATGTGACGCATCTAAAGCAATGAAAATAGTACTTTCTTATCACATTTTAATATAAAAATTATTGTTAATTATTATATATACCTAAGTTAATTAAGTTTGGATGTAGGTAAATATGGAACACATTTTCATCCCACCAACAATAATGTTTTTAAATCAAATTACTATTTCATGAAATTATAAATAACTTAATATCAAATAAAAGTCATTAATATTCCAAACAAACTCAAGCCGCTTTTTCAGTTGCTGCAGTGTGTGCGTTCACGCTTTCGTTCCTTCAGTAATTTTTACTCTTCGATTTTTTAGTTGATGAAACATTTGCACAACGATTTTGTCGCCATCTGCATTTTAAAATAATCAAGTGTTTGAAATGGCTCATATTTATATTTACAACATGTAATAGCAATAACATTATGCATAACATCACGTTTTTATATTAATATTATATTCATATACAAACTATATAATCACAAAATATTCAGTACAATAAATTCTGCAGTTTAAGCAAATTACAAAATTCAAGATGTTTGACGTTTGTGATGTCAACAAATACACAATTTTTTTATGTTTCGGTATTTTCTCTTTTTAAATTGTAATGTTCTTATCTCTTTCTTTATTTTGTTCAGAGAAAAAGTTAAAATTAAACCAACTCTGATGAAAAATCTGCAGCAGAAAAAATCACCATTTTTAAGAAATATGATTGGTTTAAAAAAAAAACTGAAAGAAGGAACGCAAACACTGCAGCAACTGAAAAAGCGGCTTCAAATCCTGAATGAATAACAAATTCATTATTCTAAGAAAATCTCTATGTACAAAAAAATCTATTATTTCTTTTAAACCGAATCAGAAAAATATTTAGAAAAAGGAAACAAATCAAAAAAGGAAATTGTCAATGACAAAAAAAATTTTAAGACCACCAACAAAAAGGCTGTAAATTTTCATATTTTTATTTATTTTTTATAATATTCATTTTGATTTAATTTGTTTAAATAAATAATATGAATAAGTATATAAATAAAATGAGTAAATAAATAAAATGAAAATTGTAAATTTGAAATTTTCTGCGTATTGATTTATTTTCATTTTTAATGTGTATAATCCATTTGGAATTGAACACGTTTCAATGATAACAAGTAAATTTTTCAGAACTTTTATGTTCTTAGTAAAAATGCTTTTATTCTCCTATTCTTTTCGTTAATCTTTGTTGGTGGTTGTAAATTTGGATCAATCTTATTTATATATTGAGATGTGACATTAAACGTGACAGATTGAATTATTGGTGATATTGTATTCAATTATCTAAAACTTTTTTCTCTTGCCAACAAAACAACTTGTGTTATATCTTTACGGTTACTCATACTGCAGAAAATATTTCGTAAATATCCGCAATATATTCAATGAAAAAATGTTTCTAGATGGATTTTTATTACATTGTGTTTTTGGATTTTCCTTATAGCGATGATAATTATAGAGATAAAAAATGTGGCAGAATATTTATTGTTGTAGGAATTATTATTTTGTCAAAAGTGATAATAATTAAAAGATAAAATTTCATATTTACGGCTACTAAAAGTTATTATTGTTGTTCATTTTAGATTATAAATCAGACAATAATTATTTTTATGGAACATTAACTTAGCTTTTATGTTTTTTTGGATTTTATTTTTAAAAACTCCTACAGTATGCCATTTTTCATATTAGATTTCAATTTCGCAAAAAACAAAAAATTAAATCAAAAGATGCTAATCTTAATGTAACCTTTAATATCTTATACTTTACTCTTCAGTTTTCACATAGTTTTTCCAAAATCGTGTACGTATTCGCGGCTAGAAATTTAATTGAACAATTTTCTTAACTAGAGATGACTGATATACATGCTTTAAAAGTAACGCTCAACATACTATCCGTATTTCAAAAGTCTTTAGTATTTTTAATAATAATACTTAATTAAAGCAATCTATTACTACACACAAACACAAACCATAGTAAAATATAACGTAACTTCAATTTGTAACATGATGGAAAAATTACTATATATAATTAAAATTATTAAATCAAAATGTATGTACAAAGACTGTCATCGAAGACCAAAAAGTAGTGAAAACACACAAGAAATATTTCCAATATGTTTTCATTAATAATTCTGAGAATATAGGTTTGTTTGATTGATGAATTTGATAGTGTTTTTTTCGACAATTAATCAATAAATAATTTAATTGGGATACGAAGTTTTACATTGGTCTAGTTTTAATAATTAATTTTCTTTTTTGGGGTTATTGTAAGCAGAAATGAAAAATAATCTATAATACAAATTTTTCGGGTATAAAACTAATTCACAACCAAAGTGAGACGCAATTAACTGTAAGAATTAATATATTTACATTTTAATAGTTAATCTCCACAAATACATTGACGGTAACTTAACTTATTCCAACCAACTGAACATATAGATAATAGCTCATTCTTGTTCCAATAATCAGCGTCACGTCTCGGCGAGACTAAAATTAAATTAAAAACTAAATTTCAACTAAAATTTATTGTATTACTTAGATCTGACAATATACATCCAAATGTCAAAATTTTAATGCCAGCTCACTTATTTTATTATTTCTCCATGTTTCAGGTCATGAAGATATCAGAAAAAACAGTTTACGTGTGCCTGCCGTCTGATCATGACAACAGAAAAAAAATCTATAAAACTAATATCTAAAACTTGATAGATATATATATTATTACCCAACATAATAGTTATTTAATTTAAAAAATATAAATTAAAAATTTCTTTAAAAACAATTAACAGTCTGCATAAAAATTTCTATATTAAAAAAACCTAAACTAGAAGAATGCTCTAGCTCTCACATTTATCAAATAAATTATGATTCAAGTTTTAAATTTTATATTGACCAAACAGGTAGAAAATTAATCAACAAGTTTTCGGAACTTTTACTTAAAAGAAAAAACATCCTTAATATAAAATCAAATTTTGCTCAACACCAAATCAATGAAAATCATTCCTTCTTCTTTACATAATTATTTTTCTACTTTTACTTTTTTGTAACAAAGGTCCTCTCATTGAATCAATGGAATTTGAAATATTAAAATCTATTAGGAAATCATCATATTTAATTTTGAATGAAAAACAATCATTTAATTCTAATATTTTATACAATTTAAAATTTTTTTTTATACGAAACGCGTCTGAATTTATATTTTAAAATTAAGTTGTATGAAAAATAAATTATTTTTATTAAATTTATGTTTAATAATTGATAAATTAATGTCAAACTTTGAGACCAATTTTATAATATGTACATATAAATTTTTTACATTTATATATGTAAATTATATTTACTTTAGTCATGTCTAAAAATGGTTTTCGTCAGTGGTTAGAGCCGAAAAGACGGTGTGTCCGATAACAACTACATCGAAAGTGCATACAAAGCATTTGGATATTTTCTGCTACTATTATAGGACTACTATTGGTTATTTTACGTGAAAATGAGTAGTAACATCGAATGTGGAGAAATGTTGATGGTTGGCATCCTCTTTTCGGAATTTGGAATTAGAAAATATCAGCTCGATTTATTTGTAATTATTGAAAACCTAAATGAAAAGTATTTATGAGAATTTATCTGGAATAACGGACAATATTAGTTAGATGATGTGTCGATTTTTTCCCGAAAATTTGAAATTGTTGAACGCTAACTGAAGAGGTTTTGGAGAAGTTTGCTTGGGTGTCGCTTTATTTCATTTCATTTTATTATATTAATCGATGATCAGATATAATTTTTCGAAAACAGACTGATGTTTCGTGTTAGTTTATTGATGCATTTCTTAACGGAAATAAAACAAATGTACTTTGCCAAAAAATAAATGTCCTCATAAAAACCTTTTGCCGAAAACTATATAAAAACCCTTAACACAGACCGAAGCCTTGTTTTCTCAGAATCTTAAAATTTCAGCCCCTTCATATATTATTTTTTATACTATGACAATTTTGTATATTTTTTGCTGCCAAGGTTAAATAAAGGTTATATTAAGTCGGAATTCGGAATAGCTTCTCCCTTTCATTTATTTATTTTAACATAATCCTACTCAAATTTGTTTTAATAATTAAAAAGTACCAAGAAAAACATAATAACAAAAACGTACTATTAATCATTTTGATTTTATGCATACATATTCGTATACAAATCTTTAAAAAACTTGAACAATTTTTCATATATCTTTTGGGGAATTTCCTTAGTTAAGATTTATTAATATTTTTTAAAATATTTCAATATAAAAATTTTTGTTTATCAAAATATTTATACATATATAACTGTCAACTATGAAACATTTGAGCTAATAGCTATAGCGCAAATTTTGATGTGTGTTTTAAATTCCATTTTATAGCAAGTAAATAAATATCTAAGTAAATGTTTTAAAAACTGCATAAGACACAAAGCAAATAAATTAAATAGTATCGCGTATTTTGCTTTAAACACTCAGCATACATATATAATATATAATATATAACTCAATATTATTTTAGCCCAAAATATAATTTTCATGTTAAATCAAATTAACATCAATAAATTTTGTTCTCTACAAAAAAAGAAAAATCTATAAAATTTCATGGAAATTAATTTTCAAAAGAAATTTTTTGGTTAAAGTATGGGTTTGACAGAAATCTTGTTAAGTTAACAAATTAAATAAAGATGGAAAGATGTTACAAAAAAATGTGGTTTTAGAACAATCTTTCGAAAAAAGTTGTGCAAACAGATATTCTGTAATTTTTCATTGAAATAAAAATTACACACCTAACCTTTGTCTTAACCTATAATGAAAATTAAAATAACTTTCCATATAGGATTTGTAGTACCCTCAAACCCAATACAAATTTAAAAAGTCGAGAAGATAAAATGTAACGCGTACAAACAACAAATAACCAAAATACAAGAAGATAAAATGTAACGCGTACAAACAACAAATAACCGAAATACATTTTTAATAAAACACACAAATTTTCAGTACAAATGACGTGAAGTTAACATTATTTGGAATAAAATAATCCAAAAAACCACAAGAAAAATGCTTAATAAAAAGACATGTTTTAGAGTTAAGATAAGATGTGTGTTGTCGTTAGAAACATAACCTCAACCAAAACCACAAAAATCATCTTGCAACGATGATGATCAATAAATGAAAAAAATTCTTGAGAAATTATTTCCAGTTGAAATTCTCAATCTCACCACTCCAAATATAAACATTGTTTTTTTTTTATAAATAAGTGAAAAATGAAATGTGAACAAAAATACAGTTAATAGTATATTATGATGCAAGGACATAAAGATTTTGGACGTATGTGGAGCTTGCAAATCGAACCGAAAGCCAAGATTTGCATCCACATTAGGTCCAATATAGCTTACGTCCGTGCGTCATAATATACCTTTTTTTATTCGCCGCAAGCAAAATATTTGTATAAATATAAATATATAAATATAAATAATTGAAAATAAAAATAAGTAACTTTTGACAAAATATTTGTTATTTTTTCAAAATAATTGTATAACTAGGACAACAAAGAATAACAATAATTGTGATTGGATTATAAAACTTTAAATTACTTCGGTTTTGAAAAAACCTAAGTATTGCATTCATGAGTCAAAAGTGAAATTCTTAGCCCCACTTTTTTTGTCATTTCTCGACGTTTTAGGACCTACTGATTCTAAAAAAGCAAAAAAAAAAAATGTATGTCTGTCTGCAGTCCGGCCGGCCGGCCGTCACAACCGACGAAATCTAGAAAAGCGCTGGACGGATTTCAAACGTTTTTTTTTTTCTAAAAATAGGTTTACTCGATAGGACGAGCCGAAAGGACGATGTGTTTGATAACTGTACTAGAAGTGTGTCAAGTGTGTCAAAACAAGGAAATTTGCATATTTTTTGCTTAAAAAACGTTCAGTTTAAGTGATTACGAATAGAAACATTGAATTTGAAGAAATTTTGATGGTCGGGATTGGTATGTAAGATCAAAAACTAGATTGTTGCATTATAAGTTTGTCAAAAAAATGTTGTCAAATGTGTCAAAAGAAAGATTTTTATTTATTATTTTACCCGAGTTTTTGGAAAAAAATAAAACTAATCATTTGTATGACATAAAATTTTGTAATGGTGTGACCCCATTGAATGGACTTGGCACTTTGACGCAGTGATGGGTCTCAGTAGACTCAGTGATCTTAGGAGCTACAACGGTAGGGTAACCCATGCCGTTAGGTTCTAGGTGAGAATCGAAGCCAAGATCAAGTCCAAAATCCATAGCTAAGGTGAGATACGTACGCTGAAAGCTAAGCATGGTCAAGGGGGTACTTGATTACTTGTACGGAACTCTGGATGCCAGGCGTCCTCCAGTTTCAATATAGCCTTACCACAGCAAAGGGCTCTGTTGTGGCGTACCTTTTTATTCCCTAATTTTCATCCAAACACGTATGAATAATTTGTTACATATTAAAAAAGACGACAGCGATTCTTCTCCAAACGCATCACCTAAACGAACAAATGCAAACACGTGTTCGCCGGACTCGAATATCGTGCCCGATTTATCAGCACATCTTCATTTCGGCAACACAAACATAATTACTAAGGTCGACAATAGTAAACCTATCTTACCAAGCTCTAAGGTCATGTCAGAAATGGCATACCGTGAGCCAACCATAAAAGAGTGCTCTGGCACGTCTCACCTGTCGGAAAAAAGAAGACCATCAGATCGTAAACGATTCTGATTCCGCCCCGGAATCCGCAATCGGGACTGCATGTGACTCAGAATCCGACAGAAACTCTGACATGTCAGTAGTCACCATCACGTCGGATATACACGAAAGCTAGCTAATGTCCACGTGTCCAGCACAATCGGATTAAGTGACCCGAAACCGGTTGTCTCTCGATCCGACAATCAGCCCAAATACATTCTTGCCACAAACATAAAGAAAGGCCTCTCTGAAGAAGAAGCCATACAAGTCTGTGCCCTTCCTAAATCATTTGACCTGGCTGTCCTGGTCAAAGGGGGCATACCTAAAGAGCTAGCTCTGAAAGTAATAGATAGAAGGAAGGACACAGGTACCAATAGCAGCAAGAGGGTCCGATCCGTGGCATCGCAAGACTCTCTACAGTCAGCTACCTCTGGTGTTAAACGTCACAAGTCATCTGCAAACGACCAACCTAAGCATGAGCTAGAGGACACAGCAAGCAATGTTGTGAATACAATTGTACCTCCAACATTCAGCGATGTCACCAAGCGCATCAAAGTCTATCTCGATGCTGAAGACTTCCAACCACCCTCCTGAGTTCTGAGCAACTCAGCGAGCTAAAACCACAACTCATGGATTTGGTAGTAGAGCAAGAATTCAAGGTTATTAAACCTCACTTCGAAGGCTGCTACCAGAAAAATGGTTGGCTACTTATTAACTGTGCCGATAATACATCAGCGCAGTGGGTTGCAAACGAGCTACCGCGGATAACAGTCAGGAAGGTACAGGTACGTATCCTAAAAGAGGACGAGTTAATTCGACCTCCTTGGTTCATAGCATACCTTCCAGACTGTGCCAAAGAATCAACAGAGAAGATTATAAGGCGACTCGGTGCCCAAAATCCGGATATTAGGCCGAGATCATGGACCATCTTGAAACACACTGTTGAGAGGGATCTCGCGATTTTGGTGTTCATTCCTGACCCAAAATCCGAGAAACATCTCAAAAGCTGCAAATACAGGTTAAACTGGATGTTCGGTGCGATTCATGCAAGAATCGCAAAGTTCAGAAAGTCAAACCAACCTAACACTGCGATACCGAAAGAAGTGCTACTATGTTCTACCAAGAAGGCGCCATCAACTGGTAGCACTGCTTCGGGGATCTCAATAGCAGTAGAAAGACCATCCACATCTTCCTCTGTAAGGAGCGCTTCTAGCTCGGTGTCTGCAAACCTGCAAACATTGACAACCAAATCCTCCTCAATTAGGATAAAACAATCTTGTCCCAAAATCACCAACCTAACCCAGAACGAGCGAACTGTTGCATCCAAGGGAACTAAGGCAGCGCCACGCAAAAAGTATGGCCTACCGAAGTCCCCCGCTAGACCACCATAGTCGTCTGGAGAAAGAAAGAAAAAGAAGAGAGAAGAGGAAAAAAAAGATAAAAAAATGGCTAAAGTAAGCTGCGTTAAAATTAACCTGCACAGGTCAGCAATGGCCTCAGCTAATTTGAACCGCTTTATTCAACAGGATGCACACGATATTGTGTTCATCCAGGAACCATGGGCAGACAGCAAAAAATAAAAGGTCGGTCGACCAACAAAAACATACAACTAATATACTTCTCAGGCCAGGAGAGATCCAGAACTGCGGTGCTCTTCAACAAACGCTTGAAAGTATTTCCCTTAACAGAATCCATTTGCAGAGATCTAACAGCTGTGCAGATTGAAATCCCTCTTCCCAACAGCGGAGTTCGCAAGTTCATCCTAACATCTGCGTACTTTCCAGGAGATGAGGAGGAAATACCACCTGATAAGGTAAGCAAGCTAATTCGGCATTGCAAGACAAACACTACAACCTAATAATTGCGTGCGATGCCAATGCTCATCACACCGTGTGGGGTAGTAGTAACATCAACACAAAAGGTGAGTCTCTGCTCCAATACCTATATACAAATAACATGTTTATAGCTAACAAAGGCAGCAAACCCACCTTTAGAAACGCAGTCAGAAACGAGGTCCTGGACCTAACTCTGAGTAACAACATCACCGAGAATTTTATCAGTAACTGGCATGTCTCGGACGTAGCTTCTATGTCGGACCACGCATACATATGCTTCAACATAGAACACCAAATGTAGAGTACTCCCCATTTTAAGAACCCTAGGAAGACCGATTGGGACCTTTTTAAAGTACATCTTCGGGATAATGTAGGTGATTGTGGCAGGATCAACTCCACAATGGAGCTCGACTTTGCGGCAAACCACCTGCAGGATGTTATAACAGAAGCTTGCCACCGCAATTCTCCTATTGCCAAGTCTAAAAGGACCAGAGATATGCCTTGGTGGAATGGCAATTTAGGGAGGATGAGGAATAAAGTTCGGAAGCTGTTCAACAAAGCAAAAAGAACTAACACCTGGACGGAGTACCTATTGGCTCTTATCAACTACAACAAAGAACTCAGACGATCAAAAAGGGATAGTTGGAGAGAGCTCTGCGGAACGATTTACAGTCTACGGGCTGCAGCTCGACTCTAAAAATTGCTTGCGTCTGATCACACAAATCCTCTGGGTTCAATCTGCAGGCAGGACGCTACCTACAGTACCAGCTACAGTGAAACTATAGAAATACTATTACAGACCCACTGTCCAGGTTCTACATGCATGAGCTCGGAAGAGGGAAATATACCAAGCTATGGTTCGTTGGATCCTGAAACTAGGAAGGTTTCAGACCAGCCAAAAACATTTTTTTCCCCAACAGAACGATTTGGGCAATCAAATCGTTCGAACCGTTCAAATCCCCAGGAGGCGACGGAATATTTCCGATCTTCCTGCAAAAAGGTTTATCTACCATTCTCCCATACCTCAAGCGTTTGTTTATAGCAAGTTTTAGTCTTGCGTATATTCCTCAGATATGGAGAGAAGCTAGAGTAGTATTCATACCCAAGCCAGGAAAGAATTCAAACGAAGCCAAATCATACAGGTCAATAAGTCTTACATCTTTTTTTCTGAAAACGATGGAAAAGGTGATGGACTACTACATTCGGCATGTATGTGTTAAGCAAAGCCCTCTCAACTCTTGCCAACATGCATACCAAACTGGGAAATCTACGGAAACGGCATTGCATGAAGTCGTGAAAGAGATTGAGAGCACACTGATGTACAAGGAGGCACTTGCATGCACATTTATGGACATTCAAGCAGCCTTTGATAATGTGCATTTCACAGCTATTACTGAAATGGCCACAAAGAAATGTCTAAACACGCACATTTTGGCGTGGATCATTAACATGCTACAGAGTCGGAAAATTACAACTACACTAGGAAATACATCGGTAACTGTCAGGGCCTCTAGAGGATGTCCCCAAGGAGGGGTACTCTCTCCGTTGCTCTTGCTGATAGTCGCTGACGATCTCCTAAATAGATTGAAAAGTTCTGGCTTTAACACTGTAGGCTACGCCGACGATATAGCAGTCATGATGAGAGGGAAATATGACTCTACTTTCAGTGAACGAACCTAGGCAGCCCTCGACCTCGTGATGAATTGGTGCAACGAAGTTGGGCTGTCTGTCAATACACCAAAAACTAGTGGCGTAGTCTTTACCAACAGAAGGAGTTTCAATTTAAATCCTCCTGAGTTTAACGGCGAACGGATACAAGTAGTCAAAGAGATTAAGTATTTAGGTGTGATTCTCGACAGCAAGCTCACCTAGAACTCACACCTAAAACATACCTCGGACAAAGCAAATAAGGCTTTCTTCGCGTGCAGAAACTGATTTGGAAAAACCTGGGGATTAAGCCCCAAAATGATACTTTGGTTACATCAAAGTATAATAAAACCCGTACTGTCTTACGCAGCGTTGGTTTGGTGGCCAAAACTAAACCGAATATATGCTCAGACAGTGCTCACAAAAATACAGAGACTTGTGTGCCTTTGTGCCACAGATGCTTTTAGAACCAGACCAACATCTGCAATGGAGGTACTTCTCCTAAATCCTCCATTGCACCTATACATCAGATCTGCTGCAGCATCTAGTGCTCACAGACTACAGCTAGTCGAAACACTCAAACCTGTTAACCAAACCGGCCATCTAGCGATCCGTGTGGAACTGCAGAACGAAGTGGAGACCTACTACATTCCGGATTGTATGCCTAATATCACTGATCTAGATAGACTGTTTATTATCAAAATAGGGACCAATGAAGGAATCGAGAGCTACTTACAAACACTACCACCTAATGCCAGCATCTGGTGTACGGATGGATCCCAAACTAATGAAGGTACTGGTGCAGGGGTGTTTGGTCCAAGGTCCAAACGGGCGTTAGCACTGGGTGTCTCTGCTACAGTACTTCAAGCTGAAATCTTTGTCATTAACTACTGTGCAATGCTGTGTGCCGAAAAAGGATACAGCAACACAGATATATACATTTTTTCTGATAGTCAGGCGACGCTATTGACTCTGAAGTCGACGCGCTTCAACTCAAAGCTTGTATGGTAATGCTACCAGAATATACAAAAAATTGCAGAAAATAACCGCGTTACACTTGTGTGGGTCCTGGGACCTGGTCACACAGGAGTATACGGTAATGAAGTAGCAGACTCGCTAGCTAAGAAGAGCGCCACTACAAAGTTCATTGGTCCAGAAGTGCTTTGGATTAACCAAGAATTCGCTCAAACGCGTTATCCAAAGCTGGGAACAGGAACAAAATAAACAACTATGGTGTATGCGGGAAGGTCTGCTGTACTCAAAAAAAATTTTTAGGCAACTTCCCCGTCTCCTCTCTTTAAACAATCGATCTTGAGAGAACAAATTTTTTAAAACAAGGTTATAATGTGTTAAATGACCATAATTAAACAAATTTCAATACTTTAATATAAAAAAGAACCAACTCAAGAAAGGCACTGTTGATCAAGATATTATTATTATTAAGAATTTGATTGCATTATAAAGTTTGTTTAAAAAATATTGTCAAGTATGTCAAAAATATGATTTCATTTATTTTTTTAGCCAATTTTTTGGAAAAAAAATTCAGCTGTTTGTATGACGTAAATGTGACATGGAAATTTTTGAATTTGTTATAGTTTTTGAAATATTTTTGGAATTTTGAAAAAAGTTTGTATTTTTGATTTTGTAAGAATTTTTGGAATATTCTTATAATTTTGAAAAATTTTAAATTTTTGGAATTTCGAAAAAAGTTTCAATTATTGATATTGTTATATAATTTTTGCAATATGTTTAGAATTTTGGAAAAATTTTGAATTTTTGGAATATTATTAGAATTTAGAAAAAGTTTAAATATTTATATAAGAACTGAATCTAAAAAATTATGGTGCAAATTATGAAACTTTTTGCAATCCATACAATTTTAGAGCGATCTAGTTTCGAACCAATGAGAAGATTTTAAACTTTAAAAAAGTTTACCATTCTCATCAGGGCTAGCCGACTAGATAAACTCTACCAAAAAATGTCAACGCTAATGAATATAAACCAAAAATTAGGTTACAACTCTAGCGAAGTGTAAAAACAGAAAATTTACATAAACATACATTTAATAAATTCAGGTTTAGTCAATTAATTTCTCTGGTGATCACTGTCGGGAGATTTTCCATCGGGGTGATGTTATATCACAAATAATTTACTGAATTAATTTTTAAATATTTGATTTTATTCTAATTTTTGGAATATTTTTGGAATTTTGAAAAAAGTTTCAATTTTTGATTATGTTATAATTTTTGTAATATTTTCAGAACTTTTGAAAAAGTTTTAATCTTTGATTTTGTAATAATTTTTGGAATATTTTTAGAATTTTGAAAAAAGTTTTATTTTATTTAATTAATACAATATTTTTGGAATTTTGAAAGAAATATGAATTTGTGATTTTGTAATATTTTCTCGAAACGGTAAATGGAGAGGTTTTTGAGTAGTTTGCTGATTGTATCATCTTTTCACTAAATTATGTTAATTTATGATCTGTTATGGTTTTCCGGCAACGTATATTGATGTTTCGTGTGAGTTTTGTAATAAATTTCTAAACACAGATAAAAAATACATGTACTTTAACAAAGAGTTATGTTTGATATACATCGCTGTCCAAAACTAAAAACAATGTCCTCATAAAATGTCCTCCATATTATAAAGATTGCTTTGATAAAAATTTCTATTTTTTATAGAATTTGAACAAATACAAATGACAACAAAGATGACTACAAAATGACAACAAAGCATAACAATAGTTGTGATTGGATTATGAAATTTTAAATTTAAAGGTGGCTTTGATAAAAATTTCTATTTTGTATAGAACTTAAACAAACACAAATGTTTTTTACTTTTTTGGATGTAGCTATGACAACAGAATATATGGTTAAAAAGTGACTCTTTTAAGGTCGCAAATAACAGTAAAAAAACAACACTTTAATATGTAGGTGAATGAAAAAATATATTAACTGTAAACTTTGGTTTTAGATTTTATTTGAATAAACATTTATTTCTGTATACGAAACAGAACCTTTATTATGTATATTAAACTGGTTTAAAATTGTAATTCACTAGACGTGAATCCATAATATAATAGCCGTGAGTCTATCCTTCTATACGAGCGTAACGTTCAATCTTTATCTATCCTTTAGACTTTAGTCTATCATTTTACTAACGTTCAAATTGCAATATGGGTAGCTCGACTGATGATCTATAGATTATTATTCGTTATGTACTTTACAAATAAATATAAAAATTTGCTTCTAGCTGTAAAAGAAATTTCCTGCTATGCAATTTACATATTTTAATACCAATCACAATCATCTTGAACTTTTTTATAAAAGTAGTAGCAATGCTTTTTTAACCTCATTTTGAATATCTACCCTTCAAATTTTTGATTAATAAATTATTGAAACATAGCACGATATGACAAAATAAGAAGGAGAAGGTCAAATTTCCAAAAGGGAAATCAAAAAATTTACATAAACAAGAATTGGTTTACACACAACTAAAATTTCTAACGGATATTAAAATAAATTCTTTAAACCAGGATATAACACAGCACATTTGTTTTTTGTGATGAACTTCAATGGAAAATTGTATTCAATATTTGTAGGAAAACGATAAATAGTAGATTTTTTAACAAGTGGTGTGGTGAAAACAAGTGGTGTGGTGACTGGACGGTTTGTTGTACGGTTTGGAATAAGTTCAGGAACGCAAAAAGGTTTTTACCACGCGTAGAAAACGCTATTTTTTCTACGCTTGTAAATATAAATGATAATATTTACAAATTCTCCTACTAAGGGTAGCGAAATCCGAAATTCGACGTCCACGCCGTGCTGCCTGTACCCTATTTCACCAAACTTACAAATTTGTAATTTCATACAAATTTTTACAAAATTTGTGAAAATTTGCATGAAATTACAAATTTGTAAGTTTGGTGAAATAGGGTACTGGTTAATGCTGACAGAATTAGGTTGGTGTACCGGAGACAAGCAGGATAAAAACTGCTTAGTCAATCATGGTACATCATGGCGAATTGGCGCCTTAAAACCAATGCGACTCAAGCGTCTGTTCTCCATGTTAGGGGCGGCTTGAAGCGGGCGTCTGTCTTGGATCAAGCGGCTCGCTATATAAACGTGTAAAAAGGTTGTTTCTGGTAACCTTAAGATGCAGAACGGACCCATTCACGACAATTTGGGTTGGGCCTAAGGTTAACACCCTAACCCCGGAAAAAAGAATTATTTGTTAAATTTGGAAATCAGAAAAGAAAAACAGACCCGGACAAAAACAGAATTTTACCTGGACGTGAAAAAGGACCAGACTACCGAATCGGAACGTGGAACGTGCGCAGCCTGAGCGCTCCTGATGCTCTTATAAGTCTAGAAACAGAGGCTGAGAGGTATGTGATGGATATCATAGCTCTGCAAGAAATTAGACAGCCAATAATCGGAAAACAAGATTTGGATAGTCACTCTCTATACTGTAGTGGTCATCCTTCTCGAAGAGAATTTGGAGCTGGCTTTCTTGTTGGTGCACGCATACAAGAAGCCGTGATGAAATTTATCCCGGTCAGTGAGAGGATTTGTTACCTACGTGTACGTGGTACATATAACAATATTTCTCTTATTGCCGTGCATGCACCTACTGAAGCTAAGACCGTCGACGAGAAGGATAATTTCTACATAGCACTGGAAGAGGTTATGAAACAAACACCAACACGCGACTTCACTATGGTTCTTGGTGACTTTAATGGGCAGGTTGGAAGAGATATCTCTTATGGAAATGTGGTGGGCCCCAACAGTCTGCATTTGAATTCGAATGATAATGGTGAGAGAATGACTGAGTTTGCATTATCAAATAATTTGAGAATTGCCAGTACTTTCTTTTCGCACCGATCGATTCATAAGCAGACATGGGTCTCACCGAATGGAAACACTCGAAATCAAATTGATCACGTGCTAGTTACAGCACGTTTCTTTTCGAGTGTTCTGGATGTGCGATCCTTTAGAGGTGCATACATTGGAAGTGACCACTTTCTTGTATGTGCTAAAATAAGGTTCCACTTCCCAAACCCACGCATTCCGAAATTCAATCAACAGAAACGATTTAACATCTCATCACTAAAGAATGCAGAAACAGAAGAGAAATATCAAAACCATATTGCCGAAACATTGGAGAAATCAGAAACCATTAATGGAGACGTCGATAAGTCATGGTATTTGCTCAAAGATGCTGTTTTAAGCGCTGCTGAGGGAATACTTGGACGACCACAAAACCACTCCCAGAAGCCATGGATGGATCAAGCATGTCTTGACGCTATTCAATACAAAAGAGATTGCAATCTGAAATGTCTGCAAGGACGCAACACCAGGTCCACGAAGGAGAACTATAAACTGGCAAGACAAGCCGTTACAAAGCTATGTAGACGAACGAAGAGAGAATGGTGGAAGAGAAAGTGTGAGGAGATTGAAAGCTTCAATAAGGAACATCAATCGCGTAACTTCTTTCAACAGGTTAAAACCTTAAAGAAGGGCCCTCAAACTAGATCGACTGCTATTCAAAACGAAGATGGGGAGCTACAAGTAGACCTTAAAGATATTTTAGATACTTGGGCCGCTTATTTTGAGAATCTTCTCAGCTTAAGTGACCAGCAACAAGTCGGGCGACGAGCAAAGCTTATTCGTGCGTCAAAGGTACATGTAGACGAACCCACCAAAGAGGAATTCGATGCGGCGCTGTCTAAATTAAAATGCAATAAAGCACCTGGTATCGACGATATAACATCCGAAATGATTGTACATGGTGGTGAAACTCTATCCTCAAGATTGTTTGAACTTGTTCAAATGATATGGAGGACTGAAGCCATGCCACAGGACTGGAACACAGCTATGCTGATACCAATTCATAAAAAAGGTAATCGCCTACAATGTGCAAACTACAGAGGAATCGCTCTACTCTGCACAGCATATAAGATCTTTTCTTACATTTTGCTATCCAAAATCAATCCTTTTGCTGAACAACTGTTTGGAGAATATCAGTGTGGTTTCCGGCGGGGCCGAGGTACCACCGATGCACTTTTCTCGATAAGGATGATTTTGGAAAAGTGCCGAGAGTTCAACATACCAGTGCACCAACTCTTCATTGATTTCAGGCAGGCCTACGACTCTCTCGAACGAGAGACTCTATGGTCTGCTCTGGTGTCAATGGGAATTCCTGGTAAACTGGTATCACTATGCAAAATGACAGTACAGAACTCTCAATGCTGTGTACGAGTAGAGAACGAAATATCAAGGTTTTTTAAAGTCGACTCCGGGTTAAGAAAAGGTGATGCTATCTCTCCTATACTTTTTAATTTAGCCTTGGAATATGTGTGCCGTCAAAAGAAACTACCGACTAACAACAATATCTTGTCAATAAACTCAGTACAGATGATTGCATACGCTGATGATGTTGTCATCCTCGGCCGAAGTGAAGCTGTTATGAGTGAGACTTTTAAGTCGCTTGAGAGTGGAGCTAGAAAAATTGGTCTTCAAATTAACTACAATAAAACCAAACATATGAATGTTTCAAGAGAGTCTGAGAAGAAAGATTTGATGTGCGGCGATGAACGAATTGAGGGAGTTGAATCTTTTAAATATTTGGGATCAATGCTTGACTCAAACAACAGCATACTTACAGATATAAAAGCTCGAATCGCTGCAGGTAATCGAACTTTCTACTCAATCAAACCTCTCCTTGGATCTCCGTATGTATCAACTAACACCAAGCTCAAGTTATACAAGACATTGATTAGACCGGTTGTGATGTATGGGTCACAAACGTGGACCCTTACACAAAATGACGAATCGCATTTATCTGTATTTGAGCGTAAGATCCTTTGGTCCACTTAAGACAGACGATGGAGAGTATAGAACTCGATATAACTTTGAGATCAGAGACCTTCTTGAGGGTCCTGATATAATAGGTTGTATCCGTTCTAATAGGATTGCTTGGTTTGGGCATGCTCTACGAGCCGATTCACAGGCTGGAATGATTAGAAAAATGTACGTTGGTACCCCAGGAAGTGGGCGTGGTAGACCACGACTACAATGGAGACTGACGTAATAAACGACCTTCAAAAATTCGGCTGCCATGGTAATTATGTCGCTGTTGCGAATGACCGTGGTGAATATTAAAAGCTGATTAGCCTGGCAACGCTCCTACATGGAGCATGAACGCCGTTAAAAAAAAAAAAAAAAAAAATATATATATAAATAACTTCACATCAAATTGCCTAATTGTAATAAAATGTGTAATGTTATAAATATTTTTTAAAGTATTATTATAAATATTTGGTTTTAACCACAACCTGTAGGCGAACACCGGAACACAATTTAAAACTTATTGCACACTAATAAAAATTGACTTCATAATTTTATATACTACATATTTTATAAAATTCCTATTTAAACAATTAAAATTTGTTCGTTTCCTTGTCAAGTGACGTTATTTATATAATCAATCAAATAAATAACGTCACTCGACAAGGAAACGAGCAAATTTTAAATGTTTAAATAGGAATTTTAAGAAATATTGCCAGCTAATAGTAATTATATAGTCAATTTTTATTAGTGTGAAATAAGTTTTAAATTGTGTTCCGGTGTTCGCCTACAGGTGGTGGTTAAAACTAAATATTTAAAATAATATTTTAACAAATATTTATAACATTACACATTTTGTTACAATTAGACAATTTGATGAAGTATTGATGAATATATTTTGCATAATGTATAACATATTCTTATTTAAATACCATATAAAAATACATGCAAATTGTTGGAAATAGTTATATAACTTTGTATTACAATTTATGATTTTGATGCTTTTTATGGGGTAATTTACACTAACATATTATATATGATGCTTAATATATACGCGTTTATACTTCATAAATACATGAAAATTGCCTAATTGTAGTAATATGTGAAATTTTATAGATAACTTTTAAAATTATTATTTTTAAATATTTGGTTTTAACCACCACCTATAGGCGACCACCGAAACTTATTTATTTTCAATCACTAGTGATAAAAAATTTTCAGTCACTAGTTAGAAAAAGTTTCACATTCACATAGATTTTACTGTATATTAAAATGGCATTTTCGTAGCTTGAAGTAGAAAAAAGCTTTTGATAGATTATTTCCTTATCGAAAAACTAGTTAAACAAATAGAAAAGTTCAAGTTGGAATTTTTTTAATTAATTAGGTTATGTGTAATAACTAATATTGTTTTTTGAGCACTAGATATCACCATAATAATATTGAAATTATATTTGAGAAAAAACACACTCATTTTTGATATCTATATAATATTTTTATTTGCCAATCGATTTCGAAAGCTAAGCTTTCATTGTCAAGGCCTGTTCTTAAACGAGTTTTAGTTTGATGAATGAAAGCTTAGCTTTTGAGGTCTATTGACAAATAAAATTATTGTATAGATATCAAAAATTGGTGTGTTTTTTTCTCAAATATAATTTCAATATTATTAGGTTATGTGTATTTAAAAAAAGTTTGATGTGTGTTGTCTCCCTCGACTATGTACGATATTTATTGGACTTCAGTGAATGATCACTCACATGTTAATTTTACTTCAACTATCTTTGTGATACTTCAAATTAGTATAATTGAAATTATTTCGGCTTAATCTGCTTATTTTTGGTTATATATTCATATTTTCCCCTATACCTTTGAGGTTAAAGTTTGCTTTTATATAAAGGAAATTCATAAAAAAAATTGTTTGAGAAGTTAATCAAAATTGGGTTTAGAGTGGTTTTTCGATTTTATTTTATAAAGTGTCAAATATAATAAATATTGGGAAGACATTTGGAATTTGAGTCAATAAATTTGGAGTTTACCAACTTTATAAATCTCTTGAAAATATACATGTTACAAATTCTTTATGTATCTTTTCTGTAAATCCTTTCTTTGGAACGGAGATTTGTAATATAACAAATGTTCGTTTCATAAAACTCAAGCATATTATGACAATCGAAATCCATGTTCTTGTATCATATCATGAAAATGATTTATTGAGAAGCTTTATAATGCATTAAACTTTATTAATTAAATTTAAAAAAATGTTGAACAGCTTTTTTTTTGTGTGTTTTTTTTTAAAGTACAGCCGAAGTGTGACAATATAAAATCATGAAGATTAAGAAAATATGCTTCTTTCCCATGGAAACAAAAGAAAGATAAAATTAGATTTTTAAAAATTCAAATTTAGAGTTCTGTTTTTTTTAAAGGTGACCTCCTATATCTCAATTTTTATGAGATCGTTAAAGACAAACTACAGCTGTTATTTTTAATCTATTATTTTTTAGGCATAAGATTACTTAAAAGTATTTTTCTTATCTTAATCATTATATGTTTTAGGTAGATTTCATATAAAAATCTACCTATTGCAATGGGCTTTGATGGCGCCTCTGACTTGGCAGTGGACTGTATGTTTTCTTTTTGACGAACGACGTTAAATAAAAAGCCAGAGAGCTATCAAGAATTTTGGTTTTATTATATGCGTGTCCTCAGTTATCGCGCCTAAGAATGGCAAATGTTGATGATGACGGCTGATAATAATAATGTATGACAACTGATGATGTAATATAAATTGATTGATGTTAGCAATGATAGGAGATGATGATGACGACTGATAATATACTATAAATGTGACTGATAATATACTATATGACGACTGATGATATACTATAAATTGATTGATAGTATGCGTGTCCACTGTTATCACGCCTAGCAATGGCAGAAGATGATGATGACGACTGATGATATGATATGAATGCGACTGATAATATAATATGTGACGACTGATGTTATAATATAAATTGATTGGTAGTATGCGTGTCCACTGTTATCACGCCTAGCAATGGCAGAAGATGATGATGACGACTGATGATATGATATGAATGCGACTGATAATATAATATGTGACGACTGATGATATAATATAAATTGATTGGTAGTGTGCGTGTCCACTGTTATCACGCCTAGCAATGGCAGAAGATGATGATGACGACTGATAATATGATATGAATGCGACTGATAATATAATATGTGACGACTGATGATATAATATAAATTGATTGGTAGTGTGCGTGTCCACAGTTAGCACGCCTAACAATGATGACGACTGATAAAATAATATGTGGCGACTGATGATATGATATAAATTGATTGGTAGTGTGCGTGTCAACAGTTAGCACGCCTAACAATGATGACGACTGATAAAATAATATATGACGAGTGATGACATAATATAAATTGATGAATAATGTGCGTGTCCACAGTTAGCACGCCTAACAATGATGACGACTGATAAAATAATATATGATGAGCGATGACATAATATAAGTTGATGGATAATGTGCGTGTCCACAGTTAGCACGCCTAACAATGATGACGACGGATAAAATAATATGTTATGAATTGTAAAGCGTGTCCACTGTTATCACGCCTAGCAGTAGCATATATGAATGATGATGATGATGATGATCATTGTGTGCCAACTCATCAATGCCTCAGTTGGCATGTGCTAGTAATTATTGTATTGCCTAAAAAAGGGCAATGAATTAAAAAATGAGTTTCATAAGAAGTAAAAAATGTTTAAAGACACTGTGCCAAATAGGGCTTGTAACATGAATTTCACTCCTTGTGAAAATTAATCAGCATTACAATCAGATATTTGGATGCTTAAATATGGCGGCCATGCAACAATACTTTCGGTATCACACTGGCAGGCAGATGAACATAGAAAACCACCACTGCACAATTTCACCAATTAAATGTAGAACTATTTATTTTATTTTAAAAACATTTTTGTTTTACAATGTTTTATAATTCACATTAATTTTACATTTATTCTGAACATTATTTGTATTAAATTAACTACTCAAAAATTAACCATCACTTGTCAGAAATTAAACGAAGAAGAAGACTTATCAATCATAAAATCTAAAATATATAGCCAAAAAACTAATCATTTTATTGACTGCAGAGCTCACGTGTTCAACATTAGCATAAATTAGTACTAAATACTGTCGTATCGACACAAGATATGATAAATCTTGCCAAGTGGTGAGAACGTGAACTCATCAGATGAAAACTAAATGTCAAAAATTGACATTTCAAAAAACAATAATATTATTAAAGGTAAAATTATTTGATTAAATTACAAACAATAAATTAATAAAACCTTTCTCTTTCAGTATTATTCTATGGATCGGAAACATCAACAGCTGGAGATGTCATGGATTGCAAGACTTGTAAGTTCTGAACTACTTAATATAAATAATTTAAATGTTTGCAGACAGACAATATCCAGTGTTAATAAAAATCCCGACGGCTAAGCAAAGTTAATTAAGAAACTTAAATTAACAGCTTAAATTAAAGTAATTAACCAATTAATACAAGTCAATTTTTTTCTTTCTTTTTTCAGAGACAACAAAACAAACAGCCACGAAATGTTGACTGAGGTTATTCAACAAATATTTTGACGAAGGACAGAGATATTATTGGTAAGTATGACTATTTACATAACATTATTGTTTTTTCATTTCGAACAGCTCTGTCCGTTGTCAACATATTCCCGCCTTTGACGATAATTACTTATATAAATTATTATAAATCATGAATTGATGAAAACTATTAATCTAATTGGTTATTTAAAAATTCAGAGAGTTAACAACTTATAGCTAATATCATAAGTGTGTCATATGACCACTTTAATTTTAATTCAGAACATTTTACGTAAGTTACTTTAATTCAGAAAATTATGTTACTACTAGTTTTAAGATACTTATTTCTGGTTCATAACCAATTATCATTTTTTTGCTTTAGAAATGTTTATTTTTACAAAAACAAAAATATTTTTTTATTTTGAATAAATTTATCAACAACAACTGTTGTGATTATGTACTTTTTTTATTTACAATTGAACATGAGATATCATGAGAGATGCCAAATGACAAGAAGTGAAGTTTAAAAGCTCGCATTACTGTAAGTATCAGTGTACTTTCTGCCGTTGAGGTTGGTTGAATAATATGCTAGAGTTCACGATGGGCAGTAACGTGTAGTTCTTAGTGACGCAGGCAACAACTTGAGACCTTCATCAAGCTTGCTAAATACTGATTTTGTGGACTCGACCAACGGTGGTGTTATGATTGTAACAAAGCGACAATGGTAAACGACTCAAAACGGAACTGACGTTGTGAAGTGGTGATACATGAGTAACGCGATTAGATTTTGAATTGGACCTAACTGATAATAGTTTCTGCTTCCTAAATGGAATTACAGATGACGCAAATTGAGACGATGAATATTCTGATCGATAGAGACAATGACTCGTATATTAAAATACTTTCGAAGACGAGTCAATCGACGAAATTGATGACAGTGAATTTAAAATTTGAATTAGTCCAAAATCATGACGGATAAAATCATTTAATGTGCGTGTGTAGCTGACGTTATAGCGGATTAACCATTAAATGTGCTGAGCATTGACGACGACTAAAGGTTTAATCATTGAGTGTGCGTAGCAACCGAAGAGATAAATAATTAAACCTGGATTATGCAGAGCATTGACGAAGACTAAAGGTTTAATCATTGAGTGTGCGTAGCAACCGAAGAAATAGATGATTAAACCTGGATTATGCAGAGCATTGACGAAGACTAAAGGTTTAATCATTGAGTGTGCGTAGCAACCGAAGAAATATATGATTAAACCTGGATTATGCAGAGCATTGACGAAGACTAAAGGTTTAATCATTGAGTGTGCGTAGCAACCGAAGAAATAGATGATTAAACCTGGATTATGCAGAGCATTGACGAAGACTAAAGGTTTAATCATTGAGTGTGCGTAGCAACCGAAGAAATAGATGATTAAACCTGGATTATGCAGAGCATTGACGAAGACTAAAGGTTTAATCATTGAGTGTGCGTAGCAACCGAAGAAATAGATGATTAAACCTGGATTATGCAGAGCATTGACGAAGACTAAAGGTTTAATCATTGAGTGTGCGTAGCAACCGAAGAAATAGATGATTAAACCTGGATTATGCAGAGCATTGACGAAGACTAAAGGTTTAATCATTGAGTGTGCGTAGCAACCGAAGAAATAGATGATTAAACATGAATTATGCAAAGCATTAATGAAGACTGAATGGTTAATCATGGAGTGTGCGTAGCAACCGACGAAATAAGTGGTTAGACATGGACTATGCAAATCAATAATGAAGACTGAATGTTTTGATCACATTGCATAATGTGTTGACGAGAATGGCATCATGAGCCAAAATGTAGCTATGATGCACTAGCTTATGAATTAGAAAGTTATGATTGTGGAATTACCATAAGTAACAGCCGATCGAGGTTGTAAGTTCTTGATCGATTTGCACTGTGAAAAGTCTTTTGACTTTTGATTTTCTTATACCAGTTTTAGTGATTTCAAGTTCACAACTCTTGTACATTGTGAAGACTCGAACCAACGTTTGTTGGTTAAAATACTCTTCACGGAACCAACGAAAGTGTTGGTTACGTGAGAATGCTCTTCACAGGACTATTATAACTGATGCGAAAATGGGACGAAATTCTCTGTTTGGTTTAGGTAGCGGGAAATAGTAAATGCTAGTACTGTATTGGATTGAAGTTAGATAAAACATATAAATTACTATTGAAATTAAATGATACAACTTCAATTAAAATGAGAACTTTAATTGATAAGAATTATTCTGATAATAATGACCTACATAGTATGTTTTTTATCGCTTGATACATGATATAGGACACGATGATTCGTATAATCCTTTGTCTATGCAGTCAACAACTGTAACAACCAACTTGTTCCTAGCGGCAATTGTAGTTGTTTGCCGAATTGACTAGAGCTGCAGGATTTTAAGTTATAGACAACTCATCGCTACTTAATTTATAAGTGGGGAGAGTTTAAAGATTATGCTTGTGAGGAGATGTATGTGACATCAAAAAAATAGAAACAACTCCTATTTGATACACATGTTATGACCAAGGCTAGGTGGTTTATTTAATGTGGAGGATCATCAAGTTAGTAGAAGGAACATATGAATGATTTTAGCCGAGTTTGTATTAAAATCGGGTTAATGATGGTATGTCTGAAAGCAAGTTACGTTACAATGAACATGTTAGGTAGTAACGTCTTTGTCGATCTCGGTTTCAAATGGTAGAACACTTATACGATTGACAGCTCTTTTCAATTCTGACATTGCTGTCTTGACTGTAACCACACGAGTGATCCCATCTTGTCCAGGATGTAATGCTGTTATGCGACCTAAGTGCCATTTTAATGGTGGTGAATTATCGTCATGGAGGATAACTAAAGAACCTACTTGGAACTTATGTGAGCCCTGATGCCACTTGTGTCGTCGTTGGAGTTCCGATAAGTATTCTTTGTGCCACCTTTCCCAAAATTGATGTAAATTTTGTTGGATTCGTTGCAAGCGTGACAACCGGTTGCTGGACAAATCAATTAATGATGGTTCTGGGATTGATGTCAAAGGAGCACCGATAATAAAATGACCAGGTGAAAGAGCGGTCAAGTCTGATGGATCACTAGATAAGGGCGTAAGAGGTCGAGAATTGAGACATGCTTCGATTTGTGAAATCAGTGTAAGGAGTTCTTCCACAGTAAGGGCTGCATTGCCAACTGCGCGTTTGAAATGATGCTTAGCACTTTTGATTGCAGCCTCCCACAAACCCCCAAAATGTGGAGACCGTGGAGGAATGGTTTTCCATTCTATTTCGTTTTCGGAGCAGAATTTTAAGCTGGTGTCTTGAAATGACTGAGAAAGAAATAACGTTTTGAGCTCCTTCAGTTCCGAACGTGATCCGACGAAATCGGTGGCATTGTCCGAATAGATGCGAATGCATATTCCGCGTCGAGCAATAAACCTTCGTAAGCAAGCCAAAAAGGATTCAGTTGAGGCACTCATCACAAGTTCCAAATGCACTGCTTTGGTGGTGAAACAGACAAAAAGTCAAATGTAGCATTTAATTCTTGTTCTGGCTTTATTGGTTTGGATATATGAAAATGGCCCACAGAAATCTACTCCGACGATGAGAAATGGACGCTCCACGGATTTCACTCTATCAGATGGCAACTCACCCATTACTTGATTGCGTAATTGCGGTTTTATTCGATGACAACGAACACATTGATGGACGATTGTCCTGCATAAGTTGCGTCCACCAGTTATCCAATATTGCAAGCGAAGGTTATATAAAAGTGATTGAGGCCCAGCGTGTAGCAATTTTTGGTGCTCATGTCGTACGATTAATACACTGAAGGGATGATTACCAGGTAGTAGGATCGGATGTTTCTGATCCTCTGAAATTATTGCGTTATTCAGACGACCGCCGACTCTTAATATATCGTCTTTATCTAAGAATATCGCAAGAGATCGAAGTGAACTGCTAGGTGAACAATACTTAGTCTTTTTAATACACCGAATGTCGTCACTAAAATTACTTCGTTGAACCATTCGGATCAAACACAGTGTAGCATTTTTAATATCGTTAGGTAATAGAAAAATGGACGCATTACCTTCTCGAATATCTCTATGTTTTGTATTGTTAGTAAAACGAAGCATATAGGCAACAACTCGAATTAGCCTTGTGAGAGACGAAAATCGAATAAAAAGAGAGATATCATCTGTTGTAGAGTGGACTAAACCACGATCGTTGGTTTTACGCACCTCCAAGCTCACAAATTCATCTGGTAGATTGATGTCATGTGAGATTGACCAGGCTGACGAATGGCTCTTCAAGAACTCGGGTCCTATCCACCAAAGTGAAGCCGCAGAAAAGGACGAAGGCATAAGTCCTCGAGACGCTAAATCCGCTGGGTTTGCAGCTGTAGGAACGTAATACCAATCATTAGCTGACGTAAGTTCTTGAATTCTTGAAAGACGATTTGCTACAAATACTGCATATTTTGATGGCTCTGACTTAATTCGATGCAACGTGATTTGTGAATCTGTCCAAAGGTATACCGCACTAAAATTCATTTTCAAGACAGACATAACTTTCTGAGTCAATTCTGATAAGAGTACTGCTGCGCATAGTTCCAACCGTGGGATCGTTTCCTGCTTCAACGGTGACACTCTTGTTTTCGCACAAATAAGATTTAGTTGATATTGATTCGTTGAGGAGAAGGTTCGGGTGTACAGTACACAACCGTATGCTCGCTCGGAAGCGTCGCAAAACCCATGCAGTTCGATCGGATTAGACGTGGAGGAAGCAATTAACCGAGGGATGTTGATTCGTTGTAATGTATTTAATTCCTGTTTGTAAGTTGACCAGGCTTGTGCGATGTGAGGTGGTAGTGGATCATCCCAACCCAGAGTTTGAAGTTTCCAAATAGCTTGCATGATGAGTTTTCCGGTGAGAACAATTGGAGCACAAATACCCAAAGGATCAAAAATTTGGCATAATTCCGAAAGAAGCCTGCGCTTGGTACATAAAGCAACAGTAGGAGGCAAGTCAAATACCATTTCGAACTGATCAGATTTTGTATTCCATATAACCCCCAATAAAATGGTAACGGTTGATGTGTCGTGATCTTCCGATGATAATTGCTTCATGTTAGAAACAAACTTTCGTAGTTCGAAGCCACCGCAGGCTAGAAGTTCAATTAACTCTGTCTTCAGTTGGCTGGCCTCTGACATGTTTGATGCTCCCGTTAATACATCATCTACATAAAAGTCACTATCAAGAATTTTAGATGCTTCTGGATATTTGATACGTTCATCAATGGCGAGCTGATGTAGCGTCCGAGTGGCTAAAAATGGAGCACTTGCAGTTCCGTATGTAACAGTGGCGAGTTTGAACACTTGAAGACGTTCGGAAGAGTTTAAGCGCCAAAATACTCGTTGAAGGTCTTGTTGGTCATCTCGAAGTCTGATCTGTCGATACATCTTCGCGATGTCAGCACTGAACGCAATGTTATGTTTCCGAAAGCGAAGCATTATCGAAACAAGATCCTGTTGGATCGTAGGGCCTACCATCAGGCAGTCGTTCAGGGAAACAAGAGATGAAGATTTTGCGGACGCATTGAATACTACGCGCAACTTTGTTGTTTCACTTTGTTCCTTTATCACATAATGATGGGGCAAGTAAAAGTTGCATTTATCACTGTCGTGTACCGCAGTGGTCATGTGTCCCAACTGATAGTATTCACGCATAAAGTCTTGGTATTGTTTATAGACCTCAGGTTTCCCTTGTAAACGAGTTTCCAGGGCGTAGAACTGACGACGCGCTGACAGATCGGATAAACCTAGTTGGTCTAACTTGGGATTGGTAGGGAGTGCGACGGTGTATCGGCCATCAACTGATCTCTTGACATGTTCCTTGAAATGAGTTTCGCATGCGAATTCTTCTTTAGACCACACCGGTTTGGACGATACTGATTCCAGTTCCCAAAATCGTTTTACTTGAGCTTCGAGAGATTGGATGCTGCACAACGCTATATGTGACTGAGATTGAGTCCTTGGAGTGCATGAAATATTCGTTTTACCAATAACCACGTAGCCCAATTCAGACTCATAAAATGGAGGTAAGTCGCGATGAAGTTGAACTGATGACCCTTTGAACAGACATTGATAAATCTCAGCACCCAACAGAATGTCGATCCGATTTGGTACATTAAAGTGGGGATCGGCCAATTTTATGTGATCAGGTAAGGTTAGCTTGGGAAGCATAACTCTTGTAGAAGGTATTTCATGGGTAATGGTGGGAAGAACATAACATTTTAACGTCGTAGCAAAGGCTGAGACACACGAAGAGATTTTTAAATAGATTTTGTGTTTGATCAATGTTTGTGATCCCGCAATACCGGTAATGATTTTAGATGTGACGTGTTTACGTGCCTGTAACAATTTGCATGTTTGTGTAGTAACAAAATTCATTGTTGAGCCGCTGTCTAGTAAAGCTCTGCAGAGGATTTGGATACCATCATTAACTGATGCTCGCACTAAAGCAGTGCCGATAAGAATGACCTTGCTGAACTTGGTGGGTGTAGTCTCTGATGAGACTTTCAGACTGGTTACCGCAGCACACGTCGCTTCACTGCAATCATTATTGAGTGACTGAAGTTCGGAACAGTTAGCTACAACTGGTTGCATTTTAACATCCGGAAATTGATTGTTGCGTTCGAAATGCAATAATGTATGGTGTTTGAGTGCGCACGTTTGACACGGCGGTTGACGACATTCACTGAGAGGATGACGATCTCGTAAGCAATTTCCACAAAGACGGCGATTCTTGATAAAATCATATCTGGATCTTGGCGTGAATTTAGTGCTGGAGAATTCTGGACAATGAGCCAACATATGGTTTCCCAAGCAACAACTACATTTGTCGGACGAACTTGCCGGCGGTGTGTGTGTGACATTTAGAGCGACTGGTTTGTATGACTTATTCACTCGAGAATGAGTGTGAGCTGATGTAGATGCTAATGTCTCGAGCACTCTGACTCGGTTACGCAACAGCTGCATTAATTCGTCAAACCGAAGCAAATCATTTGGTTTGGTGTGTTTTACCACATGGACCCTAGATGCCGTGTCCAATCGTTGTATGAGGTGGTGAACTAGAATTAAATCCCATTCAGAAACAGCTACCTTTAGGGATTTTAATGCATTATAATGTTTGAAGATCTTCTCAACAAACATTTGGAGCGCTTTAGCTGAGTGCTCCTGAGGAGTTCGGGCGTCATAGAGTTCCCGGGTATGGTGCCGTTGAATCGATATTTCGTTATTATATTTGTCGCACAATAATTTCCAAGCTACAGTGTAGTTGGCCGCAGTTACGGGAAGACTCTCGATTAGTGCAAACGCAGACCCTGCTCGAATACTTGAGATTAAATATAAGAACTTAACTGTTTCATCTAAAGCCTTCGTGTGGATTAAATCAAGAAAAATGTCTCGAAACGATAACCACTCCGATTCCAAACCACTAAAGAACGGCAGTGTAAGCTCTGGAAGTCTAACTCCAGCAGAGACATTGGTACTAGGACTTAGCTCATGCTGAGACGTATTGTGAAATGAGGTTGACAGGGAACTGTCTTCCGATTTTTTGAGGTCGTGCAATTTATCTCTCAACACGATCTCTAACTTACTATACTCTTCCTCAAAGCCAGAGCGATCAGGAGTAGCAAATTCATCTAATATCTCGATTTTTGACTGGACACCGTCATACTTGTCGTAAACACGTTGAAGCCGACTAAGAAGAACTTCGACTGCTCCAAATGATTCAGCAGTTGGAACTTGGGTCTTAAAATTGGTCAATTGGCCCTTAAACGCAGCACGCTGCTTTTTGAGGAGCTCTAATTCAGCCATGATGCGGGTTGAAAATTAACACAAAGGAGAATTACTGAACCAATGAGTGAACTAGGAACCGGGGTTCGAACTGTTTTGGAACCTAAAATTGACAATGCTCGAAATACGTATAATGAATTGTTGTAACAAGGACAACCAACTACAACGACAGAAAGATCACTGACACTTATTTGACTACTTATTGATGTGACCGTGTATCGTTTAAACCTCAAAGTTAATGTTAATATAATTTGTATTTAAAAGATATTTGTATTTTAGTATATTAATTTATGGTTTTAAATATAATATGATTACTTAAATGTTTAAAACTAAAATTAACCGAATACCTGAGAAACCAATCTAGACGATATGGTTTTCTACTATTTTTCCTTTGTGATGACAGCTGTGTTCCGGTGGCAAATCCGGCTCGAAGGACCAAAATGATGGCGCCTCTGACTTGGCAGTGGACTGTATGTTTTCTTTTTGACGAACGACGTTAAATAAAAAGCCAGAGAGCTATCAAGAATTTTGGTTTTATTATATGCGTGTCCTCAGTTATCGCGCCTAAGAATGGCAAATGTTGATGATGACGGCTGATAATAATAATGTATGACAACTGATGATGTAATATAAATTGATTGATGTTAGCAATGATAGGAGATGATGATGACGACTGATAATATACTATAAATGTGACTGATAATATACTATATGACGACTGATGATATACTATAAATTGATTGATAGTATGCGTGTCCACTGTTATCACGCCTAGCAATGGCAGAAGATGATGATGACGACTGATGATATGATATGAATGCGACTGATAATATAATATGTGACGACTGATGTTATAATATAAATTGATTGGTAGTATGCGTGTCCACTGTTATCACGCCTAGCAATGGCAGAAGATGATGATGACGACTGATGATATGATATGAATGCGACTGATAATATAATATGTGACGACTGATGATATAATATAAATTGATTGGTAGTGTGCGTGTCCACTGTTATCACGCCTAGCAATGGCAGAAGATGATGATGACGACTGATAATATGATATGAATGCGACTGATAATATAATATGTGACGACTGATGATATAATATAAATTGATTGGTAGTGTGCGTGTCCACAGTTAGCACGCCTAACAATGATGACGACTGATAAAATAATATGTGGCGACTGATGATATGATATAAATTGATTGGTAGTGTGCGTGTCAACAGTTAGCACGCCTAACAATGATGACGACTGATAAAATAATATATGACGAGTGATGACATAATATAAATTGATGAATAATGTGCGTGTCCACAGTTAGCACGCCTAACAATGATGACGACTGATAAAATAATATATGATGAGCGATGACATAATATAAGTTGATGGATAATGTGCGTGTCCACAGTTAGCACGCCTAACAATGATGACGACGGATAAAATAATATGTTATGAATTGTAAAGCGTGTCCACTGTTATCACGCCTAGCAGTAGCATATATGAATGATGATGATGATGATGATCATTGTGTGCCAACTCATCAATGCCTCAGTTGGCATGTGCTAGTAATTATTGTATTGCCTAAAAAAGGGCAATGAATTAAAAAATGAGTTTCATAAGAAGTAAAAAATGTTTAAAGACACTGTGCCAAATAGGGCTTGTAACATGAATTTCACTCCTTGTGAAAATTAATCAGCATTACAATCAGATATTTGGATGCTTAAATATGGCGGCCATGCAACAATACTTTCGGTATCACACTGGCAGGCAGATGAACATAGAAAACCACCACTGCACAATTTCACCAATTAAATGTAGAACTATTTATTTTATTTTAAAAACATTTTTGTTTTACAATGTTTTATAATTCACATTAATTTTACATTTATTCTGAACATTATTTGTATTAAATTAACTACTCAAAAATTAACCATCACTTGTCAGAAATTAAACGAAGAAGAAGACTTATCAATCATAAAATCTAAAATATATAGCCAAAAAACTAATCATTTTATTGACTGCAGAGCTCACGTGTTCAACATTAGCATAAATTAGTACTAAATACTGTCGTATCGACACAAGATATGATAAATCTTGCCAAGTGGTGAGAACGTGAACTCATCAGATGAAAACTAAATGTCAAAAATTGACATTTCAAAAAACAATAATATTATTAAAGGTAAAATTATTTGATTAAATTACAAACAATAAATTAATAAAACCTTTCTCTTTCAGTATTATTCTATGGATCGGAAACATCAACAGCTGGAGATGTCATGGATTGCAAGACTTGTAAGTTCTGAACTACTTAATATAAATAATTTAAATGTTTGCAGACAGACAATATCCAGTGTTAATAAAAATCCCGACGGCTAAGCAAAGTTAATTAAGAAACTTAAATTAACAGCTTAAATTAAAGTAATTAACCAATTAATACAAGTCAATTTTTTTCTTTCTTTTTTCAGAGACAACAAAACAAACAGCCACGAAATGTTGACTGAGGTTATTCAACAAATATTTTGACGAAGGACAGAGATATTATTGGTAAGTATGACTATTTACATAACATTATTGTTTTTTCATTTCGAACAGCTCTGTCCGTTGTCAACAGGCTTCATCTCGGAATTTCGGAAAAATTTTTGTGCCAAACGACTATATATGAAAAGCGAAGACGAAAAAACAAAAAAAAAAAAAAATTTATATATATATATATATATATATATATATATATATATATATATATATATATATATATATATATATATATATATATATATATATATATATATATATATATATATAAACGATATGAGATATAACGAAAACGACCGGCACTCTCACGGTCGCATTTGTTGAGTTAGATCAAAACAATTTTCTGTACTTGTGTGTTATATTAATATCTTGGACAAGTTCGTGAATCAGCAAAATCCGACACGTGGTTAAGAAACTAGTGGCTTTTTTCTGAAAAAAATTGATTTTTTAAAACCGTTATAACGGCCGTTTGGATACTAATATTTCAAAAAATTTAACAAATTTAGAATTTTTGGAATCTTTTTTATCAATTTGTTTTAAAAATAGACCTCTGCAATTAGAGGTTCCTGAGTGAGTGGCTCCAACAAAAACGTTTGCAAAAAAAAATTTTTTTTTGAAACAACCGGCACTCTCACGGTCGCATTTATAAGGCCAGATCAAAAGACCTTTTTTAAAAACGTGTGTTTTATTAATATCTTGGACAAGTTCGTAAATCAGCTCCATCCAACACATGGTTAAGAAACTAGAAGCTTTATACTAGAAAAAAACTGTGTTTTTTAGATCCGTTATAACGGCCGTTTGGATTCTAATATTTTTAAAAACTTCATAAATTTAGAATCTTTAAAACCTTTTTAATCATTTTTTTTCAAAAAAAAGACCTCTGCAGTTGGAGGTTTCTGAGTGAGCGGCTCCAACAAAAAAGCTTGTAAAACACAAAATGCGTTTAAATCAACCGGTGCTCTCACGGTTGCATTTGTGGAGCCAGATCAAAAAACCTTTCTTAAAAATGTGTGTTTTATTAATATCTTGGACAAGTTCGTAAATCAGAAAAAACTGACACATGGTTAAGGAACTATAGGCTTTATACTAGAAAAAAAAGTGGTTTTTTTAATCCGTTATAACGGCCGTTTGGATACTAATATTTTTAAAATCTTCATAAATTTAGAATTTGTGGAAACATTTTAATCCGTTTCTTATAAATATAAACCTCTGCAGTTAGAGGTTTTTGACTTGTTGGCTTCAACAAAAAAGTTTGCAACAATCCCCAACTACAATTTCCAAAAACCTTATAACAGTCAATGTCAACCTTATAACAGTCAAAAAAATAAAAGATTTGAATAGAAGAAATTAATTTTTTTTCTTAGAAATAAACTATTTTGATATTTTGCAGTAATTGCACGACATATGATATAGAGTAGGTTTGTGTCATAAATTGTCACACACATGTTCTGTGGTAGATTTGATATTTGTTTGTTGCAAAATTGGATAGATATAATTTTGCTTGTAGGTAGCTAATTTTCTTTTTAAAATTTGTTTGATATCTGTTTGAAATTAGTTTGTTTTGTTTAAACTAATCTGATACATCAGATTCTACTGGTACACAAAACTGTCTGATCTCGAAATCTACCTATTTCTAGCGGATATACGTGCCGCTTGGACTTTTTTTCCATTGTATCCAATGAGTGAAAAAATTTTTATTGAAATAAACGAAATGAATAGTATTGGTAAGCTTTTCATAATAGATGGTAAATATAGTAATTTTTCAATGAAAAACTGTCAAGCGATTGTTGAATTTTCGTCATTTGATTAAAACAACAAAATTGGAAATGTAAATAAAAAACAGAAAAGGAAAAGCTTTTATACCGCTTAAAAATGTATTCGATATACAAAAGATTACCAGGACACTCATTCAAACAAAATTGGCATCATCATTTCTACTCTTGTATACAATCTTAAATAAGCTATCTATCGTTCAAAATCAAATCAAAAAGATTGAATAAATGAATGGGCTGAAAACTCAATATAAATTCAGATTTATGTAATCCTAACTGAAAAGATTTAATCAGAAGCTTACATCCCCCGATATAAAAACAGAAAGAGTGATCGATCATTTGGACATTGAGCATAAAAATTCAATAAAACTAAAACTGTTTTTATAATTAAAAGTACGATGATTTTATCTGTGTTAATAAAGGAGCTTAACGACTTTTATAGATCTTTGTTATTTTCGCAGATAGTTAGAATTGAATGATTTGTAGAACAAGATTTTCTTTTGTTTTTAAGAACATTAGATTCCACGAAAAACTGAATAACGTTTAAATAAGTTTATTATATTCTCGATAGTCATAGTAATATAAAATGAATGGAATTTATGATAATTTTGTCAAGATATTTTTGGGTTTCTTCGATAATAGGTCTACAAAGCTATTTCATATGATTTAGTTGTTTCAAATTGCGTTGGATGTTAAAATGTACAGAAAACCATAACCGTTTGAAACGTGGTTACAATAAAATTTAACATAAAAAATTTAAATCAATTTGTCTCGAAACATAAAATGAAATAGACATATGTTTAACCGCTTATAACAATAAAACAAGAACCATAAAATATCAATAAACATCTAATAAATACATTTCTATACTTAATTTTTTCCTAAATTCACAAAATTTTTCAAAATTATATGAAATGTTTTGACTATCGGATAAGCATAAGTAAACTACAAATATTGTATTTTATAATATTAAAATACAAAAACAAAAATGTTACTAAACTATCCCCTAAAAAAAGTTTTTCCTTTGTTGTGCTTTGTATAACCATAATTGTAATAAAAATAAATGTGTATCGATGGAATTTAAAAAGGTAAATTTCATATAAATACAATTACGTTTTCGATTTTGTTCTCCTCTTTTTTTCAATTTTAATAATCAAGAATTAGGAATTGGGAGCTGGGATAACAATGAACTCTAATAGAAAATTATTATTGGGAATATATATAAACCTAATCTGTTATCGAACTAAAAGGAAGTTAAAATTTATTGGGCATTAAAATTCATTTAAAATCTGGATCTTTGGGAACGGTGAAATGGAATTTGAAGCATGAAATAATTTTGAAGTAAATCGAAAAAGATAAAAGAGTATTACTTTCTTCATATTTTTAAGTTTTTGACGATGATTGTGTTGCTTTTTCTTCATTTAGATATTTAACTTATGTGGTTGACCTAAAGTTTTTTTTTAGGTAATTCCAATTCATCATTTTTTTTTAATTTCATTTCCTCCGCTACTCAATCCATATAAACATTCACAGTTCTTTAGGAAAAAGCATCATTTTTCATTTAAACTAACAAAAGTAAAAAAAAATTTTTTGTTTATGTCTACCGGTATAAAAATAAAAGGTTCTTTTTGCAAAAATCTTTCAATTGTTATTTAAATTGCTTAAAAAGGCGTTCCATTAGTCTTGTTAACCTTTTTTTATCGTCTTTTGGTTGAACATCAACAGATATGGAAGGATGGAAGGATCATGAAAGGATTATCGTTATTATATATGCAAATTGAGAAAACCATAATATTTACTTATAAAAAGTTGATAAAAATTAAATAAAATAAAATTAGATAATGGGTAATGATTGTCTCTTTCCATTGTTAGTTACGGTGCTACATTGTTATTTTAAAAAAAATAGTTATGGTTATAAGGCGAACCCTTTATAATATTTATAAGGTAAATAAATAACCTTATAATCAGATTATAATTTGGTTGGAGAGCTAAAAACAAAAAATGTACACCTCATCACCGTTGCTGGTTATAAAAATTAGTACATTTATGTTAATGCTGGTCAATTTTGGAGGGAATTCACTAAAGTTGTATTAATTTTTGTTTTTTATATTCATCATTGCTATACTTTCTATCTCTTTTCGGCTTACAGACTATGATAATATTAGCTAAGTTATGTCGACATCAACCGACCACCATAACTAATATTAATGGTGATTGATCTTCTGTCAAATCGTTTTTTTGTTTGTTTGTTTTCCTTTATTTCTCTGAGAGAGAAACCGGTTTGTCTTCCCAAAGACGTGCATAAATTTTTCATTTGATTCAAAATTGTACAATTATTGCGAGTTTCTTTTAAATCTATAAGAAAAAAACCTACCACAAAAAAATAATAGTTTCTCCCTCACTGCTGCTATATAAAAAGAAATAAGAAAAATGACAGATTAGGATTTGATTCTAACCAAATATATAAATTTTAATCTTTTATCTATTAAAAATAAACTACACAATAATGAAAAGTTGGTCGCCAGCTAGTTTTCATAATATACTTTCAGGATGTATACATAACTTAAATATTTGCACATTTGCATTATAAAATAATAAAATGTTCACTATTATAAAATCACTGGAAATAACACAATAAATGTAAAATACTCTCGTAATTATTTTCATTCATTTTATAAAAATTAGCACAACTAAAAATAATAGATTGTACTTTTTGTTTCGTTTTAAATTATTTAATTGTTTTTAATTTATAATTTAATACAATAGTTGGTTGTTGTAAATAAACAGAAATGCAAATGGCGAAATGAGAAATTGAATATGACATTTTAGCAAACACGATTTCTTATGTCTCTCTTCATACAATTTTAAAGTTATGTTCTCTCTATATTTATATATACTCTAAGGTCGACATACATGTAAGTATATAGTTAGGATATATTTTTAATAATATTTTATTTTCCCAATCGGAATTCGCATTGAACTCTCAAAACGCAATTTTCAAATAAAATGAACCATCGAATGCAATTTGGATATCAAGTGTTTTCTGGACGTTTGTAGTTCTTGTTCAGAAAGTAAATAAAAATATAAAAGTCATCAAACTTGTTTAGTTAATTTTTTATTATCGTTATAATTTTGATAGTCCTGCGTGTTAATATACTTACATTACTTATTATGCTTACATTTTTATTAATAAATACAAAGCCAAATTGTCAAAACATCAAAATTTTTAAATTCTGACAACTTTGTGAAATATAAAATGATGGGTAGTGAATTACGTGTTGAGTAGGCGAACTAAAATACAATTCTGACTTTTCAAATCCTGTCAGATTTGGATTTGGATACATGAAATTGTTAGTGTGATTTGGCAAATAAAATACGCCGTATATTGAACATTTTTCTTTTAAATTAAATTAAATATAATATTTTATACTATTTATTGATGGCTTTTCATTTATTTAAAGGACTCGAGTAGCATGTTGTTCTGGCAAACTCTTTTCTAGCCGTAGGATTAAAACCTCTATTTAAACCGATACAACTCTGATAGGGCTGCCACATCCAACCGAATAATTTGAACCGTTACATTACTGCACCGAAAGAAAAAATCTTGGTTGATATATTTTTTTATAAGCATCACAAACATATTTGATTTAACCATGTTTGTAGTTGAGTCAACTATGATTTCATTTTCGAAAAACGATGCCGTGGTTGATTTAATTTTCAATTAACTACAAACGTGGTAAATTAAAAATTAGACTAAAAATAGTAATATTGAATACGTTTGTGATAGAATCAAGCAATACTCCGTATTAAATCTATTGGTTTGGTACATCTTTGTTTTGGTTTTGCTGTTATCGATGTTTGTATGGGTTCGTTTTTTTCGTAAATATAATATTTAAAATTTTTTATAAATATGTATTTCGCATGAAACCCGACAAACATTTTTATGCATAAAGATAGCGTTCGTATATTTACGTTCTAAATAGGAAATGTATGAGTGTGATTTTGTTTGTAAAGGATGCGTCCATTTTTTCGCCATATTTTTAATGATACAATTTAAAAGACCGAAATTCAGAAATCAAAGAATTTAAATACTTGAATTATGTGTAGAAAATAATACTAATTTTCCATAATTTTCTCATTATTATGAAAAATTAAATTAAAATATCGATAAATCGACATGAAACAAGACAAATAAAAATATTAAAAAAATAAATATAAGAATTTTTTTAAATCACTAAACTTAATTATGGAAAGGGCCTATTAATTTAACAAGATTGTTGATATTATATTCACAAAAACATTTCTTCCGCACATAATTTTATGTGCAGATAATATTAAAATTATTCATTCAATAAAACGCATGTAAATTATTTCCTAAAATGTTAAATAAAACCAGCCATGTTAGAATATATAAAAAACTTTTTATTTTTCTATTCTTTTGTTTATTATTATTATCATTGAACGAATTTTGTTTTTCCTCGTTTTTTTATTTTAACAAACACAATAATTTTCCAACAAAAACATGAACAAACTACTTAATTCCACTATGATTTGTGATTGTTTGAACACGAAATTGAGCACGCCGTTATTGATTTAAATAATGAAAATTGTTACGTTTTTTTAAATAAATTGACAATGCTACATTGGTTAAAATAACCACGTTCACATTAGACGCAAAATCAAACAAGCTTTGTAGTTGATCCTACCAACGTTTTTTTTCGGTGTGATCAGACTGCCTGATCTGGCGCCTCATCAGTGAATCGTATCTTAGTCTTTACATAATGCAACCGTCTTCCCTCGAAATAAGGACCGGTTGTCCCCTATTAAGGAAAGAAAGGCCGGTCCCTTTATTTCTTATATTATAAAATACACAGGATAAGCTATATTGTTTTAGGTTTAAGTTTTTCAGGGTTTCAGGATTAAGTTCAGGGTTTTTCCGTATCTTGACCAAAAATGCCTACGAAATAACATACTTATGTAGATGTGTTGTATTTTACATATTTACCGATCGGAAAATGGTTAAACTTATTTACTTTCGTTTTATTTTTCTCAAAAGCATTTCGATTAAAATAAAACTGATAATATTAAAACTGAAAATTTGATGCTTACTAAAATTTTATCATGTACGCTTTGGTTTTATTTTCATTAAATCTAAATGGAAATGGATTTGAAATGGATATTGTTTGACGGTTTACTGTCTTTGGTTTTATTTCGAATTTAGAATGAAATTAAAATAAAATATATATTGTTTGGTAGTTACTTTTTTCTGGAAATGGAATAATAACAATATATTTTTTTTCTATAAATGGAAAGAGATAAAAATTCTGTATGGGACCCTGTATTTTGGTGTTTATTTTTACAGGAGCCTTTTTGTTTGTTGAAATTATTTTCAATATAAAATTTGAATTTAAAAGATAGCTTCAATTTCTTTTATAGTTTTATAGTGTACTTACACAAAATATATAAAATATTGCTTATCCTGTATATTTTATAAACTAAGGCTTATTCCTAAACATATGTGTTTTTCATAATTTTTATAACATATAATTCTTGTTGAAATGTTTTTAATATATATGTATATAAAATATTATAATTAATTTGGAGTGCTTTGGATTAAATTTTAAATCCAAACTGTATTTTTGGATAAAGACCGGCTCTTATATTTTAAAACCATTTATGCATCACTTTAGTATAAAGTTATTTTAGTCTTGTATACCCGATATAAAAACCGGGTCGTTATGAGAAGGCGTTATAAACTCACAACGGCTTATATAAGGCACTCAGAAAATACGTATTTTTTTTTTTGTATTTATATTAAACAACTAGTATAAGAATGAAATATTTATTGTTAAGTTTTAGCTAGTAAAAGATTAAAATTAAAACTGCATTTTAATTCAAAAGTGACAAAAGCACACAAACAGTGAATAATATGGAAAACCATAATAACACATATAGTAAAAGATGTTAGCAGTTTTTCAAAATTTTTGTTTAATATTTTTCCTATTAAGTTTTCATAAATGACTCTAAAACTAACAAATTAATTTAAACGTCATACTAGTATATTTTGTCAAACGGTTAAACATGCAAGAAAAAAAATTAAATAAAACTTCAAGTTTTTTATTTGCATGGCATACTAGGATACATTTGTTTCTTTTGCATGTCATTACCAATATATAACAGATTTAATCGTTTTTTAGTTTTTAGTATATTAAAGGAAGCATAATAGTACATTATGATGCTAGGACGTAAAGCTAAAGACCTATGTGGTGTTTGCACCCACATTAAGTCCAAAATACCTTACGTCCGTGCATCATATACTATTTTTTATTCGCCGCAAGCAAAATATTTGAAAAAAAATGTTTATTCTAAATTAAAATTATAAATTTGCATAAATTTTGAAATGAAAATATGTGGAACAAGCTACCTTTGACAAAATATTTGTGATTTTTTCCAAACTATTGTATAACTATGACAACAAATGATAACAACTATTTTAATTGGATTATGAAATTTTGAATTTAAAGGTTGCTTTGATAAACATTTCTATTTTTTATAGAATTTAAACAAATACAAATGTTTTTTACTTTTTTGGACGTCCCTATGACAACAAAATATATGGTTAAAAAGTGACACTTTAAGGCCGCAAATAACAGAAATAAAGTAACACTTAAATGTGTAGGCGAATAAAAAATCTTGTACGCACCACTTTCCGGGCGTAGTATTTTACATAACGCTCTTGGTACATAAAAAGCTATTTTATTCGCCCTTAAAGTGGTACTTTATTACTGTAATTTGTGGTTGAAGAGTCACTAACAGTTGTAATAGGTACGTCGAAAAAAGTAAAAAACATTTAAATTTCTATAAATTATATATAAAATAAAAATTTTAAATATAAAATGTATATAACAAAAATTTTTATCAAAGCAACCTTTGAGTTCAAAATTTCATAATCCAATCAAAATATTTTTTTTATTCGCCTACATATTAAAGTGGTACATTATTACTGTGATTTGCGGCCGTAAAGTGTCACTTTTTAACCATATATTTTGTTGTCATAGTTACGTCCAAAAAAGTAAAAAACATTTGTATTTGTTTAAATTCTATAAAAAATACAAATTTTTATCAAAGCAACCTTTAAATTCAAAATCTTACAATCCAATTAAAATTATTGTTATTATTTTGTTGTCATAGTTATACAATTATTTTGAAAACAACAACAAATATTTTGTCAAAGGTTACTTGTTCAACATATTTTCATTTCAAAATTTATGCAAAATTATAACTTGATTTAGAATAAACAATTTTTTTTTAAAATATTTTGATAGCGGCGAGTAAAAATAGTATATGACGCAAGGACGTCAGCTATTTCGGACTAAATGTGGGTGCAAATCTTGGCTAGCACCTCGATTTGCCAACTCCACATACGTCCAAACTCTTTAGCTTTACGTCCAAGTATCATAATGTACTATTATTTTGTTATACAATTTATTATTCATGATTGGATAACTTCCATCGGAGTGATGTTATATCACAAATAATTCATTGAATTAATTGTAGATAATGTGTCAATAGACACAAGTGAAGACGGTTATCTTCTTTTCGCCGATACAAGTTTGTTATCCAATTCTAGCTTGGTTAGAGTATAACAACAATAGTGATCAACTAGAGAAATAAATTGACTAAACCGGAAACTAATAAATATATGTTTATGAACGTTTTTTGTTTTCTTATACTTCGCTAGAACAGTAGACCAATTTTGGTATATAAGCGTTCACTTTTTTTTGTAGTGTATCTAGTCGGCTAGCCCTGATGAGAATGATATACTTTTTTAAATTGTAATAAAAAGTTCTTATCGGTTCGAAACTAGATCGTTCGTGAATTGTATGGATAGCAAAAAAAATTCATAAATTGCACACCATATTTTGTTAGATTCAGTCTTATTATTCATGATGGGATAACTTCCATCGGAGTGATGTTATATCACAAATAATTCATTGAATTAATTATACAATTTATTGGAAAAAAAATATTTTGTGCATAGTTACTTGTTCAACATATTTTCATTTAAAAAATTTATGCAAAGTTTTAATTCTGATTTAGCTTAAACAATTTTTTAAAAATTTTTTGCGTATAACGAATAATATATAGTTTATAACGCACTGACGTAAGCTATTTCGGACTTAAAGTGGGTGCAAATCTAGGCTGACTTCTCGATTTTCAATCTCCACATACGTCCAAACCTTTCATCATAATCTTCTATTATTTAGATTATTTTCATAATTTTAAATATTTTCGAAAAGTAAATGAAACTAAACTAGAAAGACCACTCCATTTTTTAAGGAAAGATGGTAGTCGGCTCAGTTAAATATTTTCTTCAGGTATGTCCTTTTATGAAACGATCCAGAACAGTGTGAAATCAGACAAACTCTACAATGAGATATTTCACATCTGACCCTCTATGATAAATCATATATGATTTCCCTATTAGGATATGCCCTACTTGTTTTGATCTGAGCCTTATTTCACGCTCCGGTTGAATGCATATTATTCAAATGCATACCAACTTGAATTGTCAACTAGCGAAGATTTTAATTCAGAGTTGTGCATTTTCATGTAAAGAATAATTCTTTACATTTTTATGTAAAGCATTAGTAAAGAATAGTTTTTTACGTAAAGAATGTAAATAATGATTAATAAATGTAAAAAAATTAACTTTCAAGTGATTTTTACAGCTCCTTTAAGAAGACAAAACTTGTGGCCAATTCCAACAATGGTACTATAAATTTTGAATTTAAAAGAATTACGAATTTCGGTCTCTATAAAATATTTTCCCGCTTTATTCATAGAAAAACAAGGATTGGAAATCATAAATTATGTATTAAAATTTAAAACTTATTACAAAAAAATTAACAATTTAACTACAATAACATCAATTTGTTGAATACGACACATATAACAAGCTTGATTTACAATAGCAATTATTTTCAATATACAAATTATCAAAAACAGGCTTTACCTGTCAATTGATAAAATGAAGAATGTCCGAACCCAAGTTTTCAACCATTCATCTTTAGAATTTAGATTAAAGAAAATGTTTGTTGGTATGTCACATATACAAGCTATCTTTGTATCCAAAAACAAAAGTTATTTTTAAAATTTTACTTCTACAAACAAATGATTGATTTCACAAATTCGATATTTCTGGTATCGTGAAATTTTTTATTTTTATTTTAACTAGTTTGAGATTAAATTTAAAATTTATGTTTAGTATCGACTCAAACTAAAACTTGATTTTTTAAAATTTTATATTTTGTTATATTATATAGAGCTAAGTTTTGGTTTAAGTCGATACTAAAAATAAATTTTAAATTTAAACTCAAACTTGTTAAAATAAAAATAAACAATTTCACAATACCAGGAATATATATTGCAAAGAACAATGATTTTTGGACATGCAAAGAATGAGTTCTTTACATGTAAAGAATTACGTAAATTACTCTTTGTAAAGAATTTGCACAACACTGGATTTTATACTGACGGAAGATCGTGTTAAAGTCACTATATTGTCGTCGTAAATAAATGGTTGACCAAGTTCATTTAACAAACAACGGAATCGAGTCTACTCTGATGTTAGCTCGACAAAGTCGTTTTTGGCAAGGAATGTCAAGATAGATCAAAGAAAATATCATGGAATGTACAGCCTGTGCTGAATATGCAAGTTCTCAACGAAAACCGCCGATGTTGTCACACGATATTCTAAGCTATTCATTTCAGTTTACATCAATGAATGTTTTTATAATTTTGACGCCGTACACTTCAGTGATTATTTTAAATTAGACATATTGAAGGATATGTAAACAAAGTCAATAATAGAAGCCTGTAAACAAAATTCTGGCAGACATGTCATTCATCAATGCGTAGTGACCAATGACGGTACAAACTTTGCCAGCGAAGAATTCAGAAAAAAACGTTTTGCTTGAGGGAGATTTTCCCTTAGTACATAATCGCCGCATCATGAGTAGAGCAATGGAAAACTAAAACACAGCTGATTAAAAAATCATACTGATTACGAAATATAAATATCTTCAAGAGATAAATGGATTTAGCTATCCAGCCGGCATGACTTGTTGGACCTGGGCGTTTGAATTTGTAATTCTCAACGGTTTCGCCAAGAAAAATCAAAGCAATTTCCAAAAATTCTTTATAATCGCTGCGTGGGTGTGATTTTTTCAACTCTTCATGACAAAAAATTACTAGAGCTTCACACGTGTGTTTTCGTATTTTGTTTCCCAGTTTTTTGTCCAATATTCCACTTTTGAACATTTTTGGATTAGTTTTACCACCGTCCCATGCCTTCTGAAATTTGTTGAACAGCGAAACATCGGGTGCTGTGGTCTTTCCAAGTTTGAGATCATAAACAGCCCATAGTAACCGTAACTTCTTTTTCGATATCCTTTCATTTTATTTTTTCTTCAATTTTTTGTTTTAATGCTGTGCATGCAAGTATCCTAAAATAAAATTCGGGTTGCTCAAACAAAGTCTAAATCTAACATAAAAATTTATTTTTCTGAATTTTCGCTGAAAATTTTATTTTGGATTTAAGAAGAAGAAATTCGATAAAAACGCTTTCCTAAGATCGATTTCTACATGCTTAGGCTCGTTGGAATCGTAAATTATGAGATGTATTATGTTTTAAGATGATTATGTCTGATAAAAATAAAAAATCCTTTTATTCTGCTAATTTTCTTATATTCGACGCCACTGCGCGGTGGGTAATTATTTTCCGATTTCAGTAAAACTGCATACACTTCATATTCGAGTGAAATGGAACATAATTAGTCGGTGGGAGGGATAAAAATAACAACTTGATAAGTTAGGTCATGCCTAATGTACACGGCTCAGGACTTACCAGATAATGTAGAAGCACAACCATAATCTTCTGTATCAGTGAATAACCATCCCCAATCTCTAAGTAAAATGATTGTAAAACTACCACAGGTATTTGAAGATATTACAATAGAATAAAATAAGCGTAATTAAATTGTAATACTTAATTAACGTAATTTATTTAAAGTAATTTATTATATATTCTTACGTTTTTCTAACCTTACTTCGAATTGGCCTTACTCTCAATTCGATAAACGAAATTCCCAATCTCTTTTAGAGTTTGATCACTGATTGGTAAGCAAACACGCCAGGTTTTTTTAAGTATTCAGCTTCTTAATTGTTCCACAACAACGGGAAACAATACAGCAATCAATATTCAACAGCTTTAGAAACTCCAATGGTTTATTGTAGAAATTTCCAGTAACACAACGTTCAAAATAATACACAGATTATTTCGACTCAATAACACTTTTAACTTTATTCACAATAACTAATTTAAAAATCATTTAGAATTTTAACTTCACTATCGCAGGTTTAAAATAAAACTAATTCATTCCACAAGAAGTAAACTGCTTATATACGATTCTGCATAGTTCTCGACCATTTGAGGTCACTCTTTAGAAACCTTGAGAAAACACTAGAATATTCGATTATTTTACGTTACGATGATTTGATTCATAAAGTAAATTTATGTTGACCCAAGTTCTAAGAAATCCAACAACAGCACTATTTATTTCATTAATTGGTTGTTGCGTTTTGTTGATTTGATTTTTTTGGAAGTGGCCGTAATCGTCTAGATTTTGCTGAAATCGTAACAATATGTTTTATGTCATAATTTGAATTATAGAACGAATTATCTTAATTTATTAAAAAAGCAAGGAGGATGTAGTGGTCCACTACTGTTACGTAGATATCATAGTGTTCCACTGTATAATTCAAACATAAATTATGTTGATATAAATATTTTGTCAAAAATCTCAACGCTGAACGATAGTATTAAGAGGTTAACCATTGAGTCTGATCAGAAGGATGCCGGTTTGATCCTTTGGCTAGAATTGAAATAAAATGTTGTTACTGATCTTTTAATTTTCAAACCAATTTTTCATTCAATTCATTTGAATACATTCAGTTTTACTTTCTTATAACCCTATTATGAATTGCCGCACTTAACTACATCCTGATTCGCCCCTGATCATAATAGATTAAACCATAATGCTCAATAATTATGATTATAATAGGAAAATATGGAGGGGCTGAAATCTCACAGCCTTGAGATATCAAGACTTCGGTCTGGGTTAAGGATTTTGACATTTGTTTCGGCAAAAAACTTTTATGAGGACTTGGTTTTTAGTTTTGGGCAGCGATGTATATCAAACATAACTCTTTGTTAAAGTACAAGAATTTTTTTATCTCTGTTTAGAAATTTATTACAAAACTAACACGAAACATCAATACGTTGCCGGAAAATTATAATCAAAATTCCAAAAATATTGTTAAATTAAATAAAATCAAACTTTTGCAAAATTCCAAAATTATTCCAAAAATTAGAATAAAATCAAATATTTAAATTTTTTCTAAATTCCAATAATATTTCAAAAATCTTAAAAATTCAAACTTTTTCCTAAATTCTAAAAATATTGCAAAAATTATTACAAAATCAATAATTGAAAATTTTTTCAAAATTTTAAAAATTATAATAAACTCAAAAATTAAAAATTTTTCAGAATTCTAAAAATATTCCAAAAATTCTTACAAAATCAAAACTTAAAACTTTTTTCAAAATTGTAAAAATATTGCAAAAAAATTATTACAAAATCAAAAATACAAACTTTTTTCAAAATTCCAAAAATATTTAAAAATCTATAACAAATTCAAAAATTTCCATGTCCAATTTCATTTTCAATTACATATACGTCATAAAAACAGCTACGTTTTTTTCCAAAAATAATTGGCTAAAAAAATAAATGAAATCATTTTTTGACACACTTGACATTATTTTTTTAACAAACTTATAATGCCATAATTCTCAATAATAATAATAAAATTTCATTTCAAATAATTTTATTTTTTTCTAAAAATTGGGTAAAAAATAAATAAAAATCTTTATTTTGACACACTTGACAACATTTTTTTGACAAACTTATAGTGCCATAATTCTCAATAATAATAATAAAATTTCATTCAAACAAATAATTCATTTTATTTTTTTCCAAAAAATTAGGTAAAAAAATAAACAAAAATCTTTCTGTTGACACACTTGACAACATTTTTTTGACAAACTTATAATGCAATAATCTAGTTTTTGATCTCACATACCAATCCCTACCATCAAGATTTCTCCCAATTTAATGTTCCTACTCGTAATCACTTAAAATGAACGTTTTTTAAGCCAAAAATATGAAAATTTGCTATTTTGGACACACATAATGATTTTTTTGACGCACTTCCGGTACAGTTATCGAACACATCGTCCTTCCGGACCTGTCCCTTGAGTATACCTATTTTTAGAAAAAAAAAATTTGCAAATCCCTTCAGCGGTTTTCCCTGCAGCGTAGGTAATGACGGCGGACGGCCGGCAGACAGACATACATTTTTTTTTTGCTTTTTTAGAATCAGTAGATCCTAAAACGTCGAGAAATGCCAAAAAAAGTGGGGGTAAGAATTTCACTTTTGGCTCATGAATGTAATACTTAGGTCTTTCAGACCGAAGTAAATGCTAGTCACGTTATTAAAATATGTAAAACCATATATAAAACCTTCTTGTGAGTGTTGCAAAAGCCTAATATACACAAAGTTTCATTAAAATGGGATAGAATAAATTTATAATTGAATAGAAAATTTAACTGTAATTGGAAAAATGTAAGTAACACAGGGTTGAAGACATTAAAAAACCTTATATGCCAAGCTTATTTATACTGGAACGTTGTTGAAGTTCCAAATAAACAGTTGTCCCAAAGACTCTTTCACGCTTTGTGGAATTTTGAAAAGACTCCAGATTATCCATTTGCATGTGAACTCAGATCATATCCCAAAGTTTCATCACGATTTTATGCAATTTAAGCGAAACTTAAATTTTGTAATGGTGTAGCTTTAAGAACTGCTGTAGTTGAGCTCTGGCCAATACAAATATTATTTTAAGAAAACAATGTTTGTCACTTTGACCTTGAGTAGTTTTTTTTAGCGTACACGATATTTCTGAGAAATTTTGACTTTTTAATCGAACAGTTAAAATTAAAGTTCACGAACAAAATATGTTTTGCAGGCTTTACCTAAGAGTGTAACCGACTTAAAAAAAAAAAAAGGATCTATCTATTTCATACGTACTGTTTTGTTTAAATCTAATTTTTCTTACTTATAAAATACATAACGTCAATGACAACAGCTTATAATTTTCTTTTAATAAAATTTATAACTTTGGTTTGTGGCTTTATTTATTTTATATTTATATGTATGTACTTGAAATTAATAGTTAGTTAGATTTGTTTGAATAATATATGTTGACAAATAAACAGAAAAAAATAACAATGGTGTGTTTGTAGTTTTAGGTTAATGAATGGTTTAGGTTAATGAATGATTCAGTTGATTTAACTTTTGAAAGTATTTCTGAGTTTGTGCTTAACACGACATAAATTTAACGAGCGTATTAAATGTAAAGTAGTAGAATGGGATTAATTCTGTTTTATTTACCTACGTTAAAACCGAGATCCATCTCTGACAATCAGTAAATTATTTACACACATGTTTAGTCCCCGCTTATACTTCAGTTAGAGTAGACCCTCTTTTTTTCTTAGGAAATTCAAAATATAAAGAATGTTTAGTTAGAGTTCGGGTTCATTAGATTAGATGCCTTTTGGCTTCATTCTGCGTCATACAAAAAAAATATATTGTTTGCCAATACATTCTTTCAAAAAGGTTCGAATATTCAAAACATATTTTAAACATTTACTAAATATTTACATTTGTTCACCATCGTTCTCATTACATTAAATTTTTTAACTAAAAATGTTGTCTAAGCTTCTGAGTAATTACCTTTTTACCAGTTTAGATGTATGTTTCATCAAAATCATTTGAATATACTTAGTACTAAGGGTTACTCCATTTTATATTAGTTTAAGAGTGGTCACTATGATATAAAACAACAAATACCTAATTTACGATTCTGAAGATGAAACATTCATATTTTCCACCCTTGTTTTATTCCTAATCAGAATAAACACAACTCGATTTTTAGTGGATTGTTATCCGCTCGCCTCTGGTGGGTGCTATGACAATAACAATATAATCACAATGTTTTATTCTTAATCAGAATAAACACAATTCGATTATTAGTGGATTGTTATCCGCTCGCCTCTGGTGGGTGCTATGACAATAACAATAATTCGATAGTTGTTCGTAAAAAACTATATTTTATTCATTTAAATTTGTGATTTATATACAAATTGGTATACATTGATTATACCAACAAATAAGTCCTTAAAACTAAAATTGCTGATGTTCTGTATATTGCCCAAATAGCAATTTTGTGTTAACTTACATAATTTAATATATTTTAAACATTTACAAATTGCAAATTCAATATAATTATATTATTATTTCTGATTGCCTTGATTGCCAATTTATTGTCTTTTACTTTATTATGTGTTTGGAAATAACAAAGTTCAAGACAATAAATTGGAGTTCATTTGAATATGTTCACCTAAGACTGAACAACCCTAGTCTCATCATATAACGTGCTATTTCCCATTATCTAATTATCTTCTAAACATATTTTTTATTCGCCTACATATTAAAGTGTTACTTTATTACTTTGATTTGCTACTTTAAAGTATCACTTTTCAACTATTTATTTTGTTGTCATAGCTACGTCCAAAAAAGTAAAAAGCATTTGTATTTGTTTAAATTCTATAAAAATTAAAAATTTTTATCAAAGTAACCCTTAAATTCAAAATTTCATTATCCAATTAAAATAGTTGTTATCGTTTGTTGTCATAGCTACACAATAATTTGGAAAAAATAATAAATATTTTGTCAAAGGTTACTTGTTCCACATATTTTTATTTTAAAATTTATGAAAATTTATAATTTTAATTTAGAATAAACCGATTTTCTTAAAATATTTTGCTTGCGGCGAATAAAAAATAGTATATGATGCACGGACGTTAGCTATTTTGGACTTAATGTGGGTGCAAATCTCGGCTAGCGCCTCGATTTGCAAACTCCACATCCGTCCAAAATCTTTAGCTTTACGTCCTAGCATCATAATGTACTATTACTTTGCTTCCGAATATTTTTGTCATTGGTTATTAGACAAATTATATTTATGGTTATTTATTATTGAAATTGAAATAAAATTAAATTTAATATTTAAATTCAATTTTTATTCCATTATTTTCGATTTGAATTCAATAATGAAAAAAATCTTTTGAGGCTTTGGAACCCCAAATTTAAACTCTGCTTATATTTTCGGAGTATCTATTTGAAAGTAAACAAGAATTTAAATAGGTTATCGATTCATTTTTCATAAACTTAAGAAAATTGTTTATATTTCCTTCAAAGATTTTTTATTTTTGTGTTCCGGGGTTATGCGTATATTTTTTCTTAATAAAACAGCAGAAAAATAATAGATAATAAACCTTTGTTAAATTTTGACAACAAATTTCTTTCATGACATGATTTGTAAAATAAGTAAATGGATGTCTGAAGTATGTTGTGAAAGTTTAAAAATCAATGTGAAAAGAGTAAAAATGATTGGTTATGTACTTTGTGTTCATTTTTAAAATTTAAGACACGTTTAAACCTTTAGTTTAATAACGTTTTGAATCCAGAAACTTCTTTATGTAGTGTTTCTGGAGATGAATAATATTAGTGTCGCAATGAGAATATAATTTTTTTATGAAACTAAATTAATAAAATTTTCTAGATTTTCAAAAGTCAATTATTTATGTTTATCTTACATAGATCAAATATCAAGATAATTTAAATGGAAGACATAATTTTATTTACATTAATTTTTTGTTATCCTTTTCAAGATAAATTTGTTTGATTTGCCCAAACAAATTTGATTATACTCCCTCCAAATTCATATCAATTAAATAAAACGAAGTCAAACCAAAAAGAAAATAAACTTGCTTGACTATATAAAAAACGTCTATGGCAGAAAATTTGTAGAAAAAAATAAATAAATTATTATTATAAGAGAAAAGGCAATTTGATATTGCCTTTTCATAACTATTTAATGAGGTGGTCAGAAGAAAATAAGTTTTTTGAAATCGATGATTGTAAGTGGGTAGGTTTGAACACACTGATTTAATGCCATTAAATAAGTTAGATTAAGTCTTTAAACAAGATACATTAAAGATAAATAGTCCAAAAAATTTCTAATGTATTTAAAATGAGGATTACAACAATTTCGAAAGATTCTTTAGCATTGGAAAATGCCGTAGAATATAGTTACAGAATTGCAAATTCATTTGTCGTTCCTAATAAATAAGTTTGATACGTTTGATACGAAAAATATCTAATCCTTTTCGACTTTCGTCTGTCACTAAACTTATTTTTACTCAGAAATTTTTACTTATTTTTACTAAGAAATCCAATTAAACTCGTCTAAATCCAAAAACAATCATACTTTTGATCTCGTATATAGTGGTATATTAGATGGATTACCACGGCTGCTTACACGTTTTTTCTCGTAATCCTTCAACGTTCTAATTTATATATATCAGGAAGGTCACTTTGCATTTATTCGTAGTACAAAGTTGTAAAAGGATGCTACAGTTCTCTTCAGAGAATGTAGACCATTTTTACCTAGTTTTAAGAATCAAGAGACACGGTAGTCGGGTGGGTGGATGGGTCAGTTTTCTGCATAGGATCTTGATGAAACTTTGGTAAATGATACAGGTTCACTTGAAAATGGAAGATCTGGATTCATTTCAAATTTGGACGGCGGGGGGTCTCCCGAACACCTCTAAGTTTACATCTTGAATAACTTCTGATCCCGGACTATGATCTTATTGAAACTTAGTAGGTATATAATGTTTTAGTACTGTTTCCAATATTTCTGCATACCAACTTCCGGTTTGTCACTTCCGGTTAAAAAGTTTTTTTTCAGGTGTTTATCCCTACAGTAGCCTACAATTACCGATCGATTTTCATGAAACGTTGCGAAAAGCTTTTAAATAACATGAGAAAGATTTTATCAGCTTTTGGAGCACATTGGATAAAGGGTCGGGGGGTCCACCATACAACATGTGGTTTTTTCCACAAAGTTTTTATGTTTGTTGGGAGCATAAAACATTCATTCGTAAAAGAATTTTGATGACACTTTGGAAAAAGATGCAAACATATATGACAAAGAACTGATTAGTTTTCACTTCCGGTAAAAAAAATTTTTTTGTACTTTTTTGAAGTTTTTTCAGTGTCTTTATGCACACTACAGCCTACAATAATGAAGTGATTATGATGAAACTTATGGAATAGGGTTCCAGTTAGTGTGAAAAGATAATTATCATGTTTTGGGACACATTGATCAAAGTGGTGGGGGGTCTACCATACAAATGCTGACTTTTCACACTTTGTTTTTTAAGTTTGTTGGGAGCATACAGACTTCATTCATTAGTTTATTTGAATGACACTTTGGAAAAGATTGAGATTTAAGTAACAAAGAACTGATTAGTTTTTGGATAATATTGGAATAAGTGGTGGGGGTCCCCCCGAACACCTGTTTAATGTGCCAGCATTTTTTCAATGTTTGTTGGGAGCACACAGTATTCGTTCGTGAACGAATTTTGATGACACTTTGGAAAAAGATGCAAACATGTATGACAAAGAGCTGATTAGTTTTTGAGCGATAGTGAACAAAGTGGTGGGGATCCCTGGAGCACCTGTTTTTTTGAAAGCTCTATAACTTCTGTACCTGACAAGCGAATTGGATGAAACTTGGTACATGAGTATGTAGTACAGTTTAAAATAGTTCTGCATCCCAACTTCCGGTTTTTCACTTCCGGTAAAAAAATTTTTTGTACTTTTTGAAGTTTTTTCAGTGTCTTTATGCACACTACAGCCTACAATAATGAAGTGATTATGATGAAACTTATGGAATAGGGTTCCAATTAGTGTAAGAAGATAATTATCATCTTTTAGGACACATTGATCAAAGTGGCGGGGGGTCTACCATACAAATGCTGACTTTTCACACTTTGTTTTTAAAGTTTGTTGGGAGCATACAGACTTCATTCATTAATCACAGCACACAGCATTCATTCGTGAACCAATTTTGATGACACTTTGGAAAAAAATGCAAACGTTAGTTTTTGGATAATATTGGAATAAGTGGTGGGGGTCCTCCCGAACACCTGTTTAATGTGTCACACTTTTTTCAATGTTTGTTGGGAGCACACAGCATTCGTTCGTGAACGAATTTTGATGACACTTTGGAAAAAAATGCAAACATGTATGGCAAAGAACTGATTAGTTTTTGAGCGATAGTGAACAAAGTGGTGGGGGGTGTCCCATACGCCTGTTTTTTTTAAAGCTCAATAACATCTGTACCTGATAATCGAATTGGATGAAACTTTGTACATAAGCATTTAGTATGATTTGCAAAAATTCTGCATCCCAACTTCCGGTTTTTTACTTCCGGTAAAAAAATTTTTTTTTTAATTGTTGGCAGTTTTTTCAGTATCTTTATGCACACTACAGCCTACAATAATGAAGTGATTATGATAAAACTTATGGAAAGGTTTCAATTAGTGTAAGAAGATAATTATCATCTTTTGGGACACATTGATCAAAGTGGCGGGGGATCTACCATACAACTGCTCACTTGGTTTTTAAAGTTTGTTGGGAGCATACAGATTTCATTCATTAATCAATTTTAATGGCACTTTGAAAGAAGATAAAGACTTTATTGACAAAGAATTGACTAGTTTTTGGACAATATTGGGATAAGTGCCCAGGTAACAATTTAACCTAGGTAATCATTGAGTAAAGCTTTAAAAGAGGAATTTAAAATGGAAGGGGAAATTTAAAATTCTTGAACTATGCATGAGAAAAGTTTTATACAAGCTCTACTCAAGGAGAAAAGGCGTATGAAAATATATTCTTTATTCAAGAAGACATATATAATGCTTTATACATGTTTTATATAAGTGTTTGAATAAAGTTGTACAAAAGTTGTTATTCAAGGCTTATTCAAATACTGTCAAAATTACTTGAATAAAGAGCTTGAGTAAATCTTTACTCAAGAAAATTACTCAGTGCCTATTCAAGAAGCGATGCCATTGAAAAAAATTGGTGATGCTTTCCTTTAGTTATTTTGGCTAATTGGCGCATTAAACTCCTTTTTTTTTGTATATTGCTGCTATTGAGTTAATCTTTTATCGGAAATTACAATACATTTTACACATTTCGCATATTTACAAACGCCTGTAGCGGGGATCGAACTCATAACCTTTGATTCTCCAGGACCGTACGCTATCCACTTCTCTATTTAGCAGCTGTCATAAAGAAAATTGAAACTTAATCACTATTGTTTAACAAATTATTTGTACACATTTCAAGTTTCGGACCACTACCACGACTATGGATTAATTTTTCTTAATACATATAAAAGTGTATTAATGGTTTCCTAAAATGAGAATATATGGGTTTTTGTTAAAAACAATATTGGTTATGATTGAGGACAATCTCGAAATGAAAATAATTTTGCGTATTCATATACGATATCTACGCATGTGTTTCCATTCAATTGTACGATTAAAAATGATTAAAGAATAAAAATAAAATAAAAAAAATGAAAAGGAAAATAAAATTCATAAACGCACTCGTTCATTAAATCAATTTCCACGACAGGAATAAAACGTTAATCAATACAGAATAAAAGTATTACTCAAGCCTCGTAATGGGTATAGTATGCTGTGGTTGGCATTACGCTCAGTTGCACAATTTGGCTGGTTAATAAATAAATGTTAAATGATAATATTAAATAAACGTTCTACGTTATATTTTCCATAAGTCAGTTGTAATCTGTTGCAAGTTTTGCTATAATTTTTTTCCCAAGCAAATTGCGCACAATATGGCGATTACATACATTTAATACAAAAACGAATTGTATGACAAATTATCATCAGTTTATTTATTTGTTGGCCAAATCAAATCATTATATAAACCATCATCAGAAATGGTAAATCTCAGTCAATATATAAACCATAATCAGAAATGTTTGATTAAATGGTTGCGGAATAATGGCAATTGCAAATTTCCATTGACGAAAATATCTCTACTATTTTGAAATAATCTTTTGTATTAATCAATAATAGTTTGTTAAAGTTCTTAAAGGTTTGTTAACTTTTTAAACACATCGATAAGTGATTTAATAAAAAAACACACAATCGCAAAATTAAACAACGAACTGTCAAAAATATTGACAGAAAGATTTGTTGTAAATCTTTTAATATTCATTGAAAACAGTATATAAGAAATATTACTTGAGTAACAATTTTCTTGAATACTACTAAAATTATTATACATAAATAAAGTCGTATACAAGGAACTATCCTTGGGTAAGAATCTTCTTGGATTCTTCCTAAAAGTTGTACTTTAATAAAGGTTTATATAAGGGATAGAATTCTTGAGTAAAAACATCTTGAATACTACCTTAAAAGTTATATGTGAATAAAACCTTATAAAAGGTATTATACTTGAGTAACATTTGCTTGAATATGCCCTAAATATTTATTATTGAATTAAGCTTTACTTAAGGAATTATATAAGAAACTTAGTGAATCTAGTCTTTTACAAGCTTTTTTTAGGTAAAGCTTGAATAATATGGTCTTACACAATGCTTTCTCAAGTTAAGTTGGAATAATTTACAAAATTTAGGCGAAATTGTTACCTGGGTGGTGGGGTCCTCCCGAACACCTGTTTACTGTTTCAATGTTTGTTGGAAGCATACAACATTCGTTCGTTAGGTAATTTTGATTACACTTTGCAAAAAGATGCAAATATGTATGGCAAGGAACTGATTAGTTTTTTTAGCGATAGTGAACAAAGTGGTAGGAGGTCCTCCAAGCACCTGTTATTTTGGAAGCTCAATAACTTCTGTACCTGATAATCGAGTTGGATGAAATTTGGTACATACACATTTAGTACGGTTTACAACAGTTCTGCATCCTAACTTCCGCTTTGTCAATTCCGATAAAATTTTTTTTACTTTTTCTCGTACAACAGAATTTATGTTTGTTGGGATACTACTGCCTGCTTCAATATTTTTATTAGTAGAACTACGAAGTCCATAATATTGGTTAGCTTTTAATTAAAGTATTTTATGGATATTAGCTCATTATATATCCAGAACACTATGTTTCCAGAGCTGTGGTGAAGTCAGCCTATGCATCAGCGTCGCAATATTTTTTTATTTATGATGGCAATTTTTTTTAAAGCTTGTTTAGAATCGCATTAAATCGTTTTGTGAGCTTCCTTTCCATTTTTATAAAATGTAGATACACGTAAATGCTTCTTAGCCGTCGTTATGTTCTTTCATAACTACCAAATAATTATAATATTCCTTACATATCGTTAAATAGAAAATGATGATTTGATAATCCTGGCATACATAAAATATATCAAATATTTTTAAATACTTAGAACTTGATAAAAGTAACAAATTGTTCTCTCATACAGCAACTCATCCACTGCACAAACAAATCAATTAAATTAATTCTAATTACTAAATTACTAATTACAAAAATAAAATTTATGTCAACAAAATTAAAACATTTAAGAATGAAAAAATTCTCAGCAAATTTGAAGCATATCCCCCGATGCTGTTCTTGCCATAACTTGGTAAGAACAAAGATTTATTGATCCATAATGTCCGTAAAAATATGTCCGCTTTTAAAAACAACTCAAATGGTCTAAAATAAAAATAAAAATTGTCCAATAATCTCACACTACCGCTTTATACCCTTGATATGTATGATACATGCATAGATATTTTACGGCCTTACATCGCAGTTTTCCAATTCTTGTAAGTTTCACATTCTTTACTTGCAGGTGATATGATTGTTTGATTGTTTTCAATCACTACAATTTAGTGTATAACATACAGTTACATAGTTAGAGCATGCTAACATAGTTAGAGTATGAAAAACAGTAAAATACGTTTTCGTAGAGTAAAATTCAGATTAAGATTTACACTAGAATTGAAAATTGAATAACAACAGAAATTTCTAAACTCTATAGTTTAAGTAATAGTAATGAAATTTCAAATTCAAAATATCATCCCCTCAGTGGCGTAGTGGATAACGTGTCTGCCAAAGGGTTCGACTCATGATGAGGTATAGGTTTGAATTCCACCTGAAATTAAAATTATTTCCAATGTTACTTGAGTTTAGTTGCTAACACGAATCCTTAAAAAAGAGGTCACACCTCCAAAAAATTGTATTGGTAACACTGGGTCTAGTTGACCCCTCTTAAAAAGCAGTTGTCGTTTGAGTTCATTTTGTAGTATGTATATATCTACTTAGGAATTGTTTTCTCGTCGAGTAACATTGAATTCTTTCTTCATTTGTTTTATTAAAATTAAATCAAATTAAATTTATTAAAAAGTGTTTTCTTTTTAAATATTCTTGTTTTTTTTCTATTAATTAATCAACATTGTACATACGGTATTTATAATATTTAATTGTGACGTGAAAAAATAATCACATTATTGCTGCAGAAAATAACCTCAAAAGATCATGTGAGTCGTATGAATTAGACTCAAATAAATTTGCAACCTCAAGCAACAGCTATAATAAGTATATCAGGATGGATTTGTTAAATCCACAAACCAGCACGACCTTTCCGTTATCACCTATTCCGCTGTGTAATACTTTTTCTGGATTAACCGTAAATCTCAATAATCCAAACAATCATTTTAAACCAACGAACCAGCCCAGCAAAACGCCAACTGTAACAACAAAAGTTCACATACCTCCTATATCTGTCAAAGTCGAACATGCAGAGCTTCAAAATTCACTGAAGAATCTGCAGGTATCAAACTATAACCTAAAATTTACCCGCATGGGAATAAAACTTTTGTTAAACAATATTAAGGATTACAAAAAAGTATTGGACCACCTAAGTACAACGCCGTCTCAATTTTTTTCATTTACACTGAATGAAAATAAAGTAATTAAATTTGTCCTTCATGGTTTGCCTCAGACGGATCCAGCTACAATAGTTGATGAAATTAAAACATATGGATTTCTACCAATAAATGTTACGCCTTTTATAGACTAAAACATCAAAAGTATAACGACAATGCTGTTTACATTGTCTCATTTAAGCATGGGTCTCTAAATCTTAACCAGCTTAAAACAATCAAACAAATTTCACACATCTTATGTAAATGGGAGGGCTTCAGGCGCACTCAAAATCAGCTTACACAATGCTATAAGTGCTATCTTTACAGTCAAACCTCATCCAATTGTCACATGAAAACAAAATGTGGATACTGTTCACTAGATCACAACCTGAATAATTGCCCAGTCAGAGAAGAAACAGCTTAACATTGCTGCGCAAATTGTGGCAACAATCACCCAGCAAATGATATAAGATGCCCAACTCGAACTGAATATATCAACATCAGGCATAACATATCTATCAAGGATACAGCTTCAAAACAACCAGCTCGGAGAGACCAGAACACAAATTTTCTTCATGGAAACTTCTCACCATTAACTAACAATTTTCATGCATCATCCCACACTACTACGTTAAACTATCGTGATGCACTAAATTCTATAGCTTCTACTCTACAAGGTAACAATCATAGCTTATTTAACTCTAATGAACTCTTAAATATTTTTAGTGAAATTGTAACCAAAATTCAACACTGTAATAATAAATTTGAGCAGCTAAAGGTGGTGGCAGAAATTGCTTTAAAATATGTTGGGCTTCCATAAATACATAATTGCGACTTGGAATGCTAGGAGCATCAAAGGAAAAAAATCGAACTTGAAACATTTCTCGCTAAACATAAAATTGACGCCATGTTAATCAACATGGCTTCAACCGAATCCAAATATTTCTGTAAGTTTTTCTAATTACTATTTATATCGTAATGACAGAATGCACGCTAGATGTGGAGGTGTTGCTATCTTAGTTAAAACATAGAATCAATTAGTATTTCACTTAAAAATTCCACTGGTTCACTTAAAATTCATTGCTGCTACTGTCCAAATGCTAATGATTCCAATTATAGAAATGATTTAATTCGACTGACCCGTGATTCCTCCCCATTCATAATTAGAGGTGACTTAAACAGCCACCACCAATCCTAGCATTGCCTTAAGTAAAACAAAGGTGGTAGAACTCTTCACAACATATGTTCCTATTCGGATAACCTTAAAATTTTCGGGCCAGATAAGCCAACATATTATAGCCGTTACGGTACTCCAAGCTACTTAGACATGTTTCTCACCAACTCTTCTTGCATTCAAAATATAACAACTGTCGAAGAACTTAACTCTGACCAATATCCAGTGCTCTGTGTGATCTCTGGGTCCCAGTATGAACTCGCCGAGCCACTTAAACATTTTGATTATACCCATTCTAACTGGCAGGCAAACTATAAGACCTTTCTGGACGACCACTTTCTACCTTTCGATGACAACATTGAATTCAAATAACCTCAAGAAATTGACGAAGCTTTAAACATGACAACGCATAAAATACTTGAAGCCAGATCGATGCACGTTCCCCTTAAAAACTTCACCCCTAACAAAAGAATAATTCTTCCATCACACATCCTCCAACTTATTAAAGACCGAATCTATTGCAGACGACAATGGAATAGACAAAGAGTACAATACTTTAAAGCTAAAACAAATTAACTGAGCAAATTAATCAGCAATCTTATAAACGAACTTTCCAACTTAAAATGGCAAAAAAAAACTTGAGAATATAGAGTACTGCTCCAAGCAATACTGGAAAACTGCCAAATACTTTCGAAAGAAACCTAAACCGATTAATTTTTACAATATAAACGGTAACATCATCCACTCCAATGATGATAAATCTGAAGCATTGACGGTTCACTTCGAAAGGATTCACCAACTAAATAATGCTATCTCTTCACCAATTGCAAACGATGTCAACTACACTTATAATGATGTACTGACTACCCAAATAATCCATTCCGAGATCATACGGGTAACAACTAATAAAGTCGAACAAATTCTCAAACATCTCCGCCCTTTCAAAGCCCCTGGTGATAATGGTATCCCAAACATTCTCCTAAAATACTTTCCAATATCTACTATTACATTTATTAAAAACAAATTCAATAGCTGTCTCTTAATCACTTACTTCCCCGATAGCTGGAAAAAAGCAAAAGTGGTTCCAATTGCCAAAAAAACAAAAGATCCATCTCTGCCTAGCAGTTATAGACCAATAAGTCTTTTAAATTCTATAAGCAAAGTGTTTGAACGTCTCTTAAAAGATCGCTTGATCGACCACTTAAATGATTCTAAAATTATTATACTGAGCAATTTGGATTTAGACAACAACACGCGACTACCCATCAAATACATAGAATCGTAGATGAAATAAAACACAATCGAAAAACTCAGCTCTCCACGGGTATGATAATGCTGGATCTACAAAACTCTTACGACACGGTCTGGCCTGAAGCCCTTATTTTCAAAATGAAGTATTACAACTTTCCTACATATAATAATAAAATTTTACAATCGTTTCTTAAAAATAGGCAATTTTATGTACAATTACTAATAGCCCGGATGGCAGCGTTGCATTTTGGTTAGTGATTTGATTCTGATCGAATTTAATTTTTAAAGATAGATTAATTATTTGTGATGTAGAAAATAAGAGTTAGCCGTCGGACTTGCGAGGGGTGTGGTTATGGGGGAGTTTTAAACTAGTAAAAAAAACGAATTCCTAAAGTAATTTGATGCCGCTTCAAAATTTGTATGATGCATGTTTACACCATAACAATTGAAAAAAAGTGATCAGCTGATTGGCGGATGGGGGATTATAGGTCAGCTCCTCGTATACATCAGTATAAAAATGGAATATAGTCAAGACCTTTCTGCATAGGATCTTGATGAAACTTTGGCAAATGATTCAGGTTTACTTGAAAATGGAAAATCTGAATTCATTTTAAATTTGGACAAAATGGCGGGGACAAACTTCCGGTTTGACACTTCCGGTTAAAAAGTTTTTCTTCCAGGTATTTATCCCTACTGTAGCCTACAATTACCAATCGATTTTCATGAAACGTTGGTAAAAGCTTTCAAGTAATATGAGAAAGATTTTATTAGCTTCTGGAGTACATTGGATAAAGGGCTAAGGGGTTCACCATACAACAGGTGGTTTTTTCCATAATGTTTTTTATGTTTTTGGGAGCATAAAACATTCGTTCGGGAATGAATTTCGACGACACTTTGGAAAAAGATGCAAATATGTATGACAGGAAACTGATTAGTTTTTGAGCGATGGTGAACAAAGTGGTGGGGGGTCCCCCAAACACCTGTTTTTTTTAAAGCTTAATAACATCTGTACCTGATAATCGAATTGGATGAAACTTGGTACATAAACATTTGGTACGGTGCACAAAAGTTCTGCATCCCAACTTCCGGTTTTTCATTCAAAACACATATAAACTAGATTAAACTAGATTATCACAAAGGCAACAATCTGCTAAAAATTCTATACCCTCTTATAAACAGAAAAAGCAAGTTGAATCTCAAAAGTAAAATAATGATATACAAAGCAATGGTTCTACCTGTAATACTATATGGGACCCCATTCTGGTCGAAAACAGCTAACACCCACCTTCAAAGGCTTCAAATTCTGCAAAACAAATTTTTAAAAATAATTATAAATAAACCTACTAAATATCACACAATTAACATTCCCCAAGACACCAACATGAATTATATCAAGCAAATTATACAAGAAATTAATTAAAAACACTCATCTAAACTAGCCAACATAAACAATGAATTGATCCAAAACCTAACTATATCTATTTAAATAAATTTAATTAATACCGTAGTTTAGTTTAGGTTTAAGAGTTTAGAATTAAGTTTAGATTTTAAAATTAGTTCTTAGTCTTACTTTTTATCTAATTTAAACTGACAAACAAAATTCATTATATAAAAACATATAACTCTCGCCAAGCGATGGTAAACACATTAGTGCTTTAAATCAATATTTTCTGTAGTAAAGCCAACCGCTTGATGTGCTCAACTCAGAACACGTATACAATGTACAATAATGTAAAAAATACCTAATTCTGTCAATTATTATTATTATTATTATTATGTATATATCTACTCAACAAACCTTACACGAAAGAAAAATTCTGGGTTGAACTCTAGAAATAGTATAATTTAAAGAAAAAACTAGTATTATATTGAGCTATTCAAAATGTATATGTTTGATCATTGAAGTTGTCAAGTTGAATGAGACTCATGAAATGAGATAAATCAAATTCAATTTTTTTCAAATCAAAATCAAATTTTTCAAAAATAAAAAGCAAATTAAAATAAAATTTATTTTTCACTTTTACCACTCCCACTAAGTTTGGTTGGTCTCAGCAAAATACATGTTTGTATAAGTTGTTGTCTACCGACGCACTGATGCCATACAGGCTTTTCAAAACTATTAGAAGTTACATTAACATAAAATTTGCCTGTATTCCAGGTCATCTGAGCCCAGTGTGACCACTACGAGTTAATGTACATAAAACATTGTCTTTCGTATATACAGAAATACATATGTATATAAAATCCAGAACAATTTATTGTTTTCAAGAAAATCGATGTTGATAGTTGTTGATAGTCGTTCCATAATCCAAAAAATATTTAAGGAAAATAAACTCACAACCATTTTGGAATATCATAAATTTGGATGAATTATTGTCTTATGAAGAAAATAAAGCAATTAATTGCTGTTTTTAATTATTTTTGTCAAAATATATTTATCTTTTATAAGATTTATAAACTTAATATTATAAAAACCATTATTTACGTTTACTAAAACCAGTGTATTCTTTCTTGATTTTGATAAATAGCTTACAATAACAATTTCCAACTTTAAAAATAAAATAATTAAACGTTTTCAATGTATGACAGTCGTAGACATAAACCACACTTTGGAAAAATAGATATGTATAAGTCACTCCAAGCAAGCTGATAAACAAATTATTTATACAAAAATTTAACAAAATATTGTACTACTTTTCCTAGTAATTTAAAAAAACTTAACAATTTCAACCATTCGCTATCGTAATGTATTTTTAAATGTTTGTCGACTTTATAAAATACAGATCTTAATAAAACCATCGAAGCTTGGCTTCTTTACAAAAGTTTTTTTTCTTTTGTTTTGTTAAGCTCAAAAATCAAAAACGCTTAAAAAAATAATTGACACTCTAAAAAATACTGTAGCAAATTCATAAGACGAAAACTTTAGGAAATTTTTTTTTTCTGAACGAGTTTCCTGACGAATTTGATAGACAAGTATCATTATCGTTACACAAGTATAACAAATGATTAACAATAGGTAAATCAATTTCTTAATTTTCAACATAAAACCAAAAATTTGTTGATGCAACAACCATTTGGCAACCAAAAAACACAATAGAAGATGTAAATGCCAATGAAATTTTAAATCATCTCACAATATATAAGTTAGTTATAATTTTGCATTAAGATACGTTTATATATTACTTGTAGTTGCATATTTTAATAAAAAATAAAACTGTTTGTTATGAACTCGAATAAAAATGAATTTTCTAGAATACTGTCATGAACAGTTTTCCTTTTCAAACAATCCCCATATAATGTATTGTTTAAACAATTATTTTAAATGAACTTACTTTATTTATATAAATTTCTGAAAAAATTTTCCAGTAACAAAACCAGACATGAAAAACTTTAACACAATTTCTCCATAAAAATTTATTTAAAATCGTTTTTTTTTTCTCAAAATGACAATAATCACAAAAACTCACTTCAAAACCTGTTGAATATTTTAATAACAAAAAAACTATTATTTTCATTTCCATAAAGAAAACCTTAAAAAATTTGTCGTGTACATAAGAGCATACATAATATCGTATTTATTCACTTAACCACAACAATTTCAACAATTTTCCTGTTTTCATACGAAGAAAATAAAATAAGAAACACAAAACTTGTATACTTTTACTATCGGATAAACCTTTAAAAATAAAAATAAAACTTATTTTCACTCATATACGGAAAATATACATTTTCACAAAAATTTACAATTTTCCACGTCTTATCACTTTGCATTAACAAAGACAACTGAAAATCTGTTGAGAAAATTTTAGTGACTTTGATTTTATTATTTTTTTCATTCTAAAATCATGTTACAAGTTACAACGGCTTTTCATGAGGAAAAACAAGTTAATGAAAATATCAAAATAAAAATAAAAAATTTATCAAACGTGGAAAAGGGGAAATTGAATTTTTAACCTGACAAACAAAAATTGAACGAAAATGAGAGAATATAAGAATTATTCTCTGTTTACAATTAGTTTGGGTATATATTGTATGTTGGTTGACTCCTTGATTAGTAGTAGTGTTGAATTTTCTTTTATAGGTTTGCTTTTACTTGTTAAGTGAAAATGTAAAAAGAAGTTATTTGTTTTACGTTTTGGAATTCAAGGTCAAGGCTATAGACATTTTTCTCGTATATCGGATTTTGTTTTCGTTTTTTGTTATTTTTGGTAATATCTTTGTTATTTGGACTTGGTAGAGAATCTGATGATTATAAAAAGTAGAACTCATTAAAAGAAAAATGTGTAATACGTTTTATTAATTAGTTGCCTCAGGGGTCACTGGTCTGATTAGACCGTAATACGGGACTTGGCGAGCCCAAGGTACCTGAGCTATAGTGGGCTCTAGCCTGCTATTTCAAACCGTAAAGCTGTTGTCATGTCTAGCGGGAATGGGGACCTTGGCTTCGCCCGGGTCGCGGGAAGGTGCTCCCTTATTAGCACCCACGTGTACCCACACACTAGAGAGGAATCAGATAGGGTCAAACCATGAAAAGCCCAACCTCTGGGCACCTGTCGCTCCCAGTTGTATATAAACTTCTAACAGGTATAGACGAAGGCCTGTTGGTGACCTTTATTGCGTCTTAGCTCGTGGTAACAATATGGATAAATATGTTAGTAACCTTCTACATTTAAAAAAAAAATTTTTTTCACCTGTTTTTTATTTCTTACATCCTATCATTAAATATTGGCCTATGTCATATTTTATTATATGATAGGATTTATTGTTTAGTTACCCATTTTTAAAACAAATTGTATTTTGATTAAATGACTATTACATTTGATAACAAATTTAAAATACCCATCCAAAATATTTGTGGATTGAATGCCAACCGTGACGCCGTGCAACATCATCTCGAGCACGACCAACCGCATATTCTTTTTCTTACAGAAACACAAGTTTCTGAAAGCTATCCCTATGACGTAACACTAAATCCTTAATATAGGCTTAAATCAGCTTTTAAACATCATCAAGGTGTATGTGCATACATTCATGAGAGTGTTGCATATAAACGCTTTCCAAATGGTCTCCGAAGTTTTTTTCAAGGTTTCCCTTTTGATCGTCATTGTTATACTGACGATGCAAATGGTAAATGTTTCTGCTCAAAACTTTACTGAAACTATTCAATTCGGTATTAACAAATTCGTTCCCTTTTCAATAATGAAACCCCAACAAAAATATTTGTTTTCGAAAGCAGCCAAATTGTCTCAGAGAAACAAACGTAGATTATTTAATATTTGGATTCATAAAAAGAACTATGTTTATCGATTTTATTACTTAAAGGCTAATAAAATATCAAACCAGATAATTGAAAACGAAAAAGCAGAGATTGACAGAGCGAAAGCGGCAAAACTTTCGAGTATGTCAATTTCTGACAAAAGGTTTTACAGTGCCATTAATTCTTTAAATTCTGGTTCTAAATCTTCTATCCCTCTTATCATTGATGGTGACTCAATCGTTACTGACTCTGCAAGGAAAGCTACATTGTTCGCGGAACGCTTTGCTTTAAATTCAACAGTTTTAGAAACTCCTAAAGAAATACCCCAAATGCAGTCTTCAGGAGTTAATATGAAACAATTACATTTCAAACCCAAAACTGTCGAAAAACTTTTAAGGTGGTTAAACAACAACAAAGCCTCTGGTCTGGACAACATTCCTCCTGTTATTCCGAAAACATTTTCAAATCAATTTTCATTCATCATTCGGAGTCAGACGAGTCGACGTCTCCTAAATTTTAAAATAAAAAGAAAAAAAAACAAAAATAATCGAAAATAGATAAATAATAGTGTTATAAGTGTTAATAAGTGTTAGTAAGTGTAGTAGCTAATAAGTAAATAAGTGTTATAGTGTTTGTGTTAATGTTTATGAAAAATAAAAGTGTTGAAGAACGGACGCGTACAATTATATAATTGGTGAGATTGTTCTTTATTAAAAAATTATTTGGTATTTTGTGTTCACTATTACCAAGAGGTAGGCAGGTAAAATTTTACCTTTTATTGCTTTGATGTAACAAATTTATTTATTATTTTAAAGCATTTGGCTTGGTAATAGAAACCCAAAAATTTTGTTTTAGTTGTTAGTGATTTTTTTTTGGATTGACTGAGATTTTTTTTTATTTGAAGTTTTGTGACATGATCTAGCTCCTCCCACCTCGGACTTATTTTAGGAGTTGGAAAATATCAGTTAGTTGATTATGATATGTTTTTTTTTGACAAAAGTTAGGAATTTCGAATTTAACCCTCTATTTGTACTCTTCAATTTTGTTAGTGTGGGACACAAAATCCCCATTTTTTTTTTGCTTTTCTCTTATCGTGCTACTGTTGCATGAAATCTGCTATCGTGTTTTTGTGACAGAGATACCCAGTTTCTTTTGTACTGTTTAGTGTTGAAATTTAGGCCTGGCCGAATTTCAGTAGCTATGTCTGCAATGTCAAAGGCCAAGTCTTTGTCTCAACAAAATGGCCGCAGAGTGAACCAACAGCTTAGCATTGACTTCAACAACATAAGAGGTCTCAATTCGAATCTAAACGAGGTTCATCACTACATCGAAAAAAATAAACCTGACATATTTTTTCTTACCGAAACAATTGTTAGTGGCAAAGCATCGAAGTTGGATCCCGATAAATACCGGATACCTAGTTACGAACTGGAGCATTCCTTTTATAATAAGCATGGTGTCTGTGTATTTGTTCGAGATTCACTTTCACATTAAGGCCTACGAGTTGAACTCTAAGCACCATAATTCTATAGCACTGAAGATCTCAGGTGTTGATGAAACTATGTTTATAATAGGATTATATAGATCCCCAAATTCTCCCTCAGGATTTCCCTTTTTCGATAAAATATCGGCTAATCTAGACAAGATTACCACGGACTACCCCAAAGCAAGACTGGCCATTCTTGGAGACTTTAATATTCATAATAAAGAATGGCTTAAGTATTCTACGCGCACAGACGACGAAGGAAGACAAGCCGAACTGATACTCGCAGACTCGCAGATTATCACGGTTTGACGCAAATGATACAGTGTCCCACTAGAATCGCAGACAATTTACATCATAACAATAATTTGCTGGATCTGTTTTTGACAAACGAACCAGATACTACGAAGACAAAAGTTGAACAACCCCTCGGAACATCGGACCATCTACTAATATCAGCAATAATGCAATTTACATCACCGACACAAATTAAAGCAAATCCCCGCCGGGTTTGGAACTATAAACGCGCTGACTGGGAGAGACTGAAAAACTTTTATGACGAAACACCTTGGAAAACTATTTGTTGTGTTGATCAAGATCCTAGCACATCGGTAATAAGAATTTCTGAAATCATAAAAGAAGCGAATGCGGCGGTTTATTCCAAATCGATTAATCACTCCTAAAACTGAGCCTTGGTTCACACGGGATGTTGATGAGGCAGTGAGGAATAAACGCAAAGCATTCAAGACGTATAACGCTAATAAAACACCTGAAACCCATAGCGCCTATAAGAAAGCCAGAAACATTAGTAAATTCAAAATAGACTTGGACAAAGACGCGTTTATCCAGAAGAAAGCAAAGAAATTCGCCAAGCACCCATCTAGCTCACGTAGTTTCTTTCAGGCAGTTAAATCAGTCCAGAGCAATTTTACTCGATCCTCTATTCCAACCTTAGTTCTGAATGACATTCCCGTGAGCGACTCGAAAGAGAAAGCGGGTCGTATTTCGCTCTTGGGTCGTATTTTCGCAGAAAACTCAAACATAGTTGAACCTCCCCATTCTCCTACACTCATTCCCCCAGTTGTAACGAAAATGAAACCAATTATTTTTCGTTGCAATATTGTACGGAAAATGCTTCTTTCTATCAATATCAACAAATCTGCTGGCCCAGACGGTATTCCACCCCTCATTCTTAAAAACTTTGCTAGGCAACTAGCTCCAATTTTAACAAAAATATTCTATTTATCTTATAAAACCGGAATATTTCCCGATTCTTGGAAGCTGGCTAGCGTTCAACCCATATCAAAGAAAGGCAGTAAGATAGACCCTAACAATTATAGACCAATTGCAATTCTGTCGGTTTCAACTAAAATATTTGAAAAATATGTTAACTACAATTTGATAGATTATTTGGAAATGTCGCGAATTATTGATGATAAGCAGTATGGTTTTCGTAGAAGTCATGCAACAGGTGATCTGTTAGCCTACGTATCCCATCTCTGGAACAAATCGCTGGAAAACCACGGTGAAACATTCAGTATTTCACTTGACATTTCTAAAGCAGTTGATAAAGTGTGGCATAAAAATCTTATAGCTAAATTAAAATCTTATGGCATAGACCATCTTACTGTCTCATGGATTCATAGTTTTCTTACAGGTCGCCAATTTCATGTTAATTTAAATGGTCTCACATCCAATATTTTCACAACCAATGCTGGGGTTCCCCAAGGTTCTGCACTCTCACCAACCTTGTTTCTTCTATACATTAATGACTTATTTCCACAGTGCACCCAATCCATAGTTTTGCTGATGACAGCACATTACATGCATCACATGCATCTCCTAAATTTCGATCTCATACTGCAGTTACCACTGATAGAGAGCTGCTAATTGATTCCATCAATAAAGATCTGGAGCGTATAATGGAATGGGGTGATCGTAATCTTGTTTCATTTAATCCAACCAAAACCAAACTATGCCGTCTTTCACGAATAGAGCGACATAAAAATTTTCCTATTAAAATAAACCAAGAGGAATTGCGTGAGGTTGAATCAGTTAGACTTCTTGGAGAGGATATTTAAAATAACCTGAAATGGAATAAACATGTGTTCAACTTCGCTAAATCTGCAATGCAAAAATTAGGATTCTTGAGTCGATGTAAAAAGTATTTCAATTCCGAGCAAATTTTGCTAATCTTCAAGTCCTTTATTCGTCCATGTATGGAGTACTGCTGTCATGTTTGGGGAGGTGCTTGTCAGTCAACAATAAATTGTTTAGACTCTGTACAGAGAAAAGCAATACGGTTGATTGGTAATACCGAACTAATGGACCAGCTTGATTCACTCCAGCACAGAAGAAATGTGGCTGAATTGTCAATATACTATAAATATAACTTTAGCGAATTCTCCTCTAAGGAAATTCAAAATATTCTTCCATCGTGTGCGCAGTATAATCGACAAACAAGAGCTGCCGATTTATCCCATCCATTTGTTGTACAAATACCTCGTTGTAGAACTGTGTCCTTCCAAAACGACTATTTCAATAGAGTGGCCAAATTATGGAACTCATTGCCCTCCTCTGTATTTCCTGATGAATTTTCTCCTCAGGCATTTAAAGAAAATGTCCATCATCATTTAAAAAAATTAGTATAGTTATCCCTATATCCCCATTCCTTCCATTCCTTTATAGTTGACATGGTATCTTTGGATATTCAAAGAGTCTAAATAATGAATATTTCATATCGTCGCCTTAATAATGAAATAACGTATGCCATATATACGTTGTTATTATATAATGGGTGCGCTGCATTCCCCATAAGGATATCTATAGAGTGACATTTTAACATTTTTCAATTTTTTTATAACTGGGGGTGAAAATTAATATATTGTTAATTAACGTACATGCAAATTTGAATTTGGTTAAATATTGAAACAGCGTAAATGCATGTACGATATTTCAATTCTTACAGAATAATAACTTGGATAAAATCAGTGTCGTATACTTTACATACATTACGATCGCCACACGAAATGGTAAATCTAAAATATTGTATACGCATCATTCATTACTACATGATATTCTGGTTCATATAAATAAAAAATTGTAAAAATATTATGCGTTGGTTCTAAATAATTAGTTTTAGGCTTAATCGTACTTCCATACAAAATGAAATAACGTATATGAAATATGAAATAACGTATAAGGTACCTAATTGACTTTTCACCTCTTTTTAGGTAGAAAAGCCAGCAGGTACCAATGTGAAATTTTAATATGCTGTGGGAAAATTAGTCAAGATTAATTGGTAGACATTTTTTTTCCAATATCTTTATTCATTCAATAGTGCTGCCGAGTTTATGAAAATCAGAAAATCGAAAAATCTTTAAACCCAATTATCTCGAAACTACACTTTTGCGAATACGTTGTTTCATTATTAAAGCGACGATATTTAGTGTGCTAAACATGTCTAACTGATTAATAATAAAAAAAAAAAAACTTGCACCAACTCTCACCAAAATATTCTATAAATCTGGTATTTTTCCATCCTGCTGGAAGTTGGCCAATGTCCAGCCTGTCGCAAAAAAAGGAACGAAATGTGATATTACAAATTTTAAACCAATAGCCTTACTCTCAGTAATGCCTTAAATATACGAGCACTATATTAATTCACACATATCCAAATTTTTGGAAGACAACCATTTGATATCTGACAGCCAATACGGTTTTAGAAACAAAAGACCAACAACCGATCTATTGAACTATCTATGGAATAGCATACTTGAGAAAGGTGGTGAAACGTAGGTACGTGATCGCATTAAACATTTCAAAAGCATTTGATCGAATCTGGCAAGTCAACTTGATCAACAAGCTCGTTACATACGGTTTTCATCCCGCAGTCGTGATGTTGATTCAAAATTTTCTGTCTAACCAATACATCTCGGTATCTATAGATGGCTTTCCTTCTGAGTCTAAACTAATAACCGCTGGTACACCCCAAGGTTCAGTTTTATCTCCCACTTTATTTTTAATTTATATCAACGAACTGTTGCAAATCACCAGTAACCCAATAAATAGTTTTGCAGATGATAGTACGCTGCACAAATCATTCGTACCCCTATCTTCAAAGGGTAAAATGCATGAACGAATAAATCCCGTCCGGAGAGATACTGCCATAAATGTAAACGAGGACCTAAAAAAAGTCGCCGATTGGGGTGACAAAAATTTGGTCAATTTTAACTCCACCAAAACACAGCTATTGATTGTTTCCAGATCAAAGACCGAGTTTCCCACCGATATTTCAATTAATATGTGTGACGACCAAATAGACGAATGTGGAAGCATTCGTTTATTGGGAGTCACAATATCCAATGACTTACTCTGGAACGATCATATAATGGCCATGGCAAAGAGCGCGTCAAGAAAACGGTCTCCTCAATAGATGTAAAAAATATCTTACTTCACATTAATTACTATAAGTCCTATATTCGTCCCTGTATGGAGTATTGTTGTCAAGTTTGGAGCGCTGCATCTGTTACTGTCCTAGTTCTTTTGAACTCTGTTCAAAAGCGTGCTATACGAATTATTGGAGATCGAAATTTAACATTAAATCTTGATTCGCACATCGTCGCACTGTTGCTGATCTCGTTGTTTTTTATAAATATCGTCACCAGCAGTGCTTTGATGAAATCAGGTCCATAATGCCTTAGACATATGTTTTTCCCTGTTCGACTCGTCAATCAGCTTGTGCAGGCAGTCGGACTGTTGCGATTACACTCACTGTCATAGCAATAAAATGGGATTTCTTTGTGCGTACATCGTACAAATGGAATGTTTCGTCCGAATCAATAGCCTCGAGTGCCTTCAATCCACAAAGATTTAAAAAAAAAGTGTCCACCAACACCTCAAGACTAGGGTTTCTAATCCGGATATCCGGATATCGAATTATCCGGATTATTCGACCATATTTTGACTATTTGACTATCCGGATACTTTTTTGCAATTATCCGAATATTAAAAAACCGTTTATTTTGTAAAAAAAATAATCAAATTGCGTTGAAAAGTTCAAATAAATATTAACTTGCGTTGCAAAGTTTCTTAGTGCAGTGAAGTGATTATAAGTTGTAAAAATTTATTTACAACTTTAATGTTTTGAAAACTTTAATCATTGAATATTTTATGAAACACTTCGTGGATCTGCAGTGTAAATATATTTTACTAATATTTATTTAATGCTATATTAATTTTAAAAAAATAATGTTTTATAAACTTGTGGCCCTATCAATAAAATCTGAAGTATTGGCTATTTTTTTAAAGTTTGTGAGAGCTGTACTTCTAAATTATGACTCTGGGGAAATCACTAATGACTACTGAAAGTGAAGATGCAGAAAGTGAATGCACGAATTACTACTGAAAGTGAAGATGGAGAAAGTCTAAGTAGTGAGGTTTGTATAAGAAATCGTGACTGCAGAAAGTACTTGAGAATGCTATTGCTTTAATTACTCATGTTGATAAGCAGAATGAAGAAAGTTCCATATTGCTGAAAAAAGATTTAATTTATTTAAATAATTATAAAAGACGGACGGGCAATTTAAATATTATATATTGCATTATTACCAATAAAACCTACATCGACTGCAACGGAGCGGGTATTTTAAATTGCTGGTCTTACCAGGACAAAAATTAGAACTCGACTCAATTTCGAGACATTGTAATAATTAATTAATTAATGCAATAATTTTTCTAAAATACGCATTTTTATAAATGCATCAACAACTTCATTAATTTAATTAAATTTATCAATAATTTTATTTTTTTTTATTATTATTATTTATGATTTATTACTATTTTTGGTATTTTGTGACTATGTATAAAAATTAGTTAATATAGGTACATGAAAAATATACATAAATGAAAAATATACATAAAGTAAAAAACATGTTTTATTTATTGTTTAATTATCCGGATATCCGGATTATCCGGATAATTTATTGTTTATGTATTCGATATCCGGATAATTGTAGTGCAAATGTTAACACTACTATAAAACAATGTGTAGTGCTGATATTTGTTTTAAGTTTTTATTTCACTACTTATTTTATACTTTATTTTATATTTTATACTTTAGTGCTTTCGAAGGCTGGTGACACTTTCACGTGTGGAAAATGCAGTGCTTTTAATTAACTAATATGATTATTGATGTGTCTGTTGATTGACTGCACTCAATCTCTAACCGGAACGTTCTTATTTCCCAAAGAAATGAAGGAAACTCTTTGTGATAAGTTTAGGTTAGCTTACACAAGTTTAAGTAGAACTCCAAATTACAGCACTTTTATTTGACAAAAACAATAACTCAATATTTTAGTTTATATTTATATATTTAAAACTCCAAATAACATCACTTTTATTTGACAAAAACTATAACACAATGTTTTGGTTTATTTTTATATTTTACTTAACTTATAGTTTGTAAACTAAACTCTGTTTATAATATTTAAAATTTGACCTAACGATTGATTTGTCAAATAAAGATTGACTAAAGAACACTGACTTCACTATTGGTCCGCTTAATTACTATTTTAATGAATCACTTGACTTTACGATTTCACTTGGTTGATTTGTAACAACTGACCGTTTAATTGATTTTTCTTAAAATTGACTGGCTTGTTTTATATTTGTAAAATTGACTCTCAAAAATGACTGACTTGATTCGATTTAGTAAAACTGTTTTTTCCGACTACTACGATTTTGATTTAAAATATTACTTTTATAATTTAAAAAACGATTACTCGTTGACCTTATTATTAATTGGTATTTCTATAAAAACGATCTACTGACCAAACTTTAGTTTTTTGTTTTTATTTTATTAAAAATTACATAATGTAATTTCGCGAAATTAACGTTTATTTTAATTTTAATAAAGATTTAGGTTATTAACGCGGAAATATTGTTTTAATAAAATTGGAATAAATGTACGGTTGTGAAATTTTGATATATAATTGAGAACGATTGAAAATGGAAAACTAGAGTTTAGGTCAGTGTTGCGTTTTTGTTGGACTATTTATTTTGAATTTATATTTGGATATTGAGGAATGTTATTAATTAATTTGGAATATTCAGAGATACTAGATTCGAAATTTATAAGAATGTTAGCGCCCAAACTTACATGGGAGTTTAGGTGTTTGGATATTTATTTGGAGATACTACATTCCTCCCTCCCACGGAAAAAATTTTGTGTTTATCGTTAAAGGAATTAAAAGGAAAGCTAGGTAGAATAGTTAAAGATAAACACAAAATTTTACCAAGGTATGTATAAAAAAAGACTTGCTATTACAAAAAGGATTAGAATAGTGATTTGATAAGAGAGATGGTACAAATATACCTGTCATTATTATTTTAAAAAAAGAAAACAAGTATGTTTGAATGAATTCCGCTGAGAGATTGTAATAGTTTTAATAATAAAACAATCAATTTGGATCAAGAATTCTGGATTTGTTTGTAAATCAAGTTAAATTGGGATACTTCAATAATTTTATAAAGAAAAAAAAATTTTAAAATATGACGCTTAGAACTTTTAGTGGCGTTTAATTGCTCTTTATTTTTGTTGTGGTAAAAAGATGATACAGAGTAATGGGGAGAAGTAATGTTAATGATAATTAGTGAGTTAAAGATATTCGGATCGTTTAGAAGGTTGTTTAAGAAAATTCAAAATTCGTACATGGGTCAATTAGAAAGGCTAATATAAAATATTCATAATTAATGTAAGCAGTAAAGGTATTCTGTGAATATAATCTCAACTTAATAGAAACAGAAATGCTAATTTTGATTTTTGTTTTGGTTTTAAAATTTGTTTGATAGGTTTTAAGAGCTAATTATTGTACGTTAAGTCGCGAACTGATGATATTGTTATTATGATAAAATTGCTAAATCTAGTATGATAAATCTTATATTAAACGTTCAAATAGATATTGCGTTAGCTAGTATTGATTAAAAATAGTATTAATACGTAGATTATGAATTACTTAAAAATTATATAGTTTCCGGAGTTATCGATTTTATATTTATCGTATTTATAGTAATAGAACTATTCTGGTTTAGTAAATCCCGATTTACTGTTTTCTTTGTAATTGTGAAAATTAATTAATACGTGGTAAGCCGTAATTAAATATTGATTAAATAAGAAATTAATATTTGAAATACAAAGACTTAAAAATATATACCTTAATATTAAATGTTTCTCTAAGTCTAAAAATATGAACATATGACCATTAAATCTTATCTTATTGATTTTGCTTTTGTTTGTTTAAATGATCATTAAAGAAAAAAGAAAAAAATTTAGTAAAATTCAAAATCTTTTATAAAAAATTGCATACGGTTCTTATTAAAAAAAAATGATTGCCGACTTATTACTGTATAATTATATAAATTTTAAAAATGAAATTGGAGATTTTTCATTTTTTAAACGACCTTTATTAATTGGAGATAATAAAATTTGATAAACTTGAAAATGTAAATTGCAAATATGTTAATTGTTTTTATGTATTTTAAAAATGTTTTTTTTTTTTTTATTTAGCTTAAATGCATTTTGTTTTTGTTTCCTATGTTTTGATGTGGGTCAAATTCTTTTTGTTTTGATATTAGGATTATTTGTTTATTATTATTGTAAAACTATTTTCAATGACAGAAATTTGTAAAAAAAAGTTTTTAAAGAAATTGTTTTCTTTTCGCAATATGTATTTCTACATAAAATAAAATAAATTCAACTATTCTTGTTTTATTATAAGAATAAAATGAGTTCAACAATTTTGTTTATTTGAAATGAATTTTGCTAATTAAATTTGATAATTACATATGTTATGAAATATGAAGATTTAGTAATAGTAAATAAAAATCGTAGTATTTGTTTTTGTTTCTGTTAAAAATTATGTTATGTTTGATTAGCTTGCGTATCTTAAAATTATTGTCTTAATATAATATGTATTTATGCTTAATGATTTTAAAATTATTATTTTTATTGATTGTATTGATTATTGATCGGAATCAGTATTGGTAATAAGATTATTGTTTTTCGATTATTATGTTTCTTGTATATTGTAAGTATAAATTGTTTAGATTTGACTTGTGGTTAAGGCTAGTATTAGGTTTAGGATAAGTTGGTACGATTGGCTTATGGTTTAAGTTAATATTGGGTTTAGGATAGGTTTGTTGATTGGGTTATGGTTTAAGTTAGTATTAGGTTTGTTTGATTAACTTGTGGTTTAGATTAGTATTATGTTTAGGATAACATGATTTGGTTTACCTATGCTTTAGGTTGGTTTAAGCGGAGTTTGATATTTTTTTTAGAAGGCTGTTGTTTTTAAGAATGTGGAAATTTTATCTTTAGAAAGTAATTTTGAAGGAAAGTTACTTCGAATTTGATTTATGTGTTTGAATAATAAATATGTATTGTCCTGAACAACGGTTATGTAAATTTTTGCAATGAAGTTGAAAACTTCTCCTTTGTCGAATATGATTTTACGAGATGCTGGTAGTAAATTATTGGAAAAACAGACAGCAAATTTTTGGAACAGATTTTCAAGCCAATTAACTGAATTAGACGAATACGAATGAAATTGTATTATATTGGTTATAATCGGAAGTGTAAGTTGTAAGGCAGTAGTTTTCTTGACATGAATACACGAAAGGCTAAGATATAGTAGAATTGATTTCAACAGTTTGGAAAGTTGCAATGGATAGTGTATCCAATTTTCAATACGTCTGGGTATTTTTTTGTCGCAGTTGCTTACAGTTATTTTGTTATTAAAGTCATGGTAATTTATCGTAGCAGACTGGTTCAACGTTTTAATATTTTCGGTGTCGGAGTGGTAGGAATGGCTTGGTTGAAGCTTAATCGAATGTTGGTCGGTTTTATTTTTTCGAACTTTAATATTTGTGTTAATCGTTTTAGATATACTTCGGCGGCTTTGTAATTTGATATTTGGTTTTTTGTTTGACGATTTCTTTTCGACTACCAAAGTTGAAGGCAGATATTGAATTTTCTTAGCACTGATTGGGTTTGTTGGTTTCTGGACTTTGTTTTTGTGAAAAATAGAATTATTATGGAATTTCGATGTGGTCGTTGAAGACAAATATTGATTTTTCTTAGAACTGATTATTGGTTTCTGGAATCTACTTTCATTACGATTAGAATTAGTTTGATATTTCAAAGTGGGAGTTTGTAGTCTATGGTGTGTATAATTTTTGGTATTTTTTAATTTGGTTGGTATTGATGAAATTTGCTTTGTGTTCGAAATTTTTATAGGAATATGCATTAAGTTTCGGGACATGTTTTGTTTTAGAACTTCGGAATACAGAATTGGCGTTGAAATAATTTTTGATTTAATTTGAGATTTGTCTGAGTTATTGTCGGGCGTATTTGACCTAGTTTTGTTAGTCGGAAATTTTTGGCTACTATGTGTATCTGATAAAGATAACAGAGCATTTTCTGTAATAGTGTTTACAAGGGATGTTGAATTGGGCTTTAAAATTTGAACGTTTTCTGTAAGATTGTTTACGAAAAGGGTTGGATCGGGCTCTGTAATTTGAATTGGGTCGGTCGAAGTTTTCTGGATATTTTGAATGATTGATTTGGATAATAGAACTTTTTCTGTAAGATTGCTTACAAAGAGGATTGAATTTGGTTTTGCTTCGCGTGAGCCGTTTGGCATTTTAGCAAATTTGTTATCATTTGTTTCGAGTTTATCTTTTAAGTTTGAATCCTGTGAACTTGAAGAATTATCAGCAGAACCATGTGGAAGAATTGGAAGCAGACTTGATGCATTATTTTCTGGATTTGGGAAATTATTTGACAAGAAAATACAAGACGGGTTAAAATGTAATGTAGGTGCAACCCTTTCTTGTTTGATTAATGGTTCGGGCTCTACGTCAGAATTGTCCGGCAAATTTAGTTTTGTACTTTGTAAAAATTTTGAAGATGTTTTTGAAGATTTAGAGTTTACATTAAAGTTTAATTTTGATGTAACATTTGTGTTTGAATTAGGTCGTTCTGCTTGAGAATATGTATTGTTTATGTTTTCTGGTTGGTAGCAAGATATATTGGAAGGTGGGTGTGAGGGATATGGGGAATTTTGATCAAAGATATATGGTGGAATGTGTGATAAATTACTGGAGCTACTTTGAGTTGTACTATAAGCGTTAGGCATATTTTCTACTTCTGGCTGTAAATATGAATAAGAGTGTAAATGGGATTGCAGTTTCTCATGGTAGTTTGATACTGAAGGAAATGTTGGTTGTTGCGTAGAATTCGAAAGGTTTGTTTTAGGAACATTTGAAATTGCATTGGCAGAAGAAAACGATGGGAAAGATGGTATATCAGATAATAAAGGCAGTGGGGTAATGTGATTTACGTTTTGATTTTGTGGAATTATATTGTTATTCAGTAATGTCAGTTGAGAGGGTTTATCAGTTTTTGTTATACTTTCTGCAGGGGTGTGTGTTGTATTTGAGGGTGGGTGGTTAAATAGAGGGAATCTAGGCAGATTATTAGCCATCTTTAATGCAATGTTTGACGTTGTAGAGCTTAAACTTTGTGTGAGTTGAGCAAACGTATGGGCTGTTGTTCCTTCTAATTGCCTGGTGGAAGGTGGGAAGTAATTCCGTAATATGAATCCTAGGTCTTCGACTGATTTGAATGACTTGTCTTCAACGGCTAGGAGGGCTTTACCTGTGATACGTCTAACCAGTAATTGTGCAAAAACTATCTGATCTAGGACGTTCAATTTCAATGTAATTGTTGTAGCGCGAAATATAAAGCGTTCTATTTCCTCGTCAATATCATCGGCATCACCGTCTAGTTTTCGACTAGTTTTACTACTTCGTATAGGTTAACCATATCAAATAGCATATTGAATGAAAATTACAGGAAAACGAATTAACGGATTGAATACAGGGAAATACGGATTGAATATAAAAAGGATGATAACCAAATTTCGGGTTGTGGTGAAAATTAAAGTTCAGAATTGAATGAAATTTACTGAGTTACTGATTAAAAAAAAAATTACTGATTTACTGATCTAAAAACTTAAGCTTACGTTTATCTGGTGTTGTAGGTGTTAATCCTGATGATCCTTTATTTTGTGTTGCTGATAATGATGTCAGACTTGTCGTTCTTGACCCCAGGTCTTGTGTAAACTTTTGATTAGCTTCTGAGGGCTGGTTCATATATTCCTTTTTGTCCTTATGTCGGAAAGGACTAACCGGCTGCGCCAAATGTAGTGCAAAAATATTAACGTACACTACTATGTTAATTAAATGTAGTGCAAATGTTACCTATCCTACCGGCTGCGCCAAATGTAGTGCAAATGTTAACACTACTATAAAACAATGTGTAGTGCTGATATTTGTTTTAAGTTTTTATTTCACTACTTATTTTATACTTTATTTTATATTTTATACTTTAGTGCTTTCGAAGGCTGGTGACACTTTCACGTGTGGAAAATGCAGTGCTTTTAATTAACTAATATGATTATTGATGTGTCTGTTGATTGACTGCACTCAATCTCTAACCGGAACGTTCTTATTTCCCAAAGAAATGAAGGAAACTCTTTGTGATAAGTTTAGGTTAGCTTACACAAGTTTAAGTAGAACTCCAAATTACAGCACTTTTATTTGACAAAAACAATAACTCAATATTTTAGTTTATATTTATATATTTAAAACTCCAAATAACATCACTTTTATTTGACAAAAACTATAACACAATGTTTTGGTTTATTTTTATATTTTACTTAACTTATAGTTTGTAAACTAAACTCTGTTTATAATATTTAAAATTTGACCTAACGATTGATTTGTCAAATAAAGATTGACTAAAGAACACTGACTTCACTATTGGTCCGCTTAATTACTATTTTAATGAATCACTTGACTTTACGATTTCACTTGGTTGATTTGTAACAACTGACCGTTTAATTGATTTTTCTTAAAATTGACTGGCTTGTTTTATATTTGTAAAATTGACTCTCAAAAATGACTGACTTGATTCGATTTAGTAAAACTGTTTTTTCCGACTACTACGATTTTGATTTAAAATATTACTTTTATAATTTAAAAAACGATTACTCGTTGACCTTATTATTAATTGGTATTTCTATAAAAACGATCTACTGACCAAACTTTAGTTTTTTGTTTTTATTTTATTAAAAATTACATAATGTAATTTCGCGAAATTAACGTTTATTTTAATTTTAATAAAGATTTAGGTTATTAACGCGGAAATATTGTTTTAATAAAATTGGAATAAATGTACGGTTGTGAAATTTTGATATATAATTGAGAACGATTGAAAATGGAAAACTAGAGTTTAGGTCAGTGTTGCGTTTTTGTTGGACTATTTATTTTGAATTTATATTTGGATATTGAGGAATGTTATTAATTAATTTGGAATATTCAGAGATACTAGATTCGAAATTTATAAGAATGTTAGCGCCCAAACTTACATGGGAGTTTAGGTGTTTGGATATTTATTTGGAGATACTACATAATCAAATAGGTCGGATATTTAGAAACCCTACTCAAAACGCATGTTGTTGTGGGACCTAGGTCTTAAAAGGTATCTATGTGTTGTTGTGACACATTTTGTAATTCCTACTACATAACACTTTTTATTAAAAAAAAAATATATAATTTGACCAATGTTGTGCAAATTCTTTACAAAAAAGAATTTACGTAATTATTTACATGTAAAGAATTCATTCTTTACATGTCCAAAAACCATTGTAAAGAATGTAAAGAATGTAAATAATGCTAAAAAAACTAAAAAGATGTGCTAATTTTCTCATTAGATTAATATATAATTTAAAATGAAACTCAAATTTCTACATAATCATAGTTTTTAAGTCAGTCTTTAGTTATATATATTATTTGAACACTGATTTTTAAAGCTCATTTAAGAATTAAGACAAAACTTGTGCCCAATTCCAACAATGGTAATACAAATTTTGAATTGAAAAGAATTACGAATTTCGGTCTCTATAAAATATTTTCCCGCTTTAATCATAGAAAAGCAAGGATTGGAAATCATAAATTATGTATTAAAATTTAAAACTTATTACAATAAAATTAACAATTTAACTACAATAACTTCAATTTGTTGAATACGACATATAACAAGCTTGATTTACAATAGCAGTTATTTTCAATATACAAATTATCAAAGATAGGCTTTACCTGTCAATTGATAAAATGAAGAATGTCCGAACCCAAGTTTACAACCATTCATCTTCAGAATTTAGATTAAAGAAAATGTTTGTTGGTATGTCACATATATAAGCTATCTTTGTATTAAAAAACAAATGTTATTTTTAAAATTTTAGTTATACAAACAAATTATTGATTTCACAAATTCGATATTTCTAGTATTGTGAAATTGTTTATTTATATTTTAACAAATTTGAGATTAAATTTAAAATGTATTTTTAGTGTCGACTCAAACCTGGAAACTGAATTTTGTTTTGTTTATAATAATTAAACTAGAGAGGTACAATCATTTTAATTGAACTCCTCGTTCCGCCCAATCAAGGTACAATCATAATAAAATATAAAATTTAAAAAAATCAAAAGCTCCCGGCCAAATGCACCGAGCTAAGTTTTGGTTTGAGTTGATACTAAAAATAAATTTTAAATTTAATCTCAAACTTGTTAAAATATAAATAAACAATTTCACGATACCACAAACATCGAATTTTTGAAATCAATCATTTGTTTGTGCAACTAAAATTTTAAAAATAATATTTATTTATGAATCCAAAGATAGCTTATATATGTGACATCTCAACAAACATTTTCTTTTATCTAAATTCTAAAGTTGAATGGTTGAAAACTTGGGTTCGGACATTCTTCATTTTATTCGTGACTGAAAGTTGAATTTAACGCCCGTGAAATAAAAGCCCGTTGCTATCTATATAAAACATTAGATTTTTTTTTCTAATTTGCCACTCGTAAAATAATCGCCCGGAAAATAATCATAAATATGGAGAGACTGAAATCTCTCTCACAGCTCTAATATACCAAGACTTCGGTCTGGGTTAAGGATTTGGATATAGTTTTCGGCACATAACTTTATGAGGACACGGTTTTTAGTTTTGGGCAGCGATGTATATCGAACATAACTCTTTGTTAAAGTACATGTATTTTTTATCTCTGTTTAGATATGCATTACAAAACTAACACGAAACATCAATATGTTGCCGGAAAATTATAACAGATCATATATTAACATAATTTAGTAAAAAAATGATACACTCAGCAAACTACTCAAAAACCTCTCCATTTAGCGTTTCGAGAAAATATTACAAAATCACATATTCATATTTCTTTCAAAATTCCAAAAATATTGTAAAAATTAAATAAAATCAAACTTTTTTGTTCTTTTTAAAATTCTAAAAATATTCCAAAAATTATTACAAAATCAGAGATTAAAATTTTTTTCAAAAATTCTAAAAATATTGTAAAAATTATAACAAAATCAAAACTAAAAACTTTTTTCAAAATTCCAAAAATATTCCAAAAATTAGAATAAATTCAAATATTTAAACTTTTTCTAAATTCCAATAATATTCCAAAAATTCTTAAAAATTCAAACTTTTCCATAATTCTAAAAATATTGCAAAAATTCTTACAAAATCAAAAATTAAAACTTTTTGCGAAATTCTAAAAATATTGCAAAAACGATTACAAAATCAAAAATACCAACTTTTTTCAAAATTCCAAAAATATTTCAAAAACTATAACAAATTCAAAAATTTCTATTCCATTTACGTCGTAAAAATAACTAAATTTTTTTTTCCAAAAAATTAGCTTAAAAAATAAATGAAATCATTTTTTGACAAACTTGACATTATTTTTTTTGACAAACTTATAATGCCATAATTCTTTATAATAATAATAAAATTTCATGTTATACAAATAATTAATTTTATTTTTTTCAAGAAATTGGGTAACAAAATAAATAAAAATCTTTCTTTTTACCCACTTGACAACATTTTTTTGACAAACTTATAATGCAATAATCTAGTTTTTGGTATCACATTCAGATCCCGACCATCAAGATTTCTCCGCATTCTTTGTTCCTACTCATTATCACTTAAAATGAACGTTTTTTAAGCAAAAAAATGCATATTTCCTTGTTTTGTCACACTTGACAATTTTTTTGACACACTTCAGGTACAGTTATCGAATACAAAATTTTTAAAATCCCTTCAGCCATTTTCTAGATTTCGTCGGTTGTGACGGAAGGCCGACAGGCAGACATACATTTTTTGTTTGTTGCTTTTTTAGAATCAGTACGTCCTAAAACGTCGAGAAATGCCAAAAAAGTGGGGGTAAGAATTTCACTTTTAGCTCATGAATGTAATACTTAGGTCTTTCAGACCGAAGTAATAAGAACAAACAAATAAATTATTGTATGAAGTTTATAGAGAAAATCATGGCATGTTTAGTATAATTTTCAAAATGTCTAACGAGTTTAAAAAATTCAAACATTGATTTATACTACAATTAAGTTGTGCAGTTGTGCGTAAAACGTTGTACATACACTCAGGTCGAAAGGAAGATTACACCCTTGGTTCCTTCTTCTCGCTGCGCCTCGGACTTCACTTTCAGCCCTCGATATGTAAATAACTATTACATTTATTAATCATTCTTTACATTCTTTACATTTTCACATAAAAAACTATTCTTTACTAATTCTTTACATAAACATGTAAAGAATTATTCTTTTTTCATGAAAATGCACAACTCTGAATATGAGTAAAGAGATTTTTATTGTTTCATTTATATTTTAAATCGGATTTAATTATCTTCTTGTAATTTTTGTTTATACTAGAACTATTAATGTAAAGTTAGGTTACTGAAGTGAACTAAAGATGAATTTGGTAAGGATAAGAACATATGTTTCCTCTATGTTCTAAATAGTTATTTATTAGAGTCTCGTTCTCTGAGAAATTAAACCGAAGCCTTTATTCATTGTCTGTTCATAGTTCATCAACCGTTATATAAACCGTGTCAAATTAAAATCCGCAACAGTTGTTATTTTACCTTTACCTTTAAGGTATCAAGATCTGTATTATATAAAATAAAACATTTGTAATGTATAAGCGCCTTCTTAGTTTATGAAATATTATCAAAAACCTGTATGAAAATGACGTGTTCTCTAGGACCTAGGGATATTCAAAAAAAATTTTATTTATAACACTTGCTCAAAAAATATTCAATTTTGAAATTTCAATTGATTAAATAAGTTAAGCATTTTAAAACGGGAAAGATTGCAACTACACTCTTGTTTTAAAACGCGTTTACACTAGATATACATTATACTATTTTGAAATGATTAATTTTTTTTAATTTTCAAATGCACAGTTTTAGACTTATTGTTGAAAACATAAGTTTTTTTCTTGTCTTATCTTGCCTAATTATTTTTTCATGCTCAAACAAAAATTTAAGTATTTATCATCCTTTCATAACACTTTTTTTTGGATAATCTGAAACAACATAACTTGGGCAGATCACCCATATAAATCAAATTTATTAAATTCGATTGTGTCGACTTTCGGCACTTGGCGAAACATTTTAATATAAATTAAAAATTGATAAAATTGTTTTTATTTCGCAAACATTAAGTGAAATTTATTAAATTTATTAAATTAAGTCTGCAAGTTAAACTCCCCAGAACTGTCACAAAATTGAAAATTAATTCAGGTGAGATACATTCATTGACAGTTTATGTGGGTATGAAAAATGAACGTCACAATAAAGAATGTCTACGGCGCGCTGTATGTATATTTTAATTTAAAGCTTAGAATATGTTTCTAGAGAATTTGAATCTAAAACATATTGATATAAAAACGAATTATTAATTTTATATAATAGGCAAATAATCCAAAACAAAATTCGCAATAATAAAGAATAACAAAAATAATAAACGAAAAATACAGCGGGATGTCAAAGTTTTATATTGCCATTTATAGAACACGAGTGAGTGTTTATAGAGTGGGCTAATAAAAATCATTTTTATTAAGTCAAATGTGAATCAATTTGAAAGCTTTTGACTTTTGATCAAACAAAAACAAAATAAACTAAATTATTTTAGGACAGTTTTATTTTTAATTGTATAAATATGGATTTGCGTTTTCAATGTTTTGAAATCAGAATAATTAATTGTAGAAAATATAAAACGTCTTAAAGTTTAATCGAAAAAGATGTTGATATGCTTTTGTGTTGAGAAATATGTAATGTTGAGGCAGCCGAATTCAAACTTGGGGAAATACGAGTTCTATTTCTAGTTAAAGTTTAAGCATTAAGCGATAAAATTACAAACAATCAACACACCGGTTTGTCAACTTTCAAAAAATATATCGTTTAGAAAAATTTGCAAACTACAAACAGCAGATATTTAATTAATCTTATCTTATCTTATCTTATCTTATCTTATCTTATCTTATCTTATCTTATCTTATCTTATCTTATCTTATCTTATCTTATCTTATCTTATCTTATCTTATCTTATCTTATCTTATCTTATCTTATCTTATCTTATCTTATCTTATCTTATCTTATCTTATCTTATCTTATCTTATCTTATCTTATCTTATCTTACCTTATCTTATTTTATCTTATCTTATCTTATCTTATCTTATCTTATCTTATCTTATCTTATCTTATCTTATCTTATCTGATTATCTTATCTTATCTTATCTTATCTTATCTTATCTTATCTTATCTTATCTTATCTTATCTTATCTTATCTTATCTTATCTTATCTTATCTTATCTTATCTTATCTTATCTTATCTTATCTTATCTTATCTTATCTTATCTTATCTTATCTTATCTTATCTTATCTTATCTTATCTTATCTTATCTTATCTTATCTTATCTTATCTTATCTTATCTTATCTTATCTTATCTTATCTTATCTTATCTTATCTTATCTTATCTTATCTTATCTTATCTTATCTTATCTTATCTTATCTTATCTTATCTTATCTTATCTTATCTTATCTTATCTTATCTTATCTTATCTTATCTTATCTTATCTTATCTTATCTTATCTTATCTTATCTTATCTTATCTTATCTTATCTTATCTTATCTTATCTTATCTTATCTTATCTTATCTTATCTTATCTTATCTTATCTTATCTTATCTTATCTTATCTTATCTTATCTTATCTTATCTTATCTTATCTTATCTTATCTTATCTTATCTTATCTTATCTTATCTTATCTTATCTTATCTTATCTTATCTTATCTTATCTTATCTTATCTTATCTTATCTTATCTTATCTTATCTTATCTTATCTTATCTTATCTTATCTTATCTTATCTTATCTTATCTTATCTTATCTTATCTTATCTTATCTTATCTTATCTTATCTTATCTTATCTTATCTTATCTTATCTTATCTTATCTTATCTTATCTTATCTTATCTTATCTTATCTTATCTTATCTTATCTTATCTTATCTTATCTTATCTTATCTTATCTTATCTTATCTTATCTTATCTTATCTTATCTTATCTTATCTTATCTTATCTTATCTTATCTTATCTTATCTTATCTTATCTTATCTTATCTTATCTTATCTTATCTTATCTTATCTTATCTTATCTTATCTTATCTTATCTTATCTTATCTTATCTTATCTTATCTTATCTTATCTTATCTTATCTTATCTTATCTTATCTTATCTTATCTTATCTTATCTTATCTTATCTTATCTTATCTTATCTTATCTTATCTTATCTTATCTTATCTTATCTTATCTTATCTTATCTTATCTTATCTTATCTTATCTTATCTTACCTTATCTTATCTTATCTTATCTTATCTTATCTTATCTTATCTTATCTTACCTTTTTTTGTGCCGTTAGGTTCCATATAGGAACGTAGGCTGTGTGAAAAAGTGGCCCCTTCACCTGTATTAATCTCATCAATTCACTCAGTTTTATGGTCGAGTTTCCCTTGAAACTTAATTCAATTGATTAGTTTTATATGGAAGATCAGTTCATAGTTTTTCCAATTTATCAACTATATTAGTTTACTATCGGTTAATTGGAAAACCGGTGTGTTGATAGTTGTGAATGTTTTTGCTTAAAAACACTTTGCCTAGATGGGGAGTCAAACCTAGTTCCTCCGAGTTCGAAGTCCACCGTGCTACCACAACGCCACTCAACACAGAATCTTATCTTTTCTTGTCTCATTATTATTTTAAGAAGAAGAATACAGGGATATTACATCTAACATTTTTTATTGTTTTTTATGAACCAAATTACCATGTTTACCCTTAAACATTACAGATACCATGTTGACCGTTTCTCTTTTACTATACATGCATAATGATTAATTAACGACCAGCTTTGAAAACACACATTCTGAAAAATGTTTAGGAAAAGCAGTCTGTCGGGAATTGGTTCCGGCACCTTTGAGTTCCAAGGCTAGTTATTTAACAACTGAGCTTAAACGGACTGGATGCAAGCAGGTGATGATGCTCACAAGGTTTGTTTTGTAGGGATGTTGTTGACCACATATATAAACGATTACGAATATTATAAACAAAATCATAACGCAACAGCATAAACTTAAACTTTGAAAATGAAAAAGGATAAAAAATTTGGAGCATTGTACAAGAGAATGGTAGTTTACTGGAATCCTTTGTGTCCAATTTCTTTCATTGGTTTTGTGAATAAAAATGGAAATTGGAAAAAGATGGAAAAATTATTATATTATTCAATTAGGAACTAAAGTGCTACTTTTTGTTTTGAGTGTATAGTGTAACAATTATAGACAAAACACAAAAAGTCGTTTTAGCTCTGAAGTAAATACATATTTTCCGGTAAACGTTTAAATACTTTGTAAATATGAAATTAATACATCAAAATTTTTATAAATATGATTTTTTATCGTCATAGTTACTTCCAAAAAAAAAAACATTTAAATTTTCGTAAATAATTTTTTTTATCAAAGCAGCCTTTTAATTCAAAATTTCATAATCCATTCTAAATAGTTCTTATTTTTGTTGTCTTGGTTATACAATAATTCAAAATTTTATCATTCAACCAAAGAAATGTTATGTTTTTGTTGTCATAGGTGAACAATAATTCAAAATTTCATAATCCAATCAAACTATTTGTTATTTTTTGTTGTCATAGTTATACAATTTGTTTGAAAAAAAAAATGACATAAATCATAAAAATATGAAAAGAAATGCGACATTTCTGCCACCGTAAAAATATGAAATTACTTCACTGCAGCCCTGAAAAAATGGCATTACTTTACAGCCGCATTTGCCGAAAAAGGAGAGTATTACATTCTTGAGGCGGAAGTAAAATTCTGTAGCATTTCTCGTTTTTTTGGCATTTCTCGACGTTGTAGGACCTACTGTTTCTAAGAAAGCAAAGAAAGTATATGCCTGTCTGCCGGTCAGCCCCCCGTCACAACCGTCATTACAGAGAAAACAACTGGAGCGATTTTAAAACTTTTAGTTCTAAAAATATACTAACTTAATAGTATGAGTTCAAAGGATGATGTTTCTATAACTATATTCGGAAGTGTAACAAAAAATCGTTAAGTGTGTCGAAACAACAAAATTTGCAAATTTTTTGGCTAAAAAACGTCCATTTTAAGTGATAACGAGTAGTAACGTTGAATGTGGAGAAATCTTGGTAATCGGCATTGGTATGTGGGACCAGCAACTGATTATTGTATTATAAATGTGTCAAAAAATACCGTTAAGTGTGTCAAAAGTATGATTTTCATTTATTTTTTACATGTAAAATAGTTCTATCCAGCATCAACTCCACCCAACTTATAGGAACAGTTGAAAAATATCAAGTTGTTGCAGATTAAATGTTGTTTTTTAACAAAAAGAGTAATTTTTTGTGATGCAAGATTTTTTTTTTTTTTTTTTTTTTTTTTTAATTAATTAATTTATTTATTAATATCAAAAACATCCAACTGAGCATAAGCTCATACAAGGAATTTCCACAATTTTATTCGTTTAAAATAATTTAAAATTTAATTTTAAGTATACAATAATTGCAATAAAAATTATTTCAGCACGGCGGCAAGTGCAAATAAAAAATATATGAAGATTTAAAATTAAAAAAAAATATAATTATTAGAGAAAGGTTAAAAAAAGGTTAAAAACCAATTATGTTAAAACTTTAATATTTAGCCTATTTGATTAATACTATATAATATATATGAATATATGGGTGAATTAAAATATCTTATGGAAAACATTATAATAAAGATTAAAGAGAACATTAAAAAAAGATTTATCTCAAAAAATATAAAAATAAAAAGTACTATAATCAAAACGACCTGTAACCTCCATTCATCTTAACATCTTCCTGTTAAGACCCTTCAACGACTTTCATTTTCAATAAATATGTTTTCTTGGAGTTGTTAGCAAATTGTTGCTTATTTAAAACCCTGGTGGGAGCAGCAACCGCATTGAATTGAATTTGAATGAATATTTCCAATGTGTAGATTTGAAGCATTTCTTGTGGCATAGTTGTGATGATAATCATTTTGCAGAAAATTAGTGTTGGTATGAACGAATTTGTTTACAATATTATGAGTCAGGATCAACAATCTCAGTGCCGCAATGTCACTAACTGATAAGATATTATGTAATTGATGGATATATTTAGTGCTCGTCCTTTTGTCTAAGCAAAATAAATTTTTTATAACGCGATTTTGAAGAATTTGCAACTCTTCCATCTTGTATTTAAACGTAAAACCCCAAATCGATATACCATACGTTAAAGCACTATGAAAAAACGAGAAAAATATAATTCTTTTCATTTGGTTGTCAAGTACCTTAGAGAGCCTCTTAAAGATGCCAGCAATTACTGATAATTTTCTTGAAATATAATCTATATGTGTTTTAAAATTAAGACTCTTGTCTAAATACACTCCAAGGTATTTGCAGTTCTCGACTTCTTCAAGTTTAATCTGATTACAATAAACATCAAGTTTAAAGTAATCATAAAAAATGATATATTTCGTTTTGGTGGTATTTTTTTTTTTTTTTTTTTTTTTTTTTTTTTTTTTTTTTTTTTTTATTTTCCAAAAAAATGATACATTTGTAACTGATTGTTAGTAAGCCATGCTGATAACGTTAGGAGATCAGAGTTCATTTTCATACTTAATTCGGCTGCAGTGCTAGCATGGTATATTAAAGCTATATCGTCGGCGAATAAAAATAATTTGCCCTGGAGGTTTGTCCTGGGCAAATCATTGATATATAACAGGAACAAAATTGGACCTAAGATGCTACCTTGCGGCACCCCAATGTTTATATTTCTTTCTGAGGACATAACATCATTTAAACTCACTATTTGTTTCCTATTGGATAAATATGATTCCAACCACCGTAACGATTTATTGCAGAGTCCTAATTTTCTTAATTTTTCCAGTAGAATCTTAATGTTAACAGAGTCGAATGCTTTTTTTAAATCGATGAACTGGCCTGAAGCTGCCGTTTTTTGCTTTAGATGTTTGTTATTTTGAACACAAGAGACAATATCATATAGTGCGATATTTGTGTGAGAAGCTGATCTGAAGCCATACTGCTGCTGACATAAGATATTGTTATTAATAATGAATGTCATTAAACGTTTCTTGAAGACAGATTCGAATATTTTTGTAAAAACAGACATAATAGCTATCGGACGATAATTATTTTTATCGTGTTTTCCCCCACCTTTGTATATCGGAATGATTTTACTACACTTCAGTTCTTCAGGAAAAACACCACATGCAAACGATTTGTTTATAAGCATAACCAGCGCCTCCGATAATTTATTTTTACAAGCTTTCTATTTTTACAACTTTTACAGTGAACCGATCAAGGCCTTGTGATTTTGAATTTTTTAGGTTTTCAATGACATCTAAGACTTCACTAACAGTAGTAGGACTGAGGTTAAACTGATGTTTAATATCGTCAGGCGGAGATGTATCACTGTGTTTAATGTTTGCAAAATGAGATGAGAGGGAAATTCCAACATCTGCAAAGAAATTATTTAAAATGTTAGCATTTTCTTTTTTGTCACTTATGATTTTGTTATCAATTTTTAAATTGATAGGATCTTTAGTTTTTGCAGTACCATCTCTGATCACGCAATTAATTGCTTCCCAAGTTTTAGAAGAGTTATTTGTACAGCGTTCAAACATTTTGCTGAAGTATTCTTTTTTTTTAATTCTTTTTAATGCTGTATATTTATTTTTCCAAGTCTTCAGTTCACTTTCAATTTTTTTAATGACAGATACACTTTTGTTATTTTTTCTAGCGGTTTTTAATTTGCAATACCAACCATATTTGATTTTAATAATCTTTGATAAATCAGAGTCTATCCAGGGTTTCAGTTGAACTTCTTTGATGAATTGGTTTTGAATAACAGTTTCTACGGTACATTTTTTGACCTTATCATTTAATTCACAGCTAAACTGATGGTACATTTTATTAACAGATTCACTTGAATTGATGTTTATTGGACTTGAATTGATACATTTAATAAGACGATTATAGTCAGTATTAGTTTTTTTTAAATTATCTATTTTTTTATTATTTACGACAGCATTGCTGCATTCACAAAACAAAAGATTGTGGTCAGATATATCGTGATCTAGGTGATTGATTGTTATGGTGCTATTTAAATGGTTAGTTAGTATGTGATCCAAAACGGTGCCAGACCTTGTTCTGGTAGGCTTGTTGTCGTTCATTATATTGAAGTTATTACAGGTAATTGTATTCTGGTATTTATTAACCAATGGATTGGCCTGATCTAAAATGTTGGCATTAAAGTCTCCAACTATAATGGACTTTATGTCGGAAAATTCATTAAGCTTATCATCAAAAAATTTAATAAAAACATCAAATGTGGCTTTGGTAGATATCGGTGGATTGTAAAAAACATGAACATAAAAAATTTCATTGTTTAAAGTTAATTTAAGACCTAAATAGCTGAATCGATCATCACTATATTTACCAGCAGTCTCATAATTATTAATTGAATTGTGAATAAGGAAGCCAACACCTCCGCCACTTTTGTTTGGACGTCCGCACAAAACTGTATAATATCCATTGACATTTAGGCAATTATCATCATTTAATTCATTCAACCAGGTTTCTGTAATTGCTACAATATGAATTATAGTTTTTGTTGATTTTAGTATGAAGTTTAGATCTTCCACTTTATTTGCAATACTCCAAGCATTCAAGTACAATATTTTTAATGAGTTTTTGTTTGAGAAGGTTAAGTTTTCTAATTTATCTAGATTCACAACTTTAGGGTAATATGGTAAAATATGGTGTGATTTATTTAGCGACATTTTGAAGCTGGATTAAATTATTAATTTTAATCGTAGAGCTGTTTAAAGCTCTTTTACATAATATTTTACCACTTTGCACCCAAACAAATTTTAGTTTTCCAGATTTAAGATATTCTTTTGCTTTTGATAGCAAGTATAACGATGTTTTTGTCAGTTGTTCACCAACATATATTTGTCTTGATTCCAAATTCATATCGAGTATCGAAGTTTTTAGACCTTTATAATTACGGCATTTTTTTATAAACTCATCTTTAATTAATTTCTTTTTTATGCAAACAATGATCGGACTTGACGTTCCAATATTAGCAGTAGTATGTTTTTGCGGTATATAAATTCTATATTTTCCTGCATTATGTTTGCATCAACTGCCTTACTAAGTTTAATAATCACATCAGAAAGTAGGTTTTTGTTTTCATCGTTCATTTTTGGTATGCCCGATATTTCGATGTTGTTGGATAATTTAGATTGGTCGAACTCGTTTAGTCTAAAGTTAAAATTTTCTACTTGTTGATTCAATTTTAAATTTATTTTCTCAAGTTCATCAACTTTAGTTTCCAATGTAATTACTCTCTCAGACAGCTCTTTGTTTATTTTCTCTACTTGGTTGTTTAAAGATTCATTTTGTTCAATTACGTAGTCGATTTTGCACATAATCAACTTTAATACATTAACAGCTTCATCAGAAAAATTAACTGTTGTTGTTTCATTTTGTTGTTCATTTGTTGGTGTAGAAGTTAATTCTTTCGTATTAGATGATGACGTAGGTTTTGATTGAGTGCATTTTTTACGCAAAGACATAATTGTTGATTTAGAGTTTATACATGATTTACAAAACCAAATCTGATATTTATCTTTATTATATTTAGTAAAATCTTTAACACTTATTTGAGAACACTTTAAATGATATCTGAATTTGCAATCACCTTTACATAAAACACTTTCTTCACTTTCAAAATTAATATTTTTACGACACAAGCCGCACAACTCGTCAACATCAGTTGCCGCCATGTTGAAAACGATTCCACGACTTCTGAAAAACAAACACAGTTTGAAAATAAGTTTGAATTTTTGATATTGTTAGGTATATTTTTTGCAATATTTTTGGAATTTGGAAAATGGTTTCAGTTTTTCATTTTGTAATTATTGTTGGAATATTTTTAGAATTTGATGTTTCTTGTAAGTTTTGTAATCAACTTCTAAGCAGAGATAAAATACTTGTACTTTTACAAAGAATTTTATGTTTAATATACATATCGTATACATATCGTTTATGTTTAATATACATTGAGCATCGCTCAAAACTAAAAACAATGTCCTCATAAAATCCTTTTGCCGAAAACTATATAAAAATCTTTAACCCAAAACCGAAGTCTTGATATCTCAGAGCTGTGAGATTTCAGTCCCTTCATATTTTAATATTCAATTTATATACTTCTGCTTTTACAAACTCATATTTTATCAACTGAATTTGAAAAAAAAATTGGGATAAATAATAAAAATTGCTTTCTCATGCTTGACTAAAATTGTATTCAATTGGACATAAATTATGAGGAAAGAATTTTTATGATATCACAATATTTTGATTTGGATTCATAATTTTGTTGACAAAATGTCATTGTTAAAAATCAAAGCTAACATTGTTTTTTTTATGACAACAAGGAAGCCAAATAAACCCATTTATTTTTTCAATCAAAATAATGTATATGTTTTCATTTTTTTACAGAAGCTCAATCCATTTTGATGATTGAATAATTTTTTTTAAAGGATCACTTTTCATTTTACATAAAAAATATATATATATAACAAACACACACATGACCTACAAATGATTTACTACACTAAAATAGATTGTTAAAAAAGGAATATTTTTCAATCTTCCCTTAGGAGTTACTAAAATTTAAATATTCAATTTATTATCAATAACAAAAGTTTAACGAAATCTAGCCTAGTTTTGACAAAATAAATTCTTTTTTATGTAGGACAAAACGTAATGTGTAGAAAAAAAATAAATTTGTTATTAAAATTCAAACTTCTTCTTTATTTTACGACTTTCTTCATTTTCCTTTTAAACAATTTTCCTGATTTTCTTTTAACACAAACAAAAACTTCCTTTGACTTTTATTTGTTTTAAAAAAAATTTATTTATTTTCTTCCTATTAATTTTTCTTTTCAACATGGGTTGTTCCAGATAGGAAAAAAATTAAAGTTTAAAAATTGCTTGCCGTTGAATTTTGAATATTTAAGTAATCTATTCAAATTTAGGACAAAAGGTTAAAAGGGATTTGTTGATCCCAATTTTTTGGTTGATTTCAAATTTGTTTAGTTATTTTTTATGTAAGTATAACAGATAACTACAGTTTGTTTATGAAATGATTTCAGTATTTCGTTAATCGTCGTAATCCTAAACAGAAACATGTGTTTCATCGAATTACAAAGCTGCGTCTAGTTATGAGTTTACGGTTTAAAACTAAACTAATACTTTGTTCATGTTTTGATTTTTTTTAAAATAAACTTCAAAAAAACTAAATTCATCACGGTCACTCTCAAATAGTGATATCATTAGGGTTGTGTTTCACTGGAGTCGTGATCTACAATGTAGTCAATCTATCCTAGTCATCCACATTTTATATGGACTTCAACAAGGAGCAGAAGCAGAACTAAATCGATATACTTTAAAACACTTTATAAAATTTAATAGAATATTAAGAATTAAAATGAACTAAATTGACCAACAAACAAAACATTTCGATCTACATAAAAAATTCAAATTATAAAAATGTTTGTCATTTCTCAACAGAACATTACTATATAAAATTTATCAGTACACTGTACTAGCGAATTATAACTACAGACTACAGTTGTTTGAAGACAAACATTTTATTTATACAAACATAATATTAGTTCAACAGCTTATAATTCTGATCAAAAGCGTGCTATGTGAATTGTGGATGATCGAAATTTGACATCAAAATTTGATTTCCTATAGTTATAGTTCTTTTAAAATTACAGAAATTTTAAAATTTAATTTTTCGTTCACTCCATTCTCCTAAATCTACCCCAAACATGTTTTTCGTACATCAAATAAATTTCAAACAACAAACAGTTATTTTTGTATAAATAAACTATTATATCACAAAGGAAAGCTTTAAGTTATTTATTAGAGATTCCCATCACATTTTTGTCTAAAAAACTTTTTATTTGAACTTTACTGCCAAAACACACATCGTTGGTTGATAGAAATATACAAAAAAAAAAACAAATATAGAATTTATTTTGTTACTGTAATTTTCAATTACAATTTTCTATAGAAAACGTTTTAAAGAGAATTAATGAATTTAGAATAGAGTGAATTTAGATCATCTAGATTCTAAATAAATCATTAAATAAATTGAGCTAAATCCTTTTGGAGTTACATCTACACAAAAGCTTGAAATCTCAAATTAAATACAAATGAAAATTGAAAATCATAACCAATTATATTTTAATTGAACATAATTTAATTTAATTTGTTGAAGAAATTAAATAAGGAATTGGTAAAGATATTCAAACAACCCTTCGTTATTCATAAAACTGAACCATTCAATAATCCTTTGAATTAAATTTTTCAATTTTGATTTAGAGTAAAAATTTAGTCTAACCTAAAATAAATTAGTTGAGTTCCAGTTGTTTTTTTTATTATGGAAGGAAAACAATTGAACCGTTAGGTTTGAGTTTGGTGTTGGAATTATTTCCTTAAAGCTTAATTGATTTGGTTTTAACGATTTATGAATGAAAAATAAAAGAGAACGAATGATAAATTTGAAATTATGCATCATTTTCTTTTTAGTTAATAGCGATACTGTAATCAACAAAAATCTATTATCATCTAAAAGATGACCTTTAAAAATCTATTGTTGATTTGTAATTTGTCTTTTAATTTTTCATCTACGGCGGAGACAGCATTGTATCCTCCAGGTGCTTCTATTGACATTGAAACTAGCGTGAGATATGGTAACTGGAAAGAGAGTGCGGCACATGATTGAGGAGTATTCCATTAGCTCATAGCTGGATTATTGGCAACTCAAATTAAGTTTTGTTCTACATAATTTTTAAAAGCTTGTGACTCATATCGTAAATCCTATCATACAACACTTTTTATTTAAAAATTTTTAATATTTTTTAGTTATATTATTTTATACGTGACACAGCAATCAACACTTAGAGATCTTTTGTAGTTTTTACATTTTTTTTAATTTTATACTGACATCTTGCAAACAAACGTAAAACTGATATGAATTTATATTTAGAAAAATCTATTCATAATTGTAAATGTATAACAAAAGAACAGTCAGTATGTCTCGGTATTCATCGTATTCATCGTTTTTGTTCGTTTATTTCCAAAGAAATGTTCCAATGTTTATGGTTTTATTAACCAATATCAATCAAACGTATTCAAACTTTTTGTCAACAAACTAAATACAATTCCACAATCTAGAAAGAACTACATTAGTTTTTCCGACTAAAGAAAAAAGTTTGCTAATAAATTTTATGTTAGTATATAATCAAAACTTTTTGAAAACACCATCTAATCATGAAAAACTTGAATGTTTTTCTCTGCATTTGATTATTTATTATTCATTATGAAAAAATAAAAACGAAAATCTTATTTTGTCAAAGAAAAAGAAAAAGAAAAAAAAAACTTTAAGATGAATGAAGAAAAAAATCGAAAATTGTAAAAATGAGTTTTAATTAATTTAATTTGAAAGAGTTTCGGAAGTTTAATGACTTCAGTTATTAAATTATATTCAAATAATCAATTTCTTCCGTTTTTAAATTGTTTCACAATTTTTGATACCATCACAAATAAATTTCTTTTTATTTTATTTAATCTTCCTAAAAAATGCACACGGTTGATTGAATCATTTAAATCTCAGCTAAAACACGAACCATAATTTATTATTATAATGTTTCTTAAAAATTTCAAAAATAAAATTAGAACCGACTTCAGACAAAACTAAAGACACAAAAAAGTGAACATAATTGAGTTATTAATTATGATTTGTGGCAAAATTAGAAACAAAAGCTAATTTTTGATTAATTTAATTTGATTATGCTCTACTAGAAACAAAAAATTTACGTTTTTAAACAAAGTTATTGTATTATAAAAATATATTTTATTATAATTATTATAGTTGTTATAGTAGTTATTATATTGCAAAACTTATTTGTAGTACAAAATTGTTGCAAATCGGTGCAATGCTGAGACATAGTAGTCGGTTTTTTGTCAATATGGCAACGACTTCCAACAGTTTTGTACTACAAATAACTTTTAGAATATAATAACTATAATAATTATAATAAAATATACTTTTATTATATAATAACTTTGTTTAAAAGCGTAATGTTTTTGTCTCTGGTAGAGTATAATCAAAAGTATACTTCTGTCTCCAAAAGCCACAATTAAGTTATTTTTCACTTTGTTGTGTCTCTTTTGTTTTTTCTGAAGCCGGTTCTATTTTTTGTAAAAGTTTACCTATTTATTTTTAATTTTTAGTGTAGTCATAAAAGCAAATGTCGGCTAAGTAAGTGTTTTTAAAGTAATAACTTAAAATCACGGAAAGCATTTATCAATGACAATCTATTAATTATGGTTTTGCAATTTTTGAAAAAAAAAATGGGAATATTTCCAGACATAGAAAATTATATACGACCACCTCGACATCTATAGCAATATAATACAACTCAAACTATCCAAACAGATTAAAATGTTTTCACGAAATCGGCGAAAATACATAAAAAATAAGGGTTTGTCCAATTTTCTGGACATCAGCATTTTTCATATCAAAAAAAAATTATGGAAATTTTTCGAAAACAACACGTATAGAATAAAATTTAAATCGAACAAGCCGTTTTTGAGTGATTACTCAAGGTAAACATACATAAAAATATTGCGACGCTGATGCATAGGCTGACTTCACCACAGCTCTGGAAACATAGTGTGTAATGAAGAGTTTTTTAACTGGCGAACCAATGAGAATGGCATAGCAGGATGCGTACCTAGAGTTATTTAACGCCGTCACGCAACACACTCACGCTTCGTACATGCTAACACTCACCCACACACTCAGACTGCGAAGCAAGACAATTAAGCTCAAAGACCCACAGCAAGTACCGCAAATGGTAGTAATCAAACATAAGTTGTATTGCTGTCATCTGATCAATATGATACAGCTTGTACACCGCTCTTATTGCTGGTAAACCGAGAATCCAATCCTAGAGCACGGGAGAACGTCACACGCTATATTGAAAGTCTTTATTATTTATTTTCCTTTTTCTTTATTAATAACATTTTCAAAAATGTGTGAAACCATACGAAATTACCAAAGAAAATTATTTACCGCTCAAAAAAAAAAGTTATAATTTTATTTGTAAGTTAAATAAATATTGCGAAACCAATTTAATTAAGTACCTGTAGTTTACAGTTGGTTAATGTATAATACGGTTAATAAATATAAAACATGACAAGAATTTAGTTTTTTTTTTGTTTGTTTGGTTTTCATATTGTTTGGGTTTGATTTTTAATAAAAATATGAATTAATAAATTTAGGTAATATAATTTAATATAATAAAAAAAGGTATTTGGAAAACGAGATGTTACCTCGGAGCAAAAATATTTCGTTTATAATCATTTCCAAATTAGACTGAAGGTGTCTCGCTACACACATCGCCAGCTCACACACACAGGCATCGACAAGCAAGCCCCCAGTCAATCACTTGTACACCCTTTCACGCGCATTCACACTTCTACGTTAGAAAAAAAGTAATTAAAATAAACAAAGTTCACTCACCCCATGATTATATACTCCAGGCTTCGAAGTCTTACGGTCTTAGCCCTCCATCAGCAGTGAACATCCCCACAGGTAAAGTATTGTTCGTAGAACTGCATAAATTTCATATAAGGGTTGCGTGGAAATAAATCAGGCAATTGTTGTAGCAAATAACATAAATTTTGTACAAATGTTTCGTTGAAACACTGTAGTAGTGATGCGTCGAAATAACTCAGGCAATTGTTGTAACAAATAACATAAATTTTGTACATATGTTGCGTTGAAACACTGCAGTAGTGATGCGTCGAAATAACTCAGGCAATTGTTGTAACAAATAACATAAATGAATAAATGTTGCGTTGCAATACGGTAGTAATAGCAAAAATTTGATATAAATGTTGCGTTGCAATATGGTTGCAATACGGTAGTAATAGCAAACATTTGATATAAATGTCGTGTTGCAATATGGTTGAAATACGATAGTAACAGCAAAAATTTTATTTAAATGTTGCATTGAAATATGTTTGAAATACGGTAGTAGTAGCAAAAATTCCTATATGAAAGTTGTGTTGCAATACGGCAGTAATAGCACAAATCTTATTTCAATGTTGCGTTGAAATTCGCACCTGGTTATATCCGTTCCACTTCTCTCTCCTTTGCACACCAATTAATAAGCCATCCTTTTATTTGTATTTGGTAATTGTATACGGGGCATCGATCCCAGGAAGACGATTAAATCGATGTTGTCAATATAGATATCTATGACAGCAACGGTGCTCTTACAAGCAGGTCAGAGTTCAATTTTCAGATCGATTCCAAGAAGAATGATTAGGTTGGTGTTAATTGGAATGTATCCTTCGTAGCCAATATTCGTTATCAACAATAGATTTGCGTTCGGCTCAAATAAATCAAACAAAAATGTGACACGAGTAACTCTCATAAAAAAAAAGATCATCACACACAATGTTTAATAAAATACTTGGTCAACCGGTTTCGACATATCCGGAAATAACCGTACAAATTTTTTCTTGGTCTGTCGAGATGTATGTAATGCCCTGTCGACCTTGGATTACCTTGGCAGCGGACTTTTGTTAACAATCACACCATCAAACGAGCTGTGAAGCGATGCCAGTACACGATTTAAACAAAATTGATGATTTGATTTCAATAACACTACTTTTATTACAGATTGAATTATTCAAACGGATTTAACTATATACAGGTTCATACAGAAAAAAACTACTTAAGGCAACGGGATATCATGCACTAATTCATTCGCGTATAATCTTATTTCTACAATAAGCACAATCAGATGATTTAGTATTAATTTTTTTTCTTATCCATCAAAGAATGAATACCAAGCAATTTTATTTTTCTATTAATAATGGACTCACATGCATTAGATTTTAAGTTATTCAGTAAATAAATACTATTCTAATTAGTTTTACTAAAAACTTTCGACATACTTAACAGTTAATGTCAATTTAGCTAACACATACGGATTAACTAGCATTTAATGTACTTACAATCCATATTGATGTTTAAACTTAACACGGACAACCACAAACACATAATATTTTTTTTATTTGGTTTAATTATTCTAATCGCATTAAAGCGTGAAAACAAAGGATTCAATATATTGAATTTACTTAACAAAAACATTTATAATTTTTTTTACTTATTTTTGAATACATTTATCGCACAATAAAACAATGTAATATTTTGCTTTTTCACTCATCTGACAGCTAACATCTGCCCACAACATTTTAGAATAGTAGACTAAGAGAGAAAAGATCGTATAGTCATCTCTTTTATAGTAATTTTAATATCGAAAATATCGCTACCAATTTCGTAGTAGGGGAAACATGCAAAAGCGTTAGTACATTTTCCGTTTTAAAATAATTGCTGATTGTGACTTTGCGTACATAAAAATTACAAGTTAATTTCATGAAATAAGTTATTTACCACATATGTGGAAGAAATGTTAATATATTAGAATGGATTAAACGTAAGTTTAACCGATTTTATGATGATTAAGTACTACAAAACAATAAATTACAAACGTATTACAGTCCAATCCAGATTCATAACGGAAAGTGAAGTTGTTAATAATAACTATATAAGAAATATAATATCTTTTTAAAGACAATGACAAAACTGATGGTAGAATAATAGTTTTTAAATATTGAGACGTTTGGACAAATATGCACAGCTGTTTGAGGTTTGAAAACATTTTAGAACAACTACGGTTAAGGTCCGGAGAATTCAAATTTTGGTAGCACGGTGAAATAACGCTGGTGAAAACGCAGTGTGAACCAATAATAGGATATTGTAAAGGAAATATTATTGTTAATGGATTTATGCTAAGAACAAATTTATGTAACGGAAACTATATGAAAATATGACTATAGATTGTGGACGAATGAGAAACTATTATGAACTTCGTGTGGTAAGCAAAATTGTGAATTATGAGAAAACAGACATTATATAAATCTGAAACCTTACTGCTCTACGTTATCATACTCCAGTCTACATAACAAGTGTTCTGGATATATAATGAGCATATCCTCACATACTTTAATTAAAAGCTAACCAATGTAGTAGATTTCACGTAGTTCTAATAATAAAAATATTAAAGAAAGCAGTAGTATCAACAAACATAAATTCTGTTGTACGAGAAAAAGTAAAAAAAACATTTAACCGGAAGTGACAAACCGGAAGTTGGGATGCAGAACTGTTGTGAACCGTACTAAATGTTTATGTACCAAGTTTCATCCAATTCGATTATCAGATACAAATGTTATTGAGCTTCCAAAAAAAACAGGTGCTCGGAGGACCCACTCCACTTTGTTCACTATCGCTGAAAAACTAATCAGTTCCTTGCCATACATATTTGCATCTTTTTCCAAAATTTCATAAAAAATTCATTCACGAACGAATGTTGTATGCTCCCAACAAACATAAAAAATATAGTGAGTGGAAAAAACCACCTGTTGTATGGTGGACCCCCCAACCCTTTATCCAACGTACTCCAAAAGCTGACGAAATCTTTCTCGTATTACTTGAAAGCTTTTACCAACGTTTCATGACAATCGATCGGTAATTGTAGGCTGCAGTAGGGATAAACACCTGAAAAAAAAACTTTTTAACCGGAAGTGACAAACCGGAAGTTGGTATGCAGAAATATTAGAAACAGTACTAAAACTTTATATACCAAGTTTCCATAAGATCATAAGCCGGAATTAGAAGTTATTCAAAATTTAGAGGTGTTCGGGAGACCTCCGCCATTTTGTCCAAATTTGAAATGAACCCAGATCTACCATTTTCAAGTGAGCCTGTATCATTTGCCAAAGTTTCATCAAGATCCTATGCAGAAAGTTCACCCACACAACCTTGACCGGCAGTTTGGTTCCAGAAAGGAGCGCTCTACCGTTGATGCCATCTCCACATAAAGCTTTGAGTGATAAAAGATGGCTAGAGAGTGATAAACAATATTGTGCTTAAAATCTGCATTTAACTCTGCCAACTGGAACCAAATCATGAGAGCCCTAGATAAACTGCATGTACCTGACTACCTGCTACGTATAATAGCCAGTTACTTCACGGGAAGAACTCTGGTCTATGATACCGAAGCAGGTCCTAAGAAGTACAATATAACCGGAGGAGTACCCCAAGGATCGGTCCTTGGACCACTGCTATGGAACATCTTGTACGATGGAGATCTCAGAGAACGTGTGCCAGAACAAACAACGATTATCGGCTATGCACATGACATACGACAATCGTACTAATGAGTAGCAGAAAAGTGGTGGAAAGTATCGATATCCAGGTTGGTGGACAGATCATAAAATCTGGCCCGCACCTGAAGTGTCTTGGAGTCGTTCTAGGCCACATACTCAACCACTTGATGTACGCTGGTGACAAAGCCAAACGAGTGGGTTCTGCTCTTGCAAGGCTTATGCCAAACATTGGCGGCCATAGACAGCTGATCAGAAAGCTTCTGGGTAGCATTAGCACATCAATATTGATGTATGCGGCACCCAAATGGGCGGTGGAAACGCCATCTTATGTTAGACCTATCAAAATGGCCTACAGACTGACATCGTTGCGCATTTGCTGTGCTTTTTGCACGGTGTTTGACGGGGCTGTTAATGTTATTGCGAGTAGGATGCCGATCGATATCGCAGCAAAAGAGGTATCGCCTCTGCGCAAAGCAACACAAAATGATAGGGACCGACGAACACGCGAAGACTTTAACATGGACAGTCATATAGAATGACAAGCGAAAAGGGAAGCTTCAACCAACGGACGATGGGCCTTTGTGATGATCCCTGACATAAAAGCATGGACATTGAGAAAACACGGTGATGTCAACCATCATTTGACGGCGATGATCTCAGGCCATGGATGTTTCCGTGAGTACTTATACAAGTATAAGCACGCAACGGATCCATACTGTTTCTACTGTCAGGGTAAGGCCGAGAACGCTGTACACATGCTAATCGAATGCGGAAAGTTTGTAAATTCACGAAGACTTATTGAGCAGCATATGGGAGAGTCAATCACTCCGCATAGCCTCATGTGATTTATGCTGAGCACAAAAGACAACTGGGACATAGCGAATGAGATCATCCCAAGTATGATGAAACGACTGAAACAAGAAGAACGAAGAGCAGCCATCCTCAACACTACACAGCAAAACCACGACAACACATAATAATCGAGAGTACTACACAAAACCTCTGCCCTGCAAAGGAATGCCTTAATTGGTGGTACCGCAGGGATACAACAAGTGATGAAATAAGTTTTAAAAGATTTTTGTATGTTGTATATTGGCAAGCTGGATAATTGGCTACCTAATTTTAGTTTTATTTTTGCAAATTTGATAAAACATTTGCTCGCTACCTCTTATTTAATATTATTTCCTCTATCAGAAAAGTATTATCAACCATCATATTTTATAAGTGATAGGATTTATTGTTTAGTTATTCATTCCTTAAAATATAAAAACAAAAAAAAGATTTGCATTTATCAAGAATTCAAAACGCATGTTGTTATCTGCGCCTTTTTTATATGCTGTTGTGACACATATTGTAATTTCTATTACGCAATACATTTTATTTAAACACAAAAATCATTATAATGACAAAAATAATCAAAACTTTAAAAATAAACCTTCAAGTTCTTCTGATAAACAAAATAGAAAAATCAAACTGTACATCACTGTACATTAGGGTGTCCCTTATATTTATGTAATTTCAAATTTTTATTTGATCTTTCGGGCCGTTATTTTAATTGGTGCTATTAATAAAAAGAAGTTATTATGTAAAATTTGAGCTCAATCGGACAATATTTCACTGTGCCACAAGACTTGCAAAAATTAAATAAAAAAATTGTAAACTTTTTTTTGTTAAATAACTATTTATCTTAAAAAAAAATTGAATCTTAATAAAACAGTTTGATAAGTAAATTTAAAATGCAAAGGAAAATATAAATCTTACAAAAACGTTTCTGTTTCAAGGAAATAGTTTTTACTAAACTTGTTAATCATATTTGTTTGTTAAATAAAAGTGAAAATCGAATTTTTACAAAACTACTCGGCTAAGCTTTTTTTAGTGCATTTTCCATACTGTTTGCCTGTGCTTTGTGCTACAAGTAACATGTTTTGTAAATTTTCATCTGATTTTACTCTTCCTAAGTACTCCTGGGTTAGAGCCACACCTCTCTGAGCAACATCATTTGTAACTTGTAAACAAGAAAATATAATTGTTGTGCTTTTTGATAGACTTCCTGTTCATTCCAAAGTGTCGGATCAACATTTCAGACCGAACCTATCGAAAAGTTTAATTGTATTAGGTGACACAAAGCAACCTAATGTTTGTTGAGGCCAATCATTGATATCATTTGCTGTTAGAGACAATCGTTGAAGACCAAAACCTTGGCGACCTAAAAAACTGAGTTGCTTGATTTTTCTTTTGAAATAATTTTTTCAACCATTTTTTTCTTTTCTGAAATTGTCACATCATTATCTAAAATTACCATACCAGCCAGTTCTTCTGTCGAATATCATGGATGACCTTTAAATTTTTTAATTGTCACATCGGAAATCATTTTATTGATATTTTTGTATAAGATTAAATCATTCATAAGTTGAAAATCGTGCTTAGGAGTGTTGATTGCATTGGTTGAATTAAACCAATACTTTACATATAAAAGAACAATGCAGACACAAAGATTTTATACCAGCTTCCTTTCTTTTTGATAATGCCACTTGATTTCTAAACATGAATATCTTCAGACTGTAGATGGCTCGTGACATGAAACGAGTTTCGCTAATAGCTCCGGGTTTGTAAAATTTGATTCCACTGGGGGTAAGATTTGATGATTTGTAAAATTTGATTCCACTGGGATTCCTCCAAGAGAAACAAATTTGAGCTCCAATAACTCTTTGTAATCATCACGACATTGTTTCTCCTGAAATATTTTGTCGTAGACATTTTTTCTATATTTTGTAGAATGCTTTTTATTACAGTTATTACAGTTATTTTTATAGTAAAAGTGTTTAATATGCACTTTTACTATAAAAATAACTTAAAACGCCACTAAAATCATACTTAAAATACTTTTTACACTAGATATTAACTTGAACGTTGCGCGTTGTATTGATCTACTGCAATTTCGTGCGTGTTTAAACGCGTAAAATGTTTATGCAGTCCATCACTTTGGTGTGGACATATATTATTAGTAGACATAATTGTGTCTACTATGTTGTTATATTTTTATTTTATATTATTATCAGGTCCCATAAAATACGTAAAGATACAAAAATAGTCATTATTTTTATGAAGTATTTAATAACTTGTCGCTGCCACGAATAATAAAAAAGATAACGGTCAAGATTAAAAGAGTGATGAACGGCTAGATTTTTCTATTGTACCAGTCTGTCATTCTTAGGAAACATTAAAAGTTTTTGAGTATTATAATAATTAAAATTAAATGCCATAAAACAAAACTAATCAGACAATTAACATTTTTATGTGTATAATTCGCTAAAGTATTTATTTAGAAAATAAATTACGCATATGAAAAACATTAAAAGGCTTGTGGCACAGTCAGAAATGGACATATCGAGCTGAATTTTTAATACGACTTATTTAAGAGTATAAGGCACCAATTAAAATAACGGCCCTCGAGATTTTATAAATTTCAAATTTAAGGGACACCCTACTGTACATACAACTCTTCTCACAGCGATTAAAATTGAAGCACAAAAATAGATTTCTTAAGCATCGATTAAACTTCTCATTTATATAAAAATCTTTTATTTATAAATAACAACGCACATAAAAGCTGAAATCTAATAGTTAGTACACCTACCTACACCATGAGTATTATAATTATCATAGATTTATAGAAACCAAATGTGATTGAATGATTTTAATATGTTCTATATTAATTAAGAAAAATAATTGGAAATTTTAAACTAAATAATAAAAGTTTATTTTGAAAGAATCAAAGACTTTCTCCCTACCCAACGTAAATCCACGAAAACAAACAAATAAATCTTTGTTAAATAAATGTAAAAATAAATTTTTTTTATTGATTTTTTAATTAATTAACTAATTAAATGTAAACGTTAATATTATATAAATCAAAATGTGAAATAGAATATCCTAATTTGTTTTTATTATTTTTCAACTTAAATAGCTATTACGTAAGCGAACGCCAACATCAGAAGCAGTTTTTAATTATCCAAAATATATTACTGAAAATTTTTTTGGATTACTAATTTAGTTCATCTATACAAGATCAAACAACGTGATTAGTTTGTAACAGAAGCTTTTTAATAAAGCTTCGTATCGTGTTTTTGTCTTTTTTAAATTTTTTTTCATAAAAAAGTTTTGGGTGTCCACCCCAAAAATTGGTATAGAAATGATATTTATTATGTTTTTGTAAATTATATAATGCAAATTCAAAAGCGTTGTTGAAATTGAGTTTTACTGATCTATTTTTTCATTTAAAATGAAATCAAATATTTTTAATTAAATTTCAAATTAAATAATCGAATGCTATAGTGAAAAACGACTGATTATATTAATTTTAAAAAAACTGTAAAGCCTTTATATTAACATGAAATAGCTTGCTGTGGAAACTTGTAATGGTCTGTAATTGTATATGGATTTTAATTGGTTATGTTATCAACGTTATGCTATTTTTATATAATACAATACAATGTTTTTGGTTTTTAAATTGAGTTAAAGTGGTATAATTGTCACCGCTCAACAGTTAAGCTTGACGATTTTCACCTGAATGCTTCATAGAGGCAAAAGCTTTTATCCTGTCTATAATATAAGTATATAATATAAGAAAATTGTTGGTAAAAAATTTATAATGCATTTTTGTTTAATGAAATAGGTATTCTGACCTCTTTATTTTTTTATTATTGTAACATTCTATAGTTACAGAATTATAAAACATAAATTTTCCCCATCGTAACCAATCAATTATCCAAATAATCGAAAACCCATCACGAACTTACTTAAACGGAAAAATTATTATCCATCCCATATATTAAATAGATATATTATGAAACACACAACAATTCAACTTTATTTTTCCCATATGTCGCTGTCCTCAATAGAATACTAATGTCCTACATAACCCTATATAATCCAAAAACACATAAGATGACATGATCTGATATTGTTTTTTTTTATAGTTTCAATTATTCAAGCATTTATTTTCCTGTTAAATTGGATCGTGGTTTGTTTGTCTTATCTATAAAATGTCTGTTCCAAAAATATGGCGATTGAAATTTAATATTGTTTTGATAGGTTATCATCAACAGGCTGAATAATATACAATCAAATTTGTTATTTATGGTAGAATTATTGTTAGCGTGTTGATTGTTGTTTATTTTATTTTGTTAACAAAATGACACGTTAAATGATTTTTGAAAGATTGTAGTGAGGCAATAAGTATTCAGTTAAAGCAAAAAATCCAACTAACGAGCATAATTTTTTTCATTACACAAAAAAAGTCTGTAGAATTTAACAGAGTCACACTTCAAGCAAACATCAAATCAATACTAAAAGAAAGGACGGCAGTTGAAAATATAGAGTGAACAAGATAACCGAAGCTGAACCCAGTTGATAACTCTTTCCATGAAAGAAATTGACTTTGGTCTTAAATCACAAACTTTCCATTTCAAAACAGAAGTCTTTGAAAGTGCGGAAAAAAATGCGGCTGCCACAAGTAAACTGTTCTAACCTGTACAGCTTGTGACTCAGTTTTGGATTTTTGGAACCCATTATTTAACAATTTCAAGTTCAATTGCACATCATGTTATAAAAATAATTAATCTTATTTTTTCAAAAAATAGGAGCCTGATTGAATTGATTCCATTAATATTCTACTGATTTAAAAAAATTATAACAAAATCAAAAATTTAAACTTTTTCAAAATTCTAAGGACATTCCAAAAATTATTAAAAATTCAAACTTTTTCCAAAATTCTCAAAATATTACAAAAATTATAACAAAATCGAATATACAAACATTTTCAAAATCCTTAGAATATTGCAAAAATTATAACAAAATCAAAAATTGAAACTTTTTTCAAAAAGCCAAAAATATTTCAAAAATTATAATTAAACCAGAAATTTAAACTTTTTCAATGTTATAAAAATATTTAAAAAGTTATTACAAAATCAAAAATTCAAACTTTTTCCAAAATCCTCAAAATATTGCAAAAATTATAACAAAATCAAAAATATAAACTTTTTCAAAATAAAAAACATTGCAAAAATTATAAAAAATCAATAATTGAAACTTTTTATCAAAATTCCAAAATTATTCTAAAAATTATAATAAAATCAAAAATTGGTACAATCCTATTTTATCGCCATTAACAAAAAGTTGATTTTTTTTGATAAATAGAAAGTTTAATTTTACCTTGGTCCCCCTTTGATTATTTTTTAGTTTTTTAAAATAAATATTAAACAAATTGATTAGAACGTATATTCTAAGATCCGAGTATAGAACAACCTTCACCGAACTGGTTAATGGATGAAAGGCATTTTATATTAAATTAAATAAAAATATGTTAATAAATATATTGCAAGTGGGTTGACTAAAAAATTTTGGTCCAGAATATGATTAATTAGAAATTTAAAATTAATTTTTTTTTAAACATTTCACCGTTTCGGTTAATAGACAAATGACATACCAATCAAAAGTATGAAGCGTTTAGAATATGCAAACGATAGGTTGTCTATTTTTTTCCCGTCATAACTTTGGGTAGGCAGGTATAAAGAGGTAGATCGATATTAGTAATTTGCACCGGTCTGGTTAATGAATAAACTTTATGTCAAAATCTTATATATTAATACGCTAGAAAAAAACTTTGTGGAGCCTAAGGCTTTTTTATTCGCTGATGGATTCATTTCAAATTTTCACAGCTAACTGATATTAGTGTAACCTATATTCGGATTCGGATTCACACAAATCGGATCATAAATAAAAAATTTATTATATACGGAAAACTTTTTATATACATATGTATTATAAGTTTACATACATACAAAAACGAAATTAAAAATTTATTTTATTTTTTTATATTTTCTTTTTTATATATTAGCGAACAACGAACAACAAAAACGAAACTTTTTTTTCTCATTCATTTCAGTCGTCTTTTGTCTTTGAACAAAGGACGGTTTTCGAGTCGTCGGAATAAAAGAGATTATATGCGTAATATGCGTAATAATGTTGATTTTATGAATGATATTTTATGAATGATATTTATGATGATATTTTATTAATGATATTTTCTTTTTTATATATTAGCTATCGAACAACGAACAACAAAAACGAAACTTAAAAATTTATTTTCTTTTTTAAATCATTCATTTCAGTCGTCTTTTGTCTTTGAACAAGGACGGTTTTCGATATTATTTCGATTATTTTGTTTATTGATATAAAGATATTTGATAATTGATATAAAGATATTTGATATTGATATAAAGATATTTTGTTTGATATTTAATTTATTTGATATTGATATTATTTGATACTTTTGATATTTTATTTATTTGATATTTTTGATATATTGATATATTTATTTATTTCGATGCCAAGACCACGTCGTAAACGTTTGGATGTGAGTGGTACATCGAGTCGTCGGAATAAAAGAGATTATATGCGTAATATGCGTAATAATGTTGATTTTATGAATGATGAAATGAATGGTAATAATGATGGAATGAATTCTGAAGCTGATGTTGTTGTGAATGATGAAGTGAATGTTGATGATATGAATGGTGTCATGAACGGTGTCATGAATGGTGTCATGAATGTTGCGAATGAAGAAATGAATCATGATTTAGAATTGAATGTGGTGAATGATGAAATTCCCTTTGTAATTTTGAGAGATTCGTTCAAGTGTGCTTTGAATGTGATTCCAGGTAACTTTGATTCGTATGTTTGTGGTGCTTTGGATATGAGTTGTCGTTTTTGTCCTGCCAAACATTTTGCAAGAGAAGTTACTTCAATTCTCTAATATTTTCGAAGGATTGAATTCAAATTATAATGCTATAAAAAAACGTTCTAAAATTTTTCTTTCAAATATTCGTTCCTATAATTCTGCATTTGCAATGATCAGTTCTGAATATAATCTAGCGGATTCTACTGCACGTGGTATTTATCATTTTAAAATTCATAGTATTTTTTATCATCGTACTGGTGCTTTAATTCCTGCTTATGGTCGACGTCCAATGTATGCACAATTATATTTTTACTAGGAGGGCCCGGCGTGCTTCGCTACGCTTATAAATAAAGTTTTTGCGTAGACCACGCTTATAAATAAAGTTTTTGCGTAGACATTTTGTTGACGTAGAAGCAATGATTTCAAAAAGTGGTAATGAGAAATGCTAGCATATAATTTTTAATTTTTCTTTTTAAATATATGAATGATAAATAATCAGAACTCTAGCTGATCAGTTCGGATATATGACAAATTAGCGATCAAATAAGTTTTCAAGTAAGCTTATTTGATCTCTAACTTATTTGATCGCTAATTTGTCATATATCCGAACTGATCAGCTAGAGTTCTGATTATTTATCATTCATATATTTAAAAAGAAAAATTAAAAATTATATGCTAGCATTTCTCATTACCACTTTTTGAAATCATTGCTTCTACGTCAACAAAATGTTTACGCAAAAACTTTATTTATAAGCGTGGTCTACGCAAAAACTTTATTTATAAGCGTAGCGAAGCACGCCGGGCCCTCCTTGTAAAGATTATTTTATTATAAACACCGTGATATAGGGTTGTCCGCAAAAAATCATTCCTGAATTACGGTTGTCGAGTTTTAAAAAGTGCAATATTCCTACGAGTGAATACGTGCGACAGAGAGGTTCCAGCAAACTTTTTGTCTGTGTAAATAAAAAGGATAGCGATAGACTCGTAAATGCCGCGAATTATTTTGGAACGGCTTGCCACAACATCCAGAATTGAATTGAAAAATATGGAGGGGCTGAAATCTCACAGCTCTGAGATATCAAGACTTCAGTGCAGCTTCAGTTGAACCATAATCATTTTCAAAGGCTTCGCGATCACTAGCTGCTGTTTCATCTGCACCTTCAAGTTTGGTTTGAACTGCATCATACTTGTCATAAACAAGTTGGATGCGTCGCAATAATGATTCACAATGTCCCACAGAACTTGCGGTATTTGCTTGATTTTTAAAATTTGTGACTTGACCCTTGTAAGCCGACCGCTACTTCTTCAAAAGTTCTATTTTAGCCACGTCAACCATTGAACATAAAATATGACACCACTAAATTATAACTTCCACGTACGACAAGATAGTAATGGCTGATAAGATAATACGTATTTGAGATAAATCAAATTAACTTAATTCAATTGTTTTGACTTGACTCCGACAAGGTATAGTTAAGTTTATTATGTAACAGTTAATTTATAATATAATCGAATAATATTAAATTTTGAACCTTTAGAATTAAATTCTTTCTTGGTTTTAAACTACAAAATGAATGTTACCTGGAATTCCTTATTGCTTTTCTTACTTGGATAATAGATTCCTATGCTGAGCAGCTGACAGGATGATTTTTGACTTATAGGTGATTTGTATCTAGATTTCTAATATCCGCTTCTCAATTCGGTTTTCGTAAATCTAGAATCCTCAGATCCGGTTCGAAGGACCAAAATGTTGGTGGATCTTCCACCTTATTAGCTAAATGCCTTGGGTGCGACACTATATAACTAATAATATTGAACACTAAGTGGACTGTATATTAATAAAAGAGAAAAATTAGTTAATCGAATTATTTTTAATTTCAATTTTATAATTTCAATTTTGATATTAAATTAATTAAAAGATTAATTTGCCGGACTTCAATGATTGATCTGACGAGATATAGTTGAAGAATCTTCACTGGAAAATATGACGAATTGACGATGTATACTTGAAGAATCTTCACTTAATAATATGACGGTATGACAGTATATAGTTGAAATCTTTGCTGGATAATATGACGATATGACGATATATAAATTGAGAACTTCAATGTATTAGTATGACGATATGAAGGTATATAGTTGCAATCTTTACTGGATAATATGACGATATGACGAGATATAAATTGAGAACTTCAATATATTAGTATGACGATATATAGTTGAAATCTTTGCTGGTATGACGGTATATGAGTTGACGATATGACGATATATTAGTTGAGAACTTCACTATATTGGTATGATGATTTGACTGTATATGGTTGAAGACTCTGTACTGGAAACTATGACGAATTTGACGATGTAAATTATATGACGATTTGACGATGTATAGTTGAAGAATCTGTACTAGATACTATGACGAATTAATGATATAAATGTAAGAACTTCACTATTTAAATATGACGAATTGACGATGTATAGTTGAAGAATTTTTGCTGGATAATATGACGAATTGACGATATAAATGACGAATTGACGATATAAATGTAAGAACTTCACTCTCTAAATATGACGATGCATAGTTGAAGACCCCCTTTACTGGGTAATATGACGAATTGACGATATAAATGACGAATTGACGATATAAATGTAAGAACTTCACTATCTAAATATGACGAATTGACGATGCATAGTTGAAGAACCTTTACTGGATAAGATGACGAATTGACGATATAAATGACGAATTGACGATATAAATGTAAGAACTTCACTTTATAAATATGACGAATTGACAATGTACAGTTGAAGAACTTTTACTGGATAATATGACGAATTGACGATATAAATGACGAATTGACGATATAAATGTAAGAACTTCACTCTCTAAATATGACGATGCATAGTTGAAGACCCTCTTTACTTGGTAATATGACGAATTGACGATATAAATGACGAATTGACGATATAAATGTAAGAACTTCACTATCTAAATATGACGAATTGACGATGCATAGTTGAAGAACCTTTACTGGATAAGATGACGAATTGACGATATAAATGACGAATTGACGATATAAATGTAAGAACTTCACTTTATAAATATGACGAATTGACGATGTACAGTTGAAGAACTTTTACTGGATAATATGACGAATTGACGATATAAATGACGAATTGACGATATAAATGTAAGAACTTCACTATCTAAATATGACGAATTGACGATGCATAGTTGAAGAACCTTTACTGGATAATATGACGAATTGACGATATAAATGACGAATTGACAATATAAATGTAAGAACTTCACTATCTAAATATGACGAATTGACGATGCATAGTTGAAGAACCTTTACTGGATAAGATGACGAATTGACGATATAAATGACGAATTGACGATATAAATGTAAGAACTTCACTATCTTACTATGACGAATTGACGATGCATAGTTGAAGAACCTTTACTGGATAATATGACGAATTGACGATATAAATGACGAATTGACGATATAAATGACGAATTGACGATATAAATGTAAGAACTTCACTATAAAATATGACGAATTGACGATGTATAGTTGAAGAATCTTTGCTAGCTAATATGACGATTTGACGATATATAAATATGAAAACTTCACTATATTTGCATGACGAATTGACGGTGTATAGTTGAAGAATTTTTGCTAGCTAATATGACGATTTGACGATATGAGGATACAAATTTTGAAAACTTCACTGTATTTGCATGACGAATTGACGGTGTATAGTTGAAAAATTTTTGCTAGCTAATATGACGATTTTACGATATATAAATATGAAAACTTCACTATATTTGCATGACGAATTGACGGTGTATAGTTGAAGAATTTTTGCTAGCTAATATGACGATATGAAGATATATAAATTTGAAAACTTCACTATATTTGTATGACGAATTGACGGTGTATAGTTGAAGAATTTTTGCTAGCTTATATGACGATATGACGATGTATAAACATGAAAACTTCACTATATTTGCATGACGAATTGACGGTGTATAGTTGAAGAATTTTTGCTAGCTTATATGACGATATGAAGATATATAAATTTGAAAACAACACTATATTGGTCTGACAATATATATATTTGAAAACAACACTATATTTGTATGATGATATATAAATTTGAAAACAACACTATATTTGTATGACGATATATAAATTTGAAACCAATACTATATTAATATTTATATTTCCAGTTAACCATTAACATTTCATAACACTTATAAACACTATATTCACCTATTTCCAGCGTTGTCTTCTTTGTGGCTGATGTTGTCATCTCGATGGTTGATGAAGGTAAGAGAAATATCTTCTCAAATTCTTCCAATTTATACCATTTTGCAATGCAAAAAAACTCATTGTCATCTGACACATCGATTATTTTTGACGAGCGTCATCTATATTCCATAATTTGAAGTTTTGTGAAATAACGACGTAGCGTTTATATGAGTAGGAAATTGTGAAATAACGACGTTGCGTTTATATGGGTAGGAAATTGTTGTGCGTTGTTTTGTGTTTGTAATAATAAAAGTTTTTTTTTTGTTGTTGTTTTGTTTTGTGATTTGGCGTAAACAATACTAGTGACATGGAACGTTCTTGTTCCTTAAATGTTTTTTTAACTACTAACTTACCCAGGTAACACAATAGGTGGATTTTAGCATAGATATAGGTTGATATTATCTGTACAAATTTTTAGTGAACATTCTCATTTAACCTAAATTTATGTATAATAAAAGGCTAAATTTAACCTAAGTGTCGTACTTTTTCCATAAAAATATTGGTTAAATTTTCATGTAATTTTTATGTAATATGCTGGCTAATATGTGATTAAGTTTAACTATAATTTAACCAAATTTTAAGTTAAATAAGTGCAAATGTTATGTTATATTTTAGCTAATTATTAGTTAAATTTAACTTGTTTGTTACACATGCAAACCACAAAATGCATGCTCCGAAATGCCCTCATGATCACATAAGCTTACTTTATAGTATACTACAAACTATTATTATATTTTCAATAATTAATGTTTTTATCGAATACCGAAAAGAAAATTGAAAATTAAAGCATTCAGTTTATAAAAAAATAAATATTTAATTGTATTTTTAAGGGGTGTTCTCATTATTTTTTCCTGTTTCTTTTTTATGTATAAAAAAGATCGAACCTTTCTTTACACTTGAACATTTAAATCCATTCAAAAATACGCTCCAAAGTATGTATAAAAATGTTTATTTGAAGTCGGTTTTGAAATTGTCATAAAAACCTATTTTGTCCTTAAATGCATTAGTTTGGGAGATAGATCATATCGTTTCCATAATTCCTAGCCATAAAATTATTTACCTGTTATTTAAGTTAAATTTTGTCAGGTATTTCATGAAATAACTTCAATTTATCCTAAATTTTTTCACGTATTTTATTTAATACATGTAAATTATCTAGCTATTAAGTGGAAAATTGATCATATAATTCTTATCTAGAATACATTTAATAGCTACAACATCTGAATTTGGCAGAGTTAATTCATGTATATTTCATGTAACAGCTGAATACAAAACTAAGCAAGTGCAAAATATATGTAATTTTACTGTACCAAAGTCAGATATTGTAGTTATTACATGTTTTTTTTCATGAGAATTACATGTAATTGAACCATCCATTTTTCTTTAACCTTACTTTATTATCGGGCTGTCATTCTACCATAAATAAGCTTAAAATTAATATTATAAGAAACAAAGTTTTTTAAAAAATGAATGAAAAAGCCTTATTCTTAACCTTATTCTTGTTTACTGAGTTTTATTATTTTTTACTATATACGCATTTTGAAAGCTAAATTTTAAAGTAAGATACATTCCATATTTGCATTACTATTAGATACCGGTGGTTTAATAAAAACCCATTTTTAAAAATTAATAATCTAACTACAGAAAATTATAAAATATAAAGCAAAATGAATGAATCTAATAAAACAATAAAACAATATCCTTCAGTCATAAATATAGTTTAGGTGATTTATTTATTATATGTTGTTCGGTGGTCTTTTAATTATTAGGTTAAATAAATTAGATTTTATGTTTCCTTCTTTATTGTTAATCAGGTTCAACAGTTCATTGTTCATCCAATGATAGATTTTCAATCCCAGCCTTGTTCAACAATTTCAGTGGTTGTGACAACGCTATTAAAAAAATCTTGTTTTGCAAAGCCCATTGCCTCAGTTCGTTCAACAGATCTATTTTAGTTTGAGCGTTATGCTCATATTCCAGGTGTTCGCGTATCAATTCCTCAGCAATATCTGCTTCTGATAATAACAATTCAGCATTTTCACCAACGTGGGATGTACAATCTGGCATATCATCGTCACGCTCTACATTTTCATCACAAGTAACACTAACGGGGATGGTTTTTTCGATCATAGCATTTTCTGCTGGCAAATAATTTTCAAAAATGGCATTCAGGTGTTGTGGCGGTGGCCAATCCATTTCTTCATCCGTTGACACATTTGATGCATCAAATCTTGCTTCAAATTCGGCCGCTCTCTTCCGCCGCATTATGTGGTATCGACCGTTTTTCAGAGGTATTTTTTACTATTTAGAACAACGTTAGTGAGAGAAATATATAATAAAGACTGTATTTTTTTTGTTAGACTGTTGGGTGTAACATTCGACCCACTGCTTATATTCAACGCTCATGCACAAGAAATAAACTCAAGATTGAAAAACAGGAATAACGCATTAAAAGCACTAGCGGGAAGTTCATGGGGCAAAGATAAAAACACGATCATAACAACATACAAAGCAATAGGAAGACCTATTTTAAATTATGGTGCACCCATATGGACTCCCCAAGCTGCCAACACTCACTGGAATAAGTTACAAACAATACAAAATGCTGCCTTGCGAACCACAACCGGATGTCACCTGATGGCTCACCGAGATCACTTGCACGAGGAAAGTAACATATTGCCGTTCCGTGAACATAATGAAATGCTAACCAAACAATATCTATTGGCCTGTCACAGAGAGCAACATCCTTGCAATGACACCTTAACTACGATCGAACCACCTAGAGACATAAGGAAGACAGCAAGATGCTTTCTGCAAGATGTCAGAGATAGCCAGATTACTGGTGTACATATAGAACTGGCTTAAAAACACTCCACACCAAAACGGTTGAAAATACAATAAAGAACTATATTCCAAATCGTGTTTTGAATGGAAAACCACCAAAAGTAGCTGCCGAAGAGGTCCAACTGCCCCGTAGCACCAGATCCATCCTAGCTCAACTAAGATCCGGTTGGTCAGGCATTCTAAACAACTACATGAGCAGAGTTGAACCTGAAATTATTGACAAGTGTCCCGCATGTGAGGACACGCCACACGATGTAGACCACCTATTTAATTGTCCTGCAAATTTTACAAACTTGACGAAGGAAGATTTACCGCTCAAGGACAGTAGCAGAGTTCCTGAGCCTGGACATGGAGCCTGAGGATTAGCACCAAACACGTCGCTACAACAACAACATAAAGACTGTATCCGAGCGATTTGATCAATATACTGCGCACTAATAATAAATGTCATCGGAAAACGAGACTTGCTATAAATCTTTATGGATACTTATAAACACATATACTTATTATATGTATTATATGAAAAAACAGCAAAAATTTAGTTAACATTCGTTCACTAAACCAAATTAAATGCAATATTACATGTAAAACTCGACCTATTTAACTTAACAACTGTCTGAGAATTTTTTTTAAGTTTCAATGTTCCGTAGTTATGTTAATTTTAGGCTATTTAACTTATTTCATGAAATAACTGTTGCAATGTCAGCTAAATTACCGCTAGCTAAACAACAGGTAATAAGTTAAATACATGTATTAGATACACTTTTGTTACTTAAATTTTCACTTAATACATGAAATACATGTACTATCTGTATTACATGATTTTTTTTACTTAAATTTGTATACTTAATATGTTAAATTTGCCTATTAACTTATTTTTTTACACCAAAAACATATTAACTATAATTTTCGACTAAAAATACATGTACACTAATTAGCTGAAACAGTCATCTATTCCCTTTTTCCACATGTTTAACAAAACTTTTACTTAAATTTAACCAAATCCCAAAATGGTTCAAATGGTTAAATTTCACTAAGTGTGCTGGCTGGGTGTGAAATCGTCATTATTTACTGGAATGCCCCAATGAGAAGTAATTTTTCTCAAGCTAGGTCAATAATAATAACAAACAATTACCTAGGTTAATAATGACAAATTTTCTTTTATTTTTAATTGAAACGAACAAAAAAACACAAACAAATAATAATTGCATTGCTTTGTTTCGTTTTATTTGTATTAAACTAAACTTCCAGGCTACTTGATATTTTAAGATATTTAAAAAATGAAATGGAAAATGACTAATATATAAAAATCTAATGAAAGCAAATATGATAATTAGTGTTAGTAGATAAAATTCTATATATATCTCGGTTGAGAAGACTAATATAGACCTCGGCGCTACGCGCCTCAGGATCTAAAAGTTCTCGGTCAATAATAGCCTACTTCTCAACCTTGTTATATAATGTACTATTCTATAACTCAAAATAAATAAAAGAAAAAAAAAAATTTGTTTGTTGCAAATTTTGCAATTTTTGCAAAAAACTTTTGCAAAATGTCTAAAAAACGAGTTATTTATTTATAATTGTTTATAATTTAATTGACCCCTCTATCTTGTAGCTGAAGCCTCAACAAAAAATATAAGCTTTGGAACGTTTCATTCGGCTTAATAGTTTTTGCACAATTCCATTTTGCACTTAGTGTCTAAAAAAAAGTTGTTAACTTTGGGCAGGCCGCAAGGTCTGAGTTTTTATCTGGACGCAATCTGCTTGACGGCAGTCGAAAATGAAAAATGTCAGCTTTAATTAACAACTGTGTTGCTTATACCCATATTCAACATTAACAACAATTACGGCGGTTCAAAAAATTCCTTAGTAGCAAAATTAAATTTCTCAACGAATTTTCAACTTAACGAGATGCGGTTTTAAAATCTGCAAAGTGCTTTGAAAACCGAAAATTTTAAAAAATAGACTTCTCTAACATGATCTGGGACCGAGATGGCCCAACAAAACGTAAACCATATCTTTTTCCATTATTCTGTGTGCCTATATCAATTTAACAAAAATAAGGCGTGTGTTATTTTACTATTTACTAATTTGTAAGCAAACTTTTTTAATTATTGAAGACATTAAAGAATATGATATCTATATTTCTGCTATCATGATACAGATTTTATTTTATCTGTCTGATCTCTAAGTATACAAAAACACACTCATAATCGTATTGTTATTGTTTAACAATAAATTATACATAATTTATGACTTATAACATTTGCCAATAAAGTGTTTCTGAAAAGCTAACAATTTATCAACGATATATGTCCATCTATTACAATATTTATAACATATACGTAACATAAAAACCTAAAATTGAATGAAACTGTCACTAAACCCATATATTTAGCTACTTTTTACGATTATTATGATAACACAAAAATGAATGAGACGATATCAAATCTATATTTTATTTAGTTTATAAAACCACCTAGTGTGTGATAAAAAAAAGAACAAATTTTGACATGTATAAAAAGTTGACAAGTTATGAACATATTTTTTAAATAGTACTTGAAAAATATGTCAAAATATGTCTTCGACAGTTTTAAACGATTCTTTTATCGTTAACCCTATAAGAGGGTGCTAATATTTTCAGCTAGTCTCTTATGAAATTAAAATTTTTAGCTTATTTGAAAGAATACCATTTCTAGACAATTGAAAATTTTACGATTTGCCGATTCAACAAAAGATCTGAACATCAAAATCTTCAAATTCACGTTAAATCAACACAAAATGTCAACACACATTCGAAATTATTTTTATAAAATTGAAAAGACCCTTACCTGTCCTTACCGTGCACACCTTGTTTGCATAACATTCTATATTTGAATGGGTTGAAAGCTATTCTCATCACAATTTATTACATGTACATATAACAAAACATATTGTTTTGAAAAAAAAAATGCAAATGTAAAATAATATAAAATGAAACATACTCGAAACGGGAAATTTATATCATTTACATATGTTACACTTCACATCGTTTCAATAACAAGTACTTCTGTGCAAATAAACAAGCATTCATATCAATGTACATATTAATGTTTTAGGATACATTATAAAAATAATTGAATATTTTATGGTCAGTATATAACAGCAATAGTGAAAAACAATTCTATAGAAACAACTTTTTACTTCATTTTTAGTAAAATGTGTTGTGTAAGAGGAGTTACAATATGTGCAACAACAACACATCGATCCCTTTTATAAGACCTAGATCCAAGAGGCCAGAACATCATGCGTTCTGAGGAGTTGGTGGACGGTTTTTAAGCCTATATGGACTATCGATTGAAAGCACTCGGGACTACTGATTCGAACAAAGTATTCCATTGTTGTACGGATAAAGAAACATCACTGAATTTTGTCACTTTGGCAGTGAGTGATTGCGAAATTTTGGATCCCGAAGGACGTTGAGATCAAAATGTTAATTAGAAGACTGGATAGAACCGATCGACCCTTCTTCATGAAAAATCACATTCGTGCACTAGTAGTATTATTGAAAAACCAAATGAAGAAGTGGTAAGCAAAGCTACAACTGCTCTTATGGTATTAGAAAGTCTTGCGGGTAGAACTTGGACGATACCAATCATCCGGGAGCAAAAGCTTTCTTCATGTGTATACATATATGCTCAATCTGAAGTGGAATTAATATGAAGTGGAATTCTCATATTTTTAATCTGGCTAAGAATGCTGTTCAAAAGTTAGGTTTTTTGGGGCGATGTCGTAAGTTTTTCGATAGCGAACAACTTCTTTTAGTTTATAAATCTTTTATACGTCCCTGCATGGAATACTGTTCTCACATATGGGGTGGAGCTTACTTGAGTAGTCTCAACTGCCTTGATTCTGTACAGCGTAGAGCTATTAAACTCATTGGTAACCCAAGTCTTACTAACGGTCTTGATTCCTTGCAGCACAGAAGAAATGTTGCTGATTTGACTATATTTTATAAATATATTATGGATGAACGAGCTTCTGAAGAGATCAAATCGATTTTACCTAAATCAGCAAACCTTTCGCGTCACACCAGAGCAAACGTAGCAGCGCATCCCTTTACAGTTCAAATAATAGGTGTAGAACTGTAGCCTTCCAACGTGACTTTTTCAACAGAGTCTCTCATCGTTGGAATGCCTTACCTTCCTGGGTTTTCCCTGATGAATTTAATCCTCAAGGCTTTAAAGTTAACGTTCATAAATTTCTCAGAGAATCCTAATTTGCATTCCATTCTTATCCCTAGTTGGCATGGTATCTTCGGATATTCAGAGACGTTAATTTATAATTTATTATAATTAACACTAAACATGCCTAACTTTGAATAAAAAAAAAAAAAAAAAAAAATCTGAATATGCTTAAATGTTATACGTTAACCTTTCACCGTATACAATATAAATTACATACAATGACTATTACCTTAACAGTAGTCTAGTACATCGAGTATTTGCTATACAAGACCTAGATGTTTATTTCAAATACAATCTGTCTTTCAGCGATCATATTAACAAAATTATTACAAGGGCGAATTGTATTTTGGGTTTTATAATCAGAAATGCAAAAGATTTTCAAGATCCTTAAACTGTGCGAAAAATGTACTATTGCTTCGTGAGATCTATTTTGGAATATGGGTCGGTGATTTGGTCTGCATATTACGACAACCAATCTAAAAGAATTGAGAGTGTACAGAAAAAGTTTTTACGTTACGCTCTTTGTCGTTTACCGAAGAATAATCCACGAATGGTTAACCTAAAAACAAAATTAAGTACAAAAGTAAAGGAAAAAGTGGTAAATGGAACACACCTAATGTGTTCATATTTATAAGTCCTAATGTCTAGAATTTCATTAAATTTGTTTGAATTTGTTTGGTCTCAAAACTTTTATAATTTTTTACATAATCTTAATTATTTGATTGAGACTATGACAAGGGGTGAATGTTTTAGTCCTAGCAAAAGAGGGTGAAGTAGATAAACAAGTAAACGTGAAGTAAACTTCACATCTCGTGGTAATTTTTTCTGACACGTGTTGATATCTCAGAACCATGAAAAACGGCGAAGGTAAAAATTTATTCCAAAAGTAGGAAAGAAGTTCAAATTCTTTAAATTATTTTTAACTAGAAGGTACACGGCGATGTCCGTGCTTTTCAAATAAGTGGTTGGAAACTGTTTTTTGTTGAAGTCACTACTAGACTTATAATTTTTTATTGTCATTTAATTTAATTTATTTTAATAGCTTTATAAAAGTTGAAAGAAATTGTAATATTGGTATCATTTGGCAGTCAGCAAGAGCAATAAGGTTAAATAGGGCAATAAGGTTAAAAGTTAAATAAATTTACAAATGGAATTTATGTTAAAACTAAAACACACAAAAAGTTTACACAATAACGTAAAAACATTCGTTTATTTGGCGTCACAATTGCAAATGCCTTACTCTTTTTTTTTTTTTTTTTTTTTTTTTTTTTTTTTTTTTTTTTTTTTTTTAAAGAAGTATTAATATATCCAGGGATTTATTGTCCTTTATATTATATTCATATACTACACCTTATATGTTTATATTAAATATTTTCATATTTATCTATCATATTTAAATATCACAAAGTTTGTATATATACAACTCACCTTACACAAAAATGTTTAGTGAATTATAAAAAATGGTTTTTTTGTCTATTATTTTTAATTATATTTACTGTCGAAAAAGTAATAGTAAAAATTCGTACTAATAAAGAATACTCCATGCCTACAAATTATATAAAATAACTAAAAAATAATAGTAGATTCTTGTATGAGCTTAGAATGAAGGCAATTCTTCACGAGGATGAAGTTTCCCGAAACGAGCGTAGCGAGTGGAGGGAATCAACCAAGTGAAGAATTGCCATCATCCTAAGCGAATACAAGATGGTAGTTTATCCACGACTGTAAAATATTTCTTTTAATTTCCAGTTTTTATGCTAAAATTTGTATCGCCATATTGAAATAAATAAATCTAAGATAGCGAAAAACAAAACAAGTTTGTTGTTTAATTTGTTAGGGGAATATTTAATAAACTATAGAACTGTTAAAGAATTTTAATCAAATTCACTAGTTGTGGAATGAGTACAATTACAATAGAAGACATACGCATGGAAAGCATATATTCTTTAGTAGTCGTGGATAAAAACTATTATTTGGTGAGGATATATTGTAAACCTTACTTTTCATAAAATTTTAGTCTTTCTAGATCTTTTTCATGCACATTTTGATATATATAAAATGATTATTAAGTATGAAAATTATCACTTTGTTATTCATTAGTTTGTGACTAGTAATCACAGTTTCGTTTCTGTCAATATTTTATGACAGCGTTTTATATTCCACGACTCAATTTTCATAAAAATGTATGCCTTAAAGTTATGGATATTGCAATAATATTATAAAAAGTGCTTATCAGGAATAAACATTTATAATTATCTTATACAAAACTTATGACCTGCAATCATAGCTTCATTTTTATCCGTGAATAACCAGAATTTTGATATAAATGTATTTGTTTGTCATATTATACCCTAATTTTTCATGTTAATGATAATTCTGTTTAGCGAAAAAAAAAATTGATCAAAGATAGCTGAGCGAATAAAATGAAATTTGAATAAAAAGCCAAATTAAAATTTAATCAACATTTAGGCAAACCCTTAAGAAAATTGATATATATATATATATATATATATATATATATATATATATATATATATATATATATATATATATATATATATATATATATATATATATATATATATATATATATATATATATATATATATATATATATATATATATATATATATATATATATATATATATATATATATATATATATATATATATATATATTAGGGTGTCCCAAGACATAGAGCAAAAAAATTTTTTTGCAAAATTTTATACTTATTAATTTTTTCCAATCGACCTTAAAAACTTGAATTAAAAGTTTTACTGCGATTGGATGACGATAACCCGTGCCGACTTGAAGTTGAACTTTAACATACGAGCTTTTACTGCGATTATTGTGCAATTATTTGAGAAATTATTTTACTCTCATTAAATAAAATGCCAATGAATTAGAAAAAGACATTACTTCGGTCCGAAAGTCCTAAGTATTACATTCTCGAGCCAAAAATGAAATTCTTACCCCATTTATCGACGTTTTAGGACTTACTGATTCTAAAAAAAACTGTATGTCTGTCTGCCGTCACAACCGACGAAATCTAGCAAACCGCTGAAAGGGATCTCAAAAATTTTTGTTTCTAAAAATAGGATTACTCAATAGTAACAGCCAAAATGACGATGTGTTCGATAACTGTACGGGAAGTGTGTCAAAAAAATCGTCAAGTATGTCAAAACAAGGAAATATGCCTATTTTTTGCTTAAAACGTTCATTTTAAGTGATTGCGAATAGGAACATTGAATTTGGAGAAATTTTGATGGTCGGTATTGGTATGTGAAACCAAAATCTAGATTATTGCGTTATAAGTTTGTCAAAAAAATGTTGTCAAGTGTGTCAAAAGAATGATTTTCATTTTACTTAATTTTTTGGAACAATATGAAATTAATTATTTGTTTGACATGAAATGTTATCGAACATGAAATTGGACATGGAAATTTTTGATTTTGTTATAATTTTTGGAATATTTTAAAAAATTTTGAAATTTTGAAAAAAGTTTAAATTTTTGATTTTGTAATAATTTTTGGAATGTTTTTAGAACTTTAAAAAAAGTTTAAATTTTTTGTTTTATTTTAATTTTTAGAATATTTTTTGAATTTTGAAAGAACCATGAATATTTGGTTTTGTAATATTTTCTTGAAAACGCTAAATGGAGAGGTTTTTGAGTAGTTTGCTGGGTGTTTCGTCTTTTCATTTTTTTAGAAAACTATATCAAAATCCTTAACCCAGACCGAAGTCTTGATATCTCAGAGCTTGAGATTTCAGTCCCTCCATATTTTAATATTATTTTTCATTACAACAACTATTACTAAGTATATTTTCTTTTCAATGTTTGCTGTTTACAGTTCGGATATAACATCTTGTGCTTTTGTACGCAACATAACAAATATTGCCTCAATTGTCCGGGCTTATTATAGGCACTTCTTTTATTTTCACTTCAAAAAGACTTTTTTACACCAGCTCGTACATGTGATGGTTGCAAGCGAAAATAAGTTTTTCTATATTGATTTTTTTCAACGCGCACAAATACGATGTGTTTTCGAAGCAGTTATGCACTTTGTCTTGAGTTTTCAATCTAAAATAACATTCCAAACGGGTCTATAGAATTATTCAGTTTCGGCACAACAATTGTTCTTTGTTTTCGTATGAAATTTATTATATTAAAACACAATATATTATACAACAATACTATACGAGAGCTTGTCCATTTAAAGGAAGTTTTGGGTTACCTTTTAGGTATATTTTTTGTTTAGAACTACGTAGTTCGACAGACATATTTATTTTTCAAGAAAAATTCGTATAACCGACAAGACATTTAGAAATTATAAGCACATTAAAACAGGCGCGCTATAGTATGCGCGCTATAGTACACAATCAAGTATTGAAATGTTTGGGTGCAAGTCGGCACGGGTTACTGTTATTTAAATTGCATGAAATTTTATTTACAGTTGTTTTGACATAAAAGAAAAAAAATTAAAGGGTATGCGTTAAAAAAAAACAATTTTAATTTTTCTGGGACACCCTAATATATATATATATATATATATATATATATATATATATATATATATATATATATATATATATATATATATATATATATATATATATATATATATATATATATATATATATATATATATATATATATATATATATATATATATATATATATATATATATATATATATATATATATATATATATATATATACAGTAATCCCTCCGACTGCGCGGGTTTTAACTGCGCGATTCCCACTGCGCGAGATGAGTTTTCAATACTAATTTTCGCACTGCGCGATTAAAATTTCACACTGCGCGACGTTTAAAATTTTTTTTTAGAATATGTAGGTGAATTTCGTAAAATTAAAATGAAAAAAAAAAATTAAATTTCCCACATGGGTCATTCTTTTACAAATCGAACAGATTTGAACAAAATCTGACCGACGGATTTGTGATTTGGCTTAAACATTTTTTACTGGTATGATATCGAAAAAAGTATACGTGTTCGAGGATTTTTTGTTTGGAAAATAGAGGCGATCTAAATTTTGTGATTTTTGGTTTGACGACTTATTTTCAAAAATTCATTACTTCGGTTCTATTAATGATAGTAAGCTTTTGTTTTATTTTATTTTAAAGTTAAGAGATGGAATTTTAATAAAAAATATAGTCAATAAAAATTATTAGCAAATTCCTATTGTTATAAACAAATAAAATGTTAAAATCGATTTTTAGTGATTGCCCTACGTATTCTATGTTCAATTTTCAAGAAACACGAGTTTTTAACTAAGGGAGAAATTAGTTTTACTGTTAGAAATATATTAATTTATCCAGCGCGGGACAACAAAAATTTATGGAATTTTTATCTTTCCGCGCTCGATAAATTGATTTATTTCTAATGCTACTCGTACACGAGAGAGCAAAATTGCAGATGTCAGAGAGAAAGTGTCTGACTTATTGCTAAACTGTTTACAAATAGGAATTTGTTAATAATTTTTGTAGATAACAATTTTTTTTAAGTTCATCTTTTAGCTTTAAAATAAAACAGACAAAAATGTCTATCATTACCAAAACCGAAGTTATGAATCTTTGAAAATAAGTCTTCAAGCCAAAAATCACGAAATCCTCGAAATTTGGAACCGCTCCATTTTCCAACCCAAAAAAATTCTCGAGCACGCATATCTTTCTTTTCTTGGGAAATGAGAATTTGGAAATTTTTCTATATAAAAGCCTTAAAATTTCAGCCAAATCAAATATGTGTCGGTCAGAAAGATGTTCGGTTTGTAAAAGAATGACCCATATATGTAGCAATTTGCATTACATATTCAGTTTATTTTTAACTGTGTGGCTGTAACGTTCAATATAGATCAAATTCAATTTCAAGCCAGTAGAGGTAGAATATTCTAAACAAATTCTGATTATTGATATAATTTTTGTAAATTTAAGTTGTTTTTTGAAATGTTATTTATGTTAATTTATCTGTTAACTTATGAAGTGTTTTCTTTTTTAAGAGTTGTTGAAGTAATACATGTTTTTCAGGCTGTATATATTCATCTTGGTTTAATTATAACTTTAAATTAATTTTTTTTTTCAATTTTTTTCAAAATTTGGAACCGAACCCCCCATTATCATACAAAATAGGGTTCACATTGCGCGGTTTTGTACTGCGCGCTGTTTTTCTGGAACGGAACTACCGCGCAGTCGGAGGGATTACTGTATATATATATATATATATATATATATATATATATATATATATATATATATATATATATATATATATATATATATATATATATATTAATTAGAAAGAAACTAAATTAAATTTTATAATTTGGGCTCCGAGGTGCATTAGTAACTATCAACGTGCTTCTACTGACAAAATTTTAGACTCGTATGTGATGTAGATTTCTCTGGAAAGCGCACACAGACAGACAAACACTTAATGTTTTATTATTATAGAAGATAATATTCTTTTTTGCACAATCAGGCGATTTTGCATGTTTGCTGATTCGTAAATAAACATGGTAAGTTTCGTTTACAAATCACAGGTCAGTAAGTAATTACTTACCAATCATGTAGGCGGTAAGTAATTACCTCCCGGTAAGGGAGAACCCCGAGTGTGAGTAGAAACGATTTTTATTTAAATAATTATGTAGGGCAATTTACTAACTTTAAACTTTAAATAATATTCTTTTAAAAATATTGCAAATTAATATTCTTTTAAAAAATATTCATATATAATATCACGAGTCGTCAAATAATAGTCGATTATTTTTCATAATCATTATTACGAATGTCATTTGAGGTCCCGCGTGCGCGTAGCGCACGAAGGAAATTTTTAACCTCAAATGGCATGAGTGGTAATGTTGAAAAATAATCGACTAATAATTTGGTGACGAGTTGTATTTAGCAGACAATTTAACGAACAAAAATAGTAACATTATTTCATACAACATAATCATACATAATAAAATATTATTTCATCTTAGTAGGCGCATAAATGTTATAAATTTGTAATTTATTTTTGATAAATAAACATAAACATGCAATCATTTATGAATGAAAACGGACATTTTTACTATTTGCAAATTGCATTTTCACATAATTTTGTATGTGAAGTTTTGTTTTAAATTAATATATTAAGTAGGCCGAAAATATTCGAAAATATTCGCTGTTCCTTCCCACAAGAGAAAAATAATCGAAACAATTCGTTTTGATTTGTTAAAAAATAGTAAATGAAGCGTTTTTATTGGACCTTATCGAAACTTTATTTAGTGAGTTGAATTGTCGATGAAAGTTTTGTTGCAAAGCTACAAAAAACCTATAGAAATATGATGAAAAGCAGAGCTTACTATTTTGAAATGAAATCTTAAGAAATTTTCTTTAAAACATTAAAACTTAAAAATGATTTTTATTATGTAAATAATTTCAATTGAATTTTTATTGATCGTGCAAAATATGCAATAAGCATTTTGGACATTAAGAGTATTACCGATTTCAGATATATTAGAGATCTCGACCTCGTCTCGATCTCAAAACATATATCCTCAATCGGTAAAACGCCCTTACTGCCCTTAATACTTAAATAACTATTTTATACTAATATCTTACCATTTTATTAGAACTTTTCTAAATTTTTGAGTTTTATGGGCGTATTAATTTTTTAATTTTTCCATTCAGTTAAGCCCAACAGAATTCACATTCACATACAACAGAAACAGAAACCGAATTTCATACAAATTTGACAGATGAAAATTCGGCTTCTATAAAATTTGTATGGAATTCTGTTTCTGAAAGACGAAAGTTTTAACACAAATAAATTAAAACTACACGAAATGGTTTTAAAACTACCCAATTTGAACTGACGTGTCTCGGAAAAAAATTACCAACATTTAACCATCAATTTTTGATTATTTTTCATGAGTTAACAAGACGAAAACTGCATAAACTTCGTATACCTGTACGCATACTTGTATTTTTTTCTATCTAAAAACCGTTTTCAAATAGAACATTTTGATATTAATTTTGCTTCAAAAGATTACTCTTCGACTGTCAACATGTTTGATTGAATATTGAGGTTTGCTTAATATCCTTTTAGGAAAATTTCATCCCTTTGCTGTCTCGAATGTTTTGTTGAAAATTATAATTTTTATAATAACGTTCCATCTTCGTCACCAGTGAAATCGTCAATCGCTAATAAGAGGGAATTGTGTACCAAATATTCATCAACATTTTTTCTTATATTCATATTCATATTATTACACATAAGAAAGATCCTTCATCCAATTATGTTTCGTATCACCATTTCAAACCCATATCTTATAAGAGCCCATAACATCATCATAGATCAATAACAATTTCCTTATTCCTAGAAAAATATGTTGTTTTCATGAACAAATTTCACAGAACTATTTCTTTTAATTGTAGAAAAAAGGTTTGGGAAACCGAATGTAAAAACATTTCTAACATTTTCAGGCACACTTACAATATTTTCGTTATCCCTAAAGAAAATGTTTTTCCATTTTTTTTTGTGTTAAATTTATACTTTCAGTCTCTGATATGTTTATTTATTTTTTTGTTTGACATAATACAGTTGTGGAATATGAAATTTGTTCATCAAAAAATAAACGAAACAAAAAAAAAAAACATCTCAACAATGATGATTTGGATTTCGTGACAATTTTTAAGATGACAACATTTTGTTGAAACGATGTCTACAGACAAAATAAAAAAGTTAAAATTCTGAAAGAAATTCGAAAGATAAGTGGTTAAGATTTAAAATGAAAGAATGTCATAAACAAGTATATTTTGAGCTTAGTTTAGAGATCATCATATCTCTGTACTTTATTATATTTTCCATTAAATATCTTCTATAGGATGAGAAAAGTAATAAAAGTTGTGACCTTTAAATGGTAAAGTTGAGAAATAGAACTAGTGAGATTAGTGTTTTACTTTACTCTAAAACGTTTCATAAGATTCTAGCGCTTGATAAAGTCATTAGAAAAATCAATTTAAATTGACCACAATTTTCTATTTACTTCTTTGTAATTAATTTGACTGCTTAATTAAGGTTAATAGCTAATTAGAAAAAAGTACTGAAAGTGGGACGATAACAATCACGATAAGCTACACACACCAAACTCTAAAGGGCAATTAAGTTTTAAGTATAAATTATTTAAGTATTAAACTTTTTTTTATATATATTAAAAAATTGTATCACGTATCAAGTTAACCAAATTACAGGCAAAAACAGAAAATCAATTAAAAATTTTAGTTCTTCATTATGCAAATTATAATATATGTATCTTATCCTAATTGAAACTCATAATTAACGCCAAAATCTTAATCCATCAGAATATTCTATCTCTATCATTATTCACGTCAAAATGAAAAACTTTTATTAATTTATTCAACCAGATAATAGAAAATTAGTTTTGATATTAACTCAATATTTATGTTTCTTAATGTTCGTATTAATTAACTACAAAATAGAATTTCATCGTTTAAAAAACAAGCTTATATAAAAAAAGCTTTCAATCAGAAAGAAAAACTTTAGCGATTAGTTTTTATCGTATCGATTGGAAAAATGAAAAATTAGTGACAATATTTATGAAATTTTTTTGCCTTAGTTTTATTTTAATTTAACCCAATGAAATTCTCTAAAATGTAATGACATCATTCAATTTCACCAATAACATTTGAATTATACTAATAACAAATAGTTATACGTCTGGCCTACTGGGATATTAAAAATTATCAATTGTAATTTCCCAAGGGCGGTGATAATTCGAAATAATTTTTTGCCAAAAATTTCGAAAGCAAGTATATTGATGAATACAGGAGGCCGTAGGCCGAGGGCTATTATCAATACCACTTGCTTGAGGAATTTTTCAAAAAATTATGAGAATTTATCAACGGACGAGGGGAATTCGTTTAGAAAATGTTATGTCATTTTTCAATTATTTATATATTTTTTATGAATTATACGTTGGCCTACTGTGATATCACTTAATTATTTCAAAATTAGGCTGAACATTTTTTGCCATAGTTTTATTTTAATTTAAACCAATGAAATTCTCTAAAATATAATGACATCATTCAATTTCACCAATAAAATTTGAATTATACTAATAACAAATATTTATACGTCTGGCCTACTGGGATATTATTAATTTTCAATCTAATTTCGAAATAATTAACTGATATCACAGTAGGCCAACGTATAATTCATAAAAAATATATAAATAATTGAAAAATGACAAAAAATTTTCTAAACGAATTCCCTCCCGTCGTCCGTTGATAAATTCTCATAATTTTTTGAAAAATTCCTCAAGCAAGTGGTATTGATAAAAGCCCTGGGCCTACGGCCTCGTGCTTTTATCAATATACTTGCTTTCGAAATTTTTGGCAAAAAATTATTTCGAATTATCACCGCCCTTGGGAAATTACAACTGATAATTTTTTCTCTTGAACTTTTGTGTTTGTCTTTTTTGTAACATACATATTGGTTTAAGCCGGGCATTCACATACAACAGAAACAGAAACAGAAACTGAAACTGAAAAGTATTCAAAATTCAAAACTCTATTATCAAAATTTAAAAGAATAATTAATATTATGTGACAGTGTCTGGTCATGTGACACTTCCTGGAACAGAAACAATTAAATTTTAATTGTTTCTGTTTCAGACAAAACAGACGATTTTTCAGTTTCTAAATTCGGTTTCTGTTTCAGTTGCTGTCAAATTTGTATGAAATTCAGTTTCTGTTTCTGCTTCTATTGTATGTGAATGCACGGCTTAAGAGCAAAACAAACGGTATACATGTTACACTTTAGTTTTATATTACTTTGCAACTACCACCATTTTTACTTAAACACATATTTTATTATTTATTTTAAAAATGATGTTCATTGTGGGGAAATATTATAAATTAAATAAACTTAATTATGGTTGAAGAAAATATGAAAATTGTATTCAAGAAACTTAATAAGAAAAACAGAAAAAGGATATAACGAGAATTCAAAGAAACCTTTAATTTGACATTGTGACGAAGGGAATTTTGTTCACATTATTTTTAAGCTAAAAACTTTTTATCTCCCCTTCGCCGTAATTTTCCTAATTCCAGAAAATATTTACTTTTCTTCATCACATCATATCTATTTTCTTTTCCCACAGTTTCCCATGTTTCGTTTTTGCAAATTATGCAAAAACATCATTAAATTAAAATCGTAATTAAATTTCGTTTATGTCTGAGATTCAGTTTTCTGAAATCAGATATTTTATTTTTCTGGAATTCAACGTTTTTGTCCACGAATGGCTTTTAAGCCGTGAGATTTTTTTCTTTGAGATCCACGTTTGGAAAAAACAAACGAAGATCGGGATACTCGGATTATAACTTCTGACCAGTATGGTCCGGAGGATTTTCGCGTTTCTTTTGTTTTCAGGGAATCAAGGTTGCACTGCTAAACGTTACAACATAATTATTCAAACAGCTTCTAGAGTTTTTTTTGTATTAAAAAGTGTTGTGTAATAGAATTACAATATGTGTCACAACAACACATAGAAAGTTTTTAAGACCTATGGGTCCTACAACAATATGCTTTCGGTGTTGATGAACGTGATCTTATCTTATCAAGGAAATGATAATTTAACAACGAAAAAGCCTACCACATACTAAATTCTGATATTGACCAATATTTCATAATAAGGCGGAGAAAATTTTAAAAATTTACTGGAACAAAACTTCAATGGCGCATTACTTCAAGCAAGCAAAAGTGCGCCCTCATTAAGAAATGCTACATAGCTAAGTGATATCTCACTGCTATTACCAGTGGTATGTGATAGTTCACTCGTATGTCAACAGCAGGGACTTGAGAACACGAGATTGTCATATACTCGTAGATCAAAAATTAAAAAAAATTTAAAAATCCACAAAAACTGATCTTTCATGCGATATTGCAAGCTTAGATCATTGAATGTATATGACCTTGTTACAAAGATTGTTATTATCAATGCATCCTCTTTATTAAATCCACACGTTGAACCCATTTTCCTGCTGTAGTATATATCAGCCCTTAACATGTGCTATATCTATATTTTTATCTACATATATTTCTATAATGTTTATACGTCATTCGCCAAGATTTATGATGTGATTTGTGCCATTTTGTTTTGATGTTTTTATTTCCAAAATAAATTCAAAAAGTTGCTGCAAGGAACCTCTGGTTATCCGCGTATGCCAAATTAATTGAAGTTAGCTTTGCCATACAAAAAAAAATATTTGCAAAATATGTTGACATTCTTAGACATCGTGTAAAAATTTTAAAAAAATATCTTGGCAGGAAGTTCTCGATATTCACGTACACAATTAGGCAAAATAAGACGATTACAAAAAAACTGGTCAACATAGGCAAAACGTGACGGTCTTAATACCGTTATTCGATTAATCTCAAACTTTTGATAACTCTATATAAGTTGTACAACATGCTAACTAAGACAGATTACCTTCATAAGTTCCCATATGTCAGTTCAACTTTTCTTTGTTTCATGTATAGTAATGTACGCAAAGGGGTCAGCGTACGGTAATAAGCGTTTAGCTAAAGCATGGCTTATGTGTGTGTCTTTGCTCGTTTACCAGTACAAGCTACTCAGTACACCAATTCGTTAGTAGCCGCCAGTAACTGAAATATATTTAAAGGGTTAAAGCTCATAATCCCGAATAGGATACGCTTAAGGTTAACACTCTTTTCCCGAAATAAAAACATATCATGCACAGAAATTAAAATAAATTTTTATCTGGGGGTATACAAGAACGAATCCGATTATGAAATAAAATTTAAGATGAAAACACGTTTATTTTAAAAAATTTTGTGGATTTGTTTATGTGTGCCCTAATTTTCCCTGTTAGCTGCCAAAAAAACATTATTTTTCGAGGTAATTGAAAAAAATAGTTAATGGTACAAGTTTTGTATTTTTATGACTTTAGGTTAAATAAAACCTTGAATAGTTAAGTGTAGCATGGAGTCGCATGAAAGGATCAGGCTTTATTGCTTTGTAAATATCGTATAATTTTTAAACAACGGGTGTTACAACCTCGTTTACTCCAGTCCCTGCTGTGAGATATCACATACCACTGGTAATAACAGTAGATAACACTATTCAAGGTGATATCTTAGGGGTTCTGGCGGAGGAACAGTATTCAGTCAACGGTAGCACCCCCAATCTTAGCTGTGGAATATTCATTGATGATAGCATGCTATTCCTTGCTTGAAGAACCGAGCCTTCATATATGACTTTAAAATTTGGGGTTTAATCATTGAGAAAGATAGTGCGTCACATGAGCATTCAATGTGCCACTAGCTGGATTATTGGCAGTCCTATTCAAGTTTTGTTTGTGCAAACTTTTAAAGCAAATTTGTTTTTCCCATTTTATCTTATTTTTATTTTCTCTATCCAATCATGAAGTATTCACCTATGTCATATTTATATGTGATAAGATTTATTGTTTAGTTATCCATTATATAACAGAAAATATAAAAACAAACAAAAAAAATTAGTTGCGTCCATCAACACCTTATATTTTAGAACGCATGCTGTTTTTATGTAGGGGTAAGCAAAAGGGTAGCGAAAATCCGAAATTCTACGTCCACGCCGTGCTACCTGGGTAACGCTAACAGAATTAGGTTGGTGTAGTTGAGAGAGGCAGAGTAAATACTGCTTATACTCAATGATTCTGCACCATGGCGAGTCATTGGCGCCATAAAACCAATGCAACTCAAACGTCTGTTCTCCATGTTAGGGGCGGCTTGGAGCGGGCGTCTGTCTTGGATCAAGCGGCTCGCTATATAAATGTGTAGAAAGCGTCTGTTCTCCATGTTAGGGGCGGCTTTCAGCGGGCGTCTGACTTGGATCAAGCGGTTCGCTATATAAACGTGTAAAAAGGTTGTTTCTGGTGACCTTAAGATACAGAACGAACCCATTCACGAAAATTTGGGCTGGGCGAAGGGCTAACACCCCATTTCCGTAAAAAAATTATTGTCATGAATTCTGTACACAGGCCTCGGAATATCTCGGAATCATTATTCGAACGACCTCGGAAACTGTACCCGGACTACGATTTAAAAATGGGAACCTGGAACGTGCTAAGCCTTAGAAGACCAGGAGATCTCCTAAAACTCACACAACAAGTCGAGAGCTACACACTAGATATAGTGGCATTACAAGAACTAAGATGGCCAGGTAGTGGAATCCATGAAACAGCGAAAGGATACACTCTTTATTATTGCGGTCATCAAAACGGAGGAGAATTTGGAGTTGGCTTTCTTATACACCGTCGCGTGAATCAGCATGTTATCGACTTCTGCCCAATTAATATGCGGCTATGCACACTGAGAATCCGCACGCAAAAATTCAATGTAACGATCGTCAATGTTCATGCACCTACTGAAGATAAAGCAGATGATATTAAAGACCTGTTCTTCCTAGAACTCGAAGATTTCATCAATAAAATCCCGCGGCACGATATAAAAATCGTGGTAGGTGACTTTAATGCTCAAATCGGTAGGATTGCAGAACTTAAAACACATATCGGCCCTAACAGCTTGCATCATACCAGCAACAATAATGGCTTTCGCGCAGCTGAGCTGGCTATGATGTATGATCTAGTAATTTCCAGCACTTTCTTCCCTCACAAGAGAATCCACAAGGCAACGTGGAAATCAAATGACGGAAGAACGGAAAATCAAATCGATCACGTCATGATTTCTAAGAGACACTCCACAAGTGTAACTGACGTTCGATCATACAGAGGTGCTGATATGGACACTGATCATATGCTTGTCATCTTTAAGTACAAGTGCAAATTATCATCTACATTTAATAGACAAGCAAAAAAGACCGTGCGCTGGAACGTCGATGCATTTAAACATCCGGAAACGCTGAACAGATATCAGGAAATTGTAACGCAAAGCATAGAAGAGCATGACATCTCTTCTGAGATGCCATTTAATATACAAGAAGAATGGCAAACGCTTCAATCAACCATTATAGCCGCAGCACAAACTACAATCGGAAAGCGGCCACCAAAATCACACAACGAATGGTTCGACGACGAGTGCCGCCAATCCGTTGAACATAAACAAAAACTGCGAGAAAAATGGTTAACAAGGAACACCCGAAGCTCCCAAGCTGATTATCTATGCGCCAGGAAAGTCTCAGCAAAACTTCTACGTAAAAAGAAACGCGAACACATGAAGAGCTGCATTGAAGACATCAACCAACATGCGGCCAGCGGAAATTCAAAAGAGTGCTTTGCCAATGCACGGAATCTGACAAAAGATTTCCACCCAAGATCTACAGCCATCAAAAATGAAAATAATGAACTTACAACAAGTGAACGTGATGTGCTGGCAGTGTGGCGATCCCACTTTCAAGACCTATTGAATAGGACGAATGAAGTTCATCCTATTCGAGCAATTGCTCCATCAACTGAGGAGATTTTTGTCCCTTACCCAGCAATAGAGGAAGTGGAAGCTGCAATTAAAAAACTGAAAAATGGCAAATCACCAGATTTCGATGGAATTCCCGCAGAACTTTTGAAAAATGGAGGAGCAGCTCTGGTCTCACGTATATACGATCTGATTCTTGCAATCTGGGACCAAGAAGAACTACCTGCTGAATGGAAAACAGCTCTCATTGTTCCGCTACATAAGAAAGGTGACCGTCTAAAGTGTGAAAATTATCGTGGCATCGCACTGTTGAACACTGCATATAAAATACTAGCTAATGTTGTACTTGCTCGACTCATCCCGTTCGCCGAATCTATCATCGGTGACTATCAGTGTGGTTTTCGTCCCAACCGCTCAACCACAGATCAATGTTTTACATTAAGGATGATTCTGGAAAAATGTTGGGAGTACAACATCAGCATTCACCAGCTCTACGTTGATTTCAGGCAAGCATATGATAGTATCATCCGCGACAACCTCTGGTCCGCACTCATATGCCTTGGTATCCCAGAGAAACTTGTTTCTCTGTGCAAACTCACAACATCGGGATCAAATTGTAGAATAGTAATCGAAGGGTCAGTTTCTGATCCTTTCGATATAACATCAGGTGTTCGACAAGGTGATGCACTCGCGCCTGTACTGTTTAATTTGGCGCTAGAGTACGCGATAAGAAAAAGCCGAATTGAGACGCAAAACTGCATATATAATAAATCTAGTCAAGTTCTTGGCTACGCAGATGATATTGTGCTTCTCGGACGTAGAACAAGCGATATTAAAGATAGTCTCTCTCAGCTTGAAAGAAATGCTAAACGACTTGGATTATGCATCAACACCGGCAAGACTAAAGTGCTAACAACATCTAAGAACATACCTCCCGGAAATCTAGATACTGGCGACTACGAAGTGGAACGCGTGGAAAACTTCAAATACCTCGGGTCTGTAATAACATCGTCAAATGACATGCAGGCAGATATCAAAGCCCGTGTCTCTGCCGCATACAGAGTTTTCTACGCATACTCGAAACTTCTGCGATCAAAACATCTTTCGCGGTCGTGTAAACTCACACTTTACAAAACATTAATTCGACCTGTGCTTACATTTGGAAGTGAAAGCTGGACACTGACTTCCTCCGATTGTAGAATTTTATCAACATTCGAGAGGAAGGTCATACGAACAATTTGTGGTCCATGTAAAGTTGCTGAAAATCAGTATAGAATCCGAATGAATCACGAAATCAGACAGCTTCTTGGAGGCTGCGATGTAATCGGATTCATTAAATCTAACCGGATCAGATGGTTTGGTCATGTAGAAAGGGCTCCATTAGAAAGAATGATAAAAAAAGCGTCCCAACAACAACCAGCTGGTGTTCGTCGAAGAGGAAGACCTAGACAACGCTGGCGTGATGACATCATCCAAGACCTTCGTGATATAGGATGTCGAAACTGGGGTCAACTGGTTATGGAACGAGATGATTGGAAGCTTATTGCACAGACGGCAAAATCCCTTCATGGAATGTAAACGCCAGAGAGAGAGAGAGCTGTTTTTATGTATTATTGTGTTTTTATATGCCGTTGCGACATCTATTTTAATGTAATACACAACATATTTTATGAAAAAGACAGAGTTGCGCTTGTAAGTCAAACTTTGTTTTTAAACTAACGAAAATAACGCAAGTGAAACAGAGGATAACTGAGGATTTCAGAGGACAATAACAAATAAAAACCTGTTAAAATGAAGTTTAGGAGCACACTTAATTTTTGAAAGAAGTCAACAACTTTATCCGATACCAAAATTGTGATATCTTCGCAGTGAACCATCATAATCCAGCTCCACATTTTAAGGAAGCTGTTTATTGCCAAATAGTAACTAACCTCCATAAGAAAGCGACTAATTGTTATTTTGTATGATGTTTTACACAGTTTAGTATTGATGTTCCTATTGTAACGCATATGCTTTATATCAGCAGCAAGAGCTGTTTCTCCTCAAGTAAAACCGTCAATGGTTCCATAATGGCTTCCAGGATGGTCATTTTGTTGTGTTTTCTTACGAAATTTTTTCATAATTTTCTCACTTGGAAATTTTTCCTTTATTTGTCAAAATGAACAAACAATATTTTTTACATAAGCAAAAGCAAGGAAAAAATATATTGCATTCACCTATACAAACAAAATAAAAATATCATGTTAAAATCTCACGTTAAAAACTCATGTGAGAAAACACAACAAAATGACCATCCAGTATAATATTGTCGGACCCGCACTAGACATCTTTTAAAGTGATTAAAATGAATTACATATTTTTGACCTAAAACATATTCAATGCTGCGAATTAATTCGCTATTACAGATTTGCTTTTGCTGTTCGTCTGTTCTCATATGCGTTGAGGAATATGAATGACAATCATATTCGTCAAAGACATATTTGACTTCTGAAATTTATGTGATTTTTTTCTTTTTGTGTTTTTTCTTTTCTTTTATGTGATTACAACGTGCGTTAAACAAAAAGGATGTGTTGAAAATGGGTTTCAAAATTTCGTATTTATTGTCCGCGTCAAGGGTATTTTACTTAGATCTATGGTCGATTTTAGGCATTGGAAGTCTAACATCATAGTTCAACCTGTAGAGAGAAGAAAATGAAATGGGTAGGAAATGAAAATAAACAAAGAAAAATGAGAGTTTTATTGTCTGTCTATTTATGTTTCTTCATCAGCGAACGAATAATCTACTACATCTACTCAGAAAAGATAGCTAAACTCGAAGTGAGAATTTTACATGTACACAATGTAAAGTAATTTTGATATGTTTAGATGATGAAAGAAACTTTAGGCTTACATTGAGATAAAGTGACCGATTTTTTCCGATATGGAAAATAAAATTCTAACGGAGAGTAAAATAAAAGTGGTTTAAATTCAATAGCCCTTTTAAACCTTTGTTAAACTTCATTAAGGCGAAAAAATAATTGAAGTTCTTATTAAATAGTAACAGAATAAAAGTTTCTAGACATCTTAGAACAACTTAGAACTGTAATCAAACTTTTTTTGTTAACCCGACTCATTCGTTTGGAAATCACAAACATATTTTATGCTTCACATTCCTTAACCGGGAGGCAGAAGAAGAAGGTTGTGCATTTTAAAGAGAAAAATAAAATAAAAAATAAAAAAAAACGTATCGTGCTGTACCGTATCGTGCAAATGTTGCATGAAACCTGCTATCGTGTTTTTGAGACAGAGATACCCAGTTTTTTTTGTACTGTTTAATGCTGAAATTTAGGCCTGGCCGAATTTCAGTATCTATACCTGCAATAGCAAATGATAAGCCTTCGTCTCAACAAAATGGCAGCAGAGTGAACCAAAGCTTAGCATTCACTTCACCAACATAAGAGGTCTCAATTCGTATCTAAACGAGGTTCATCACTACATCGAAAAAAATAAACCTTATAAAACCGGAATATTTCCCGATTCTTGGAAACTGGCCAGCGTTCAACCCATGTCAAAGAAAGGCAGTAAGATAAACCCCAACAATTATAGACCAATTGCAATTCTGTCGGTTTTGGCTAAAATATTTGAAAAATATGTTAACTACAATCTGATAGATTATTTGGAAATGCCGCGAATTGTTGATGATAAGCAGTATGGTTTTCGTAGAAGTCATGCAACAGGTGATCTGTTAGCCTACGTACCCCATCTCTGGAACAAATCGCTGGAAAACCATGCTGAAACATTCAGTATTTCACTTGACATTTCTAAAGCATTTGATAAAGTGTGGCATAAAAATCTCATAGCTAAATAAAAATCTTATGGCATAGACCATCTTACTGTCTCATGGATTTATAGTTTTCTTACAGGTCGCCAATTTCATGTTAATTTGTATGGTATCACATCCAATATTTTCACAACTAATGCTGGGGTTCCCCAAGGTTTTGCACTCTCACCAACCTTGTTTCTTCTATACATTAATGATTTACATATTTCCACAGTGCACCCAATACATACTTTTGCTGATGAGAGCACATTGCATGCATCACATGCATCTCCCAAATTCCGATCTCATACTGCAGTTATCACTGATAGAGAGCTGCTAATTGATTCTATCAAAAAAGACCTGGATCGTATAATAGAATGGGGTGATCGTAATCTTATTTCATTTAATCCAGCCAAAATCAAACTTTGCCGTCTTTCACGAATAGAGCGACATAAAAATTTCCCTATTAAGATAAACCATGAGGAACTGCTTGAGGTTTAATCAGTTATCCACCTTCTTGGAGTGGGTATTCAAAATAACCTGAAATGGAATAAACATGTGTTCAACCTCACTAAATCTGCTATGCAAAAATTAGGATTCTTGAGTCGATGTAAAAAGTATTTCAACCCCGACCAAATTTTGCTAATCTTTAAGTCTTTTAATCATCCATGTATGGAATACTGCTGTCATGTTTGGGGAGGTGCTTTTCAGTCAACAATAAAAAGTCTAGGCTCTGTACAGAGAAAAGCAATGGTTGATTGGTAATACCAAACTAACGGACCAGCTTGATTCGCTCCAGCACAGAAGAAATGTGGCTGAATTGTCAATCTACTATAAATATAACTTTAGCGAATTCTTCTCTAAGGAAATTCAAAACATCTTTCCACCATGTGCGTAGTATAATCGACAAACAAGAACTGCCGAGCTATCTCATCCATTTGTTGTACAAATACCTCGTTGTAGAACTGTGTCCTTCCAGAACGACTATTTTAATAGAGTGGCTAAATTGTGGAAGTCAATGGCTTCCTCTGTATTTCCCGATGAATTTTCCGATCAATCATTTAAAGAAAATGTACATCGTCATTTAAAACAATTAGTATAGTTGTCCCTATATCCTCTTTCCTTCCATTTTCTTCATCTCCTTCCTTTATAGTTCACATGGTATCTTCGGATATTCAAAGAGTCTGAATAATGTGTGCCAAACATGTCTAACTAATTAATAAAAAAAATGCTTAATAAAGTTGTGAATTCCTAGTGTTCATAGTAAATATTTAGAGGAACATTTGAAAAAATTGCACAATCACAAACTTTCCTAAGCCGACTGGTAATGGAAACAAGCATAATCATTCAATCTGTTGTGTCATTCGAACCAAATGAAAAGTGGTCCGAAAAACAAACTTGATAATGAATTAAAATTAGAATTAATTTATTTAATAAAAAAAAACGACATAGTTCATATTATACAAAATAAAGTTACAAAATATTAAACTATGGCAAACCCAAACAAACTCTAATAACTTATTTTTTATAAGAATCCAAGAAAAAGAAAAATTCTATGGTCATGATGACTGTATCATTTTCCCAATTTAAAAGAAAAGAAATGGTAATTATATTAGATCGTAAGGAAAATGATAAAATCAACATCAACAATATAAAGGGTGAATTCATGCAAGATTAGTATTTTGAATAAGAATGTTACTTAGGAAAAATGGCACTGTGATGTGACATTCAGAAATCATTTTCATTTTTAGAAATAATTTTCAACGACGTCATTTTCATCTTGATGGTTTCGTTTAATCAAAGTTGTCGCAATTGGGGTTGAGAAAACCACAAGTGATTGTTGAGCAGCAAACACTCTCATAACGTGTCACTATAACTTTATTCGGGTTTCCAGCTGGAGGTATAATTGGACAAATTCTTTTATGAAAATGTGACGAAGGTAATTTTTTCGCCAAAATTTCAAGACTTATATTTGAACACATATATAGTTTTAGACTTATATTTGGACACATAACAGTTCAACTCAACTGTGATCAAAATTAATTCTTTTTTGAATTGTGGAACGCCCTTTTAAAAAAAAATGCTTTCTTCAGAAAAGATTATCAAATTTTTTCTAAAAGTTTTCCCTCAATTTTTGAGCATTGTTAAGAATTTATATTTCAAAGTTTGGTCAACTGTTTACAATTTGAACAAACTGTAAGCTGTTGGTAAAAAGAATATTTTTATCAAAATATGTATTAGTAAAAAGTATTGATTTTTGGAATATTATGGAAATTTATATTTGTAAACAACATGAATTTTTAATTGGAAATTTTTAGTATTAGCTTAAAGCAATTACAAGCTAAGCTTATAATTTCTAAGGTAACAAAAACTTTTCTTAGAATTATTTAATTAAGTTAGACTAACAAACAAACAAAATAATTATGAAACCTTATGTTCTTCTGTTTTCGTTTTTTTTTCTATCTAAGCGTTTGCGTCTTTTCTTACTTTACTATATAATTAAAATAAAAGTGTAACTTCAGCCACATGGCAATTATGAAAGTTTTATCAAAAAGTTGATTTAAAAGTTAACTGATTACAAACATTTTCTAATTTTAAATACTTTATTCACTCGATACCATACAAGCTTTACTAATTTGATTTTTGTGAAAAAGTTATATAAGAAAAAATCTTCTTAATGTTATTTGACATCAATTTTAAAATTAGCGTTGGACTCAAAAGCAATTTCTTATTGTTTTAAAATAACTTCTTTCAAAACACAAAGATAAAACGGAATCAAGGATATATTGGAAAAAAATAGAGCTTCGTTCACTCGTTAAATTGGTGCAATTTCAGGATTTGATTTTAATTTTTTTTCCAGATATAATGCCCGTCAAACAAACCGCGTCTGTGCGTCTGTTCAACAAGCGCAAATATGCCCAATATTTTATCTTGCGCCTGTTTTACGTACACAAAAAATATAACTTTTCAAATTTTCTGCAAGCGCCTTTGCATGTCCTTTTCTTGTCGGTTGTTCTCAAACACAGTACAAGTACTTAGCAACCACAGAAGTTTGATCTTTTCTGTATGCCTTGTGCATGTCGTGTGGCAAACCTGCAATTTTTGGTTATAAAAACAATTTTTTGGATTATAAACATACAAAAATACATTTTTGTTTGCCTGTTCTGGGCATGGTCGGTGTTCTCCCTTACCAAAAGAAAGGAAATACATAAATTACTAAAATCTAAATATAAATAAATTATTATTGTTAACACAAAACATGTGTTATTGTGGGTGTTTTGAGCATGAACCGCGTTCGTCGCTATATAATACAGAAAATATATACAAGAATAACAAATTTTTCAGTTAAAAATAATGATACAAGTTTGTGTGTATGTTCTGGGCACGGCTGGCGCTCGTCCCTACCTAACATAAATTAATGTAACAACAGAATGAATTATTTGGTGCATGTACTGCGGATGAGCCGCGTTCTTCCTTACCGAAAAGCATGATATAAATTAGTATTGTACACACAAAACATATGTAACTATGTATGTTTTGAGCATGGTCCGCGTTCGCCGTTATACTAAAAAAAATTAATGATTAGGTATTACAAGTTGTTCATGTAAGAGTAATGAGCTATACAAGTTTTTGTGCATGTTCCGTGCATGAACCGCGCTCGCACTCATCAAATAATAAAAAAATAAGTTAGTTTGGGTTAACATACACATGTCGTTATTTACAATTCGACTCGTACGATTACCAACTTTGTTTTGGCAGTTTGAATATAGATTTTGAAGTGATTTATTCTGTGCATTTTAAAAATAAACTGAAAAATTATATTATATTATATAAAATTATATTATATTATAGTATTTGTATATTATATATTATTTGAATGAAATATTATTTGAACTAATTTAAATAAAACTATAAATAAACAATTGCGTTTTTTTTTCAAATAAATGTTTACATAACTCATACTCAAATGGGGAGGATATTTTAAATATGTGTTACATCTTCTTGCCTAGTTTTTTCATTCACTTTATAACACGTATATGCAATATTGTTATTTTTATTGCACAACAAGTACAGATGTGCTTGTTAACACACATTTGAGGCTGCCTATAAGCACTACTTTAAGCTTGTTCTGTGCCCATACGCAAAGGGTTTTAAACCATCGGTGCAAGTGAAATGGATATGCAACACACTTTTGAGGCTGCCTATAAGCATTGCTATGAGCTTGTTCTGTGCTCAAGCGCAAGATACTGTACACCGTCAGTGCTTAAAGGGATGGATATTAAACACACTTTTGAGGCTGTCTATAATCAATCATTTGCGCCTGTTCTGTGATCATTCGCAAGAGTTTGTACGCTGTCAGTGCAAGTGACATGGACATTAAACATACTGTTGAGACTGACCATAAACAGCCCTTTGAGCTTGTTCTGTGCTCGTGCGCAAGATACTGTACACCGTCAATGGTAAATGGCACAGATATTAAACACACTTTTGAGGCTGTCTATAATCAATCATTTGCGCCTGTTCTGTGCTCAAACGCAAGAGTTTGTACGCCATCAGTGCAAGTGACATGGACATTTAACATACTTTTGAGACTGACCATAAACATTCCTTTGAGCTTGTGCTGTGCTCATGCGCAAGATACTGTACACCGTCAGTGCTAAACAGAATAGATATTAAACACACTTTTGAGGCTGTCTATAATCAATCCTTTGCGCCTGTTCGGTGCTCATACGCAAGAGATTGTACACCGTCGGTACAAGCGCTTGCGCTAAGGGGTTTAATGCATTGTGTATGTACTTCTTAATGACTTGTGTCGTACTGCGCTTGTCTCATACACAAGGACGCAAAACATACATTTTACAAGCCCAAATGTTAAAATTGTTTGACGGGATGTAGGATTTACAATTGGGACAATTTTATTTTATTGTTGAGACTAAAAATTTTCCATTTTCGTACATGAATGATTCTAATTGTTAAAATATGGAGGGGCTGAAATCTCAAGCTCTGAGATATCAAGACTTCGGTCTGGGTTAAGGATTTTGATATAGTTTTCGGCAACAAAACTTTTATGAGGACATGGTTTTTAGTTTTGCGCAGCGATGAATATCAAACATTACTCTTTGTTAAAGTACAAGTATTCAGAGATAGACACTGTTTAAAAATTTATTACAAAACTAACACGAAACATCAATACGTTGCCGGATAGTTGTAATCAAAATTCCAAAAATATTGTTAAATTAAATAAAATCAAACTTTTTCAAAATTCCAAAAATATTCTAAAAATTAGAATGAAATCAAATATTTAAACTTTTTCTAAATTCTGATGATATGCCAAAAATTCTTAAAAATTCGAACTTTTCCAAAATTCTAAAAATATTGCAAAAATTATTACAAAATCAAAAATTAAAACTTTTTTCAAAATTCCAAAAATTATAATAATATCAAAAATTAAAAATTTTTCAAAATTTTAAAAATATTTCTTACAAAATCAAAAATTAAAACTTTTTCCGAAATTCTAAAAATATTGCTAAAATTATTACAAAATCAAAAATACAAACTTTTTCAAAATTCCAAAAATATTTCAAAAACTACAACAAATTCAAAAATGTCCATGTCCAATTTCATTTTAAATTACATTTACGTCATAAAAACAGCTACATTTTTTTTCCCAAAATATTGGCTAAAAAATTAAATGAAATCATTTTTTGACACACTTGACATTATTTTTTGACAAACTTATAATGCCATAATTCTCTATAATAATAATAAAATATCATGTCATACGAACTATAAATTTTATTTTTTTCTAAAAAAATTGGGTAAAAAATAAATAAAAACCTTTCTTTTGACACACTTGACAACATTTTTTGACAAACTTATAATGCCATAATTCTCAATAATAATAATAAAATTTCATTTCAAACAAACAATTTATTTTTTTTCCCAAAAATTGGGTAAAAAGCTAAATAAAAATCTTTTGACACACTTGACAACATTTTGTTGACAAACTTATAATGCCATAATTCTCAATAATAATAATAAAATTTCATTTTAAACAAACAATTTTATTTCCAAAAAATTGGGTAAAAAAAAATAAAAATCTTTCTTTTGACACACTTGACAACACTTGTTTGACAAACTTATAATGCCATAATTCTCAATAATAATAATAAAACTTCATTTCAAACAAACAATTAATTTTATATTTTTTTCCAAAAAATTAGGTAAAAAAATAAATAAAAATCTTTCTTTTGACACACTTCACAACTTTTTTTTGACAAACTTATAATGCAATAATCTAGTTTTTGATCTCACATACCAATCCCGACCATCAAGATTTCTCCAAATTCAATGTTCCTACTCGTAATCACTTAAAATGAACGTTTTTTAAGCCAAAAATATGCAAATTTCCTTGTTTTGACACACATAATGATTTTTTTGACACACTTCCGGTACAGTTATCGAACACAGCGTCCTTTCGGACCTGTCCCTTGAGTATACCTATTTTTAGAAAAAAAAATTTTTGAAATCCCTCCAGTGGTTTTCCCTGCAGCGTAGGTAATGACGGCCGGCCGGCCGACAGACAGACATAGATTTTTTTTTTTTTGCTTTTTTAGAATCAGGAGGTCCCAAAACGTCGAGAAATGTCAAAAAAAGTGGGGGTAAGAATTTCACTTTGAGCTCATGAATGTAATACTTAGGTCTTTCAGACCGAAGTAATATTATTCATTGAAATAGCTATATAAAAAATGGAGTGCTAAAAATAAATGGAATAGATTTTTTATAAGTTGTAGGATTCAGAACATAAAAACTGTATAAATTGGATTTTCAAGATATGAAAAATTGAGTTAATATTTTAAATTTATGTATATATAGAATTCATCCGATTATCACAAGTCACTTTGAATAAGTTAAAATATATTTTAATAATACTTCGGTTTTGAAAAAACCTAAGTATTACATTCATGAGTCAAAAGTGAAATTCTTATCCCCATTTTTTTGGCATTTCTCGACGTTTTAGGACCTACTGATTCTAAAAATGCAAAAAAAATGTATGTCTGTCAGTCGGCCGGCCGGCCGTCACAGCCGACGAAATCTAGAAAACCGCTGGAAGGATTTCAAAAATTTTTCTTTCTAAAAATAGGTATACTCAATGGTAAGAGCCGAAAGGACGATATGTTCGATAGCTGTCCCGGAAGTGTGTCAAATAAATAGTCAAAACAAGGATATTTGCATAATTTTTGCTTAAAAAACGCTAATTTTAAGTGATTACGAGTAGCGCATGTAAAAACCCGGTTAATTTTAAAACCCGGGTTTCGGTTTTTAACAAAATAACCGGTTTTTTTGTTACTTAAAAAGCTATCTTGAGTAAAATTGTAAATATATTATAAAAAAAATTGAAAATAACATGTCAAAATTTATCATACAGTATGTAAATCAAAAATAGAAACGAAACTTAACTTATAATTTATTTTTTTTAATAAAATAATATTTAAGAAAAATTAATGCGTCCAACAGGTCAAATTTCATTGATGAACGTAATCTAGTACAGAAATTACCTGCGATCAAAAATACTCTCTCACTGTCTGTTGAAGTGGGTTGAATTGATGCCAGAGCGTTGAATAAGTTATTGATTTTTATGGATTTTTCCTTAGTAACGCAAAATATTTTCATTCCTTTTTGGAAGGATCACTTGAAATTGCTATGGTTTGCACATTCGTTAGAACCATTGCAATATTGCAGAAATTGAATGTTGTAGTATTTATAATAAAGAACAACAGATACGGATGTCATTGGTTCGACTTCACCTTCGTGAATGCTCTCTAAAATATTGTTTCATATTTAGAAGTAAGAACTATTTTTCTAATAAAAATTGATACTTGATACTAAGACAATATTGATAATATTTAATTCTGCACGAAAAACAGAAAAAAGTTATTATTGCGTTTAGAAAAGAAAGATTTTGCCGGATGAGGTGTGATGATTTGATGTAATTAAAACAGTTTTTTAAAGTGAAATTTGATTAATATTGAATGTTACTAAAAGTTTTAAATCAATTATTTATTCCTTCATTGAAAATTAAAAAAACAAGCGCTTAAATCAGCCTAACATTTTATTGAAATAAGTTAATTAAGTCATGGAAAACGAAATAAATATTTAAAGTATAATGAAAACAGCAATGAAAACTAAAAAAAATCTACTATCCCAAAAATCAAAACATAAATTGTAAAATGTTTTGAAAATTTCTTCCGATAAAAGACTGTAGAGAAGAGTTCAGATCGTTGATAAAAATACATATTATGTTGGAATACTTTCTTGAAAACTGTATACCTAAGAATTTAATATAAACAACTAAAATAAAGTTACAAACGGTAAATCCGTAAGCGAAGATATTAAAGTTTTCCACATTGTATTTGGGCAACGTTTACGATGTTAACAACTATACTGTAGGTTACGAATATTTTTATACAGATATGCGATCTCTCTATACGACTTTTAATTAATGAATCTATATTCTATTGCATTTAGAATACGAAAAACTAAATTTCCTTTCTAGAATAAACAGTAAATTGAACATTCGATATTACAGAAAACTCGGTTTTTAGACGGTTTTGTACAAATCAACAAAAACCCGGGTAACCGGTTTCGGTTTTATCCGATTTACAAGCCCTAATTACGAGTAGTAACATTGAATTTGGAGAAATCTTGATGGTCAAAATTGGTATGTGAGGCCAAAAACTAGATTATTGCATTAAAAGTTTGTTAAAAAAAAAATTTTCAAGTTTGTCAAAAGAATGATTTTCATTTTTTTTAACCAACTTTTTGGCAAAAAATGAAATTAATTATTTGTATGTATGACATGAAATTTAATCGAACATGAAAATGGACATGGAAATTTTTGATTTTGTTATAATTTTTGCAATATTTTTAGAATTCTGAAAAATGTTTCAATCTTTGATTTTATTGTAATTTTTGGAATATTTTTGGAATTCGGAAAAAAAGTTGGTATTTCTAATTGTAGTTATTGTGATAGTCTTAGAATTTTGGGATAAGTTTTTTGAATTTCGAATTTTTGATTTGGAAAAAGTTTCAATTCTTGGAATATTTTTAGAATTTTGAAAAAAGTTTGTGCTTTTGTTTTGTTATAATTTTTGCAATATTTTAAGAATTTTGGAAATAGTTTCAATTTTTGTGTTTGTAATAATTTTTGCAATATTTTTAGAATTCTGAAAAAAGTTTCAATCTTTGAAAAAGTTTCAATCTATTATAACAAAATATTTGGAATATTTTTGGAATTTTGAAAAAAAGTTTGAATTTTTGATTTTATAAGAATTTTCGGAATATTTTTGGAATTCGGAAAAAAGTACTGTATTTTTGATTTTGTTATAATTTTTGCGATATTTTTGGAATTTTGAAAAAAAGTTTGATTTTTAGATTTATAACAAAGTAAGTGCACCGCCGCCGTTAGATAATTCCCTGATTCATAAATTCACTACTTTATCATATATCTCAGGTTTTCATTACACTGTGACGAATCCAGAGACATTTCTAGAATGCTCTAGAACCGCCAACAGAAATCCAGTGCAATAATTCTCCATTTAGCAGCCATTAGCCTGCCAGCTGAGTCGGTTTTGGGGTAGGTTAGGAGATACACTAGGTAATATCAGCTGCTATAATAAAAATTTAATTAAACAAAATAAAGCACCATGGTACAGCAACGCTCATTCATATTGAGACCCCCTTCAATCCCAGACACACACAAAAAATTATCTCATATTTAAGTTATGATTAGCTTTATTCATTATTAAAATTCATTGGTGATAAAAAGATCATAATTATTATAACTAAACTTCAATAAAATAAAAGAAAATAAATGTGTATTGGTGAGGGTAACGAATCTCATAGACCTACTTCCATATGACTCCAAAAACAAACATAAAAATATTTGGTTGTGATAATAAACTTACCCAAAAACATCTGCCAAGCGCTTCGCTGATGATGGTTTCTGTTACACTAAAAGAAAACTAAAAATCATTAGGAATCAGTCCAGAAAACCAACCGCACATAATACACTATAACGGTTAATATTAAACAGGTTAATGAACTTAAAAAAAAATTAACACTAAGTTACACTATAATGATTTATGCTAATCAAGACTAACTACTAATTAATTTATATACTATTAATTGTTAGGATGACACGAACTTAAATACGTATGAGGAATGTATTTTTCCCTTTTGAAAGCACTTCGGTTTCACAAATATAATTAAACAGTAAACAATAATTTACTGTCACTTCCATGGACTGTGCGATGTCAATGTCAATGTTATGAATACCATGACCTTCAAGGATAATGCGCTAATTAAACGATCACCTGCTATGCCAAACACATCACTTTCGTCAAATAGATGATAATGCCTGTGAAGCCAAGCGTTTTAGTCGACGTTGTTGAACTACAAGCGCTAAATATGAATGTTATAGCTTCAATATAGCAGTAGTTGCACTTTTGCATGAACAACAGGTGATCCAAAATCGTACTTGAAAACCACGCCGTAACCTCTATTGGGAACAACAAAAGGGGTTAACAAATTAATATTGAGTTTGAATAAACTATGCAAAAATAACCCACCGTTTTATATGAGTTTTCGAATGACTAAATCACTCACTATCTTTTATCACTATATATATTATTAAGGAATCACATCAAGAACTTTGACTAAAAAACACAAAACCAATATAATGTTATACTTTCAGGAAAATCAACTACACAATGAATATTGGATTTTCAAAAATCTAGTTTTTACCATATAAAATTTATTTTAACAATTGTAAAAAAACCGTAAGTTGTAAGCAAGTACTGTATCACCACGATATTAGTGCATTTCTTAGCCAAGTTTTGGTTGAAACGTAAATAGCCGTTTCATTCGTGGGGAAACCTACCCCTGAGATTTCTCATGCCAGTTGCCAAAGATCACTCTAGTTTGTCTGGATATCTTTAACATGATATACACCAATATTTTTACCCTTCTGGTCGCATACTTCAAAGGCGACATTACCAACACTTCTGACAATGCGTGCTTTTATAGCTTTCGGCGCTAATTTTGCTGAATATTTCTTAGACGCGTCGCTCTGAGTGAAATTTTTGACATATATGGTATCACCCGGCCTTAAGTTTCGTGGTTTTGATCGTAAATTATAGTATTTAGCACTGTTTTCATGTGATTTCTTTAGGTTTTCAACAGCATTTCGGCGTACAACACTCAATTTGTTGGTGTTGTTGTTTACTGAAAAATAACCATCTTCGTCAAAACCCAGAAGTTCATATAATTCGTATTCTTTCCCATGTAGAATTTGATTCTGACCAAATAGAATGAAATGTGGTGAATATCCAGTACTACCATGCTTTGCGTTGTTCAAAGCTGATTCGAATTCAGAAAGATGATTATCCCATAACCGTTGGTCTTCTTTAATGTACGATCGAATGGCAGAGAGAAGTGTTCGGTTAACTCTTTCCGAGGCGTTACTCTGAGGCGAGTATTTAGGTGTGAGGGTATGCTTGACACCATATTTATTTAAAAACCCTTTAAATGCAACTGAGCAAAACTGTTGCCCATTATCAGTGAACACTGTTTGTGGCACTGAGAATCTAAGAAATAATTTTTCTAGAAAAGCAATGGTGGAGTGAGCAGTAGCTTGTCGTAATGGCTGGAGACACACAAAACGCGATAATTTATCCAATACAATTAAAATGTAGCTATTTCCCAATTTGGATCTCGGGTAAGGTCCAAGGAAATCCAGGTACAAAAATTGAAAAGGTCTGAACGCTTCATGCAAATATCCCATCGATGGTCGAGTGATATAATTCACTGGCTTACACGTTTTACAGATCACACAATCTTTAACATGCGATTTTACATTTTTAGCCATACCAACCCAATAGAATTGCCGTTGTAGACGCTCTAGCGTCTTTGCAACTCCCAGGTGTGCGGAAGTCGGTGAGTCGTGTGCTCTTTCAATCAGATCAGCGCGCATACCTAAAGGAACAATTAGTTTCCATTCGCTCGGAATCGATTCGTCATAATCCGAACCTGAATTAAAGTTAATCAGCAATTTTTCATTTTCTAGTTTTAAATTTGATGTATCAGAACCTTTTTCTAAAAATTTCCGAATTGTATCCCTATACTCCACATCATCAAAATGAGCTGAGGCCAAATCAATATAAAGAGGAGAGGTCGCTCCTGACGAGGTTTGTTTTGATTCGGTAATATTTTGAAGTAATAGATCATCTACGTTGATTCGTGATAATGCATCAGGTACAATATTTTGTTTACCACTGCGATGAACAATTTTAAAAGTAAACGGCTGAAGCTTTAATGCCCAACGTGCAAGACGACCGGCAAGATCTCTTTGGGACATAAGCCATTTTAGTGCTGAGTGATCCGTAATGACTGTAAAAACATAGCCTTCAATATATGCACGAAAAGATTTGATACCATGTACAACAGCATAGCACTCCAATTCCGTAATACTATACCTCTGCTGGGTGGGGTTAAGCTTCTTTGACGTATATGCCACAGGGTGTTCTCCTCCGTCGTCATCAAACTGAAACAAGACACTACCGATTCCGGTAGTGCTTGCATCACATTGAATAAAAAATTCCTTTGTGAAATTGGCGTGTTTTAGGACAGGAGCTGTCGTCATTGCTTTTTTTAAGGCATCCAAAGACTGTTGCGCTTCAGGTGTCCACTCGAATCTTTTTTGTTTCTTCAACAGATTTGTTAAGGGAGCGGCGAGTGACGAATAACTCTTGTCCTAAAACACGCCAATTTCACAAAGGAATTTTTTATTCAATGTGATGCAAGCACTACCGGAATCGGTAGTGTCTTGTTTCAGTTTGATGACGACGGAGGAGAACACCCTGTGGCATATACGTCAAAGAAGCTTAACCCCACCCAGCAGAGGTATAGTATTACGGAATTGGAGTGCTATGCTGTTGTACATGGTATCAAATCTTTTCGTGCATATATTGAAGGCTATGTTTTTACAGTCATTACGGATCACTCAGCACTAAAATGGCTTATGTCCCAAAGAGATCTTGCCGGTCGTCTTGCACGTTGGGCATTAAAGCTTCAGCCGTTTACTTTTAAAATTGTTCATCGCAGTGGTAAACAAAATATTGTACCTGATGCATTATCACGAATCAACGTAGATGATCTATTACTTCAAAATATTACCGAATCAAAACAAACCTCGTCAGGAGCGACCTCTCCTCTTTATATTGATTTGGCCTCAGCTCATTTTGATGATGTGGAGTATGGGGCGCCACTGTGACGAATCCAGAGACATTTCTAGAATGCTCTAGAACCGCCAACAGAAATCCAGTGCAATAATTCTCCATTTAGCAGCCATTAGCCTGCCAGCTGAGTCGGTTTTGGGGTAGGTTAGGAGATACACTAGGTAATATCAGCTGCTATAATAAAAATTTAATTAAACAAAATAAAGCACCATGGTACAGCAACGCTCATTCATATTGAGACCCCCTTCAATCCCAGACACACACAAAAAATTATCTCATATTTAAGTTATGATTAGCTTTATTCATTATTAAAATTCATTGGTGATAAAAAGATCATAATTATTATAACTAAACTTCAATAAAATAAAAGAAAATAAATGTGTATTGGTGAGGGTAACGAATCTCATAGACCTACTTCCATATGACTCCAAAAACAAACATAAAAATATTTGGTTGTGATAATAAACTTACCCAAAAACATCTGCCAAGCGCTTCGCTGATGATGGTTTCTGTTACACTAAAAGAAAACTAAAAATCATTAGGAATCAGTCCAGAAAACCAACCGCACATAATACACTATAACGGTTAATATTAAACAGGTTAATGAACTTAAAAAAAAATTAACACTAAGTTACACTATAATGATTTATGCTAATCAAGACTAACTACTAATTAATTTATATACTATTAATTGTTAGGATGACACGAACTTAAATACGTATGAGGAATGTATTTTTCCCTTTTGAAAGCACTTCGGTTTCACAAATATAATTAAACAGTAAACAATAATTTACTGTCACTTCCATGGACTGTGCGATGTCAATGTCAATGTTATGAATACCATGACCTTCAAGGATAATGCGCTAATTAAACGATCACCTGCTATGCCAAACACATCACTTTCGTCAAATAGATGATAATGCCTGTGAAGCCAAGCGTTTTAGTCGACGTTGTTGAACTACAAGCGCTAAATATGAATGTTATAGCTTCAATATAGCAGTAGTTGCACTTTTGCATGAACAACAGGTGATCCAAAATCGTACTTGAAAACCACGCCGTAACCTCTATTGGGAACAACAAAAGGGGTTAACAAATTAATATTGAGTTTGAATAAACTATGCAAAAATAACCCACCGTTTTATATGAGTTTTCGAATGACTAAATCACTCACTATCTTTTATCACTATATATATTATTAAGGAATCACATCAAGAACTTTGACTAAAAAACACAAAACCAATATAATGTTATACTTTCAGGAAAATCAACTACACAATGAATATTGGATTTTCAAAAATCTAGTTTTTACCATATAAAATTTATTTTAACAATTGTAAAAAAACCGTAAGTTGTAAGCAAGTACTGTATCACCACGATATTAGTGCATTTCTTAGCCAAGTTTTGGTTGAAACGTAAATAGCCGTTTCAACACGCTACTTTCGTAACTTATTTTGTTTTATTATCATACTTAATTCATAGTACTTCGTTAATATATACAAATTTAGTATTCCAATAAAGATAATTTCGTCATGTGTAATATCCCGATTTTGAGTCACCCTGCGTTCTAACATGCGTAATTTCACTATAATGATTAGTTTATTTTTTTGTAAACTTAAACCATAGCCGCCGTCTGCTATTGCTGTCGTGAAACCTAAACTAGTTGTGCCTAACACTGTATCCCGCAAACAGTATAGAAATTATCCTCGAACCGTCATATGTATCACTATCGATTCTTCTTTCCGCTTCTCGCAAGTAAAATTCTACTGTAGATCGGATTGGTTTGTTATCTTAATACTGGTTGTAATACGTAATTATCAGCTACCCTAATAATACTGGATTCCAATTGACTGCGAGACTGGATTTGGTTTTATAGAATTAACGAGCTTTAATTGTACATGATATGATCAAGTTGTCCGATATTGTCTAACGTAAGAATCGCTTACAGATTATTTGGAAACTACCTATTGATTTGGTCTAATTCAATTAGTTGTCTGACTTGATTTAGTCCCTGTAGTTTTCTATTATATAATAAATCACTGTAAAACTATCATAAAATTAGTTGTTCATCCTCATTCCAGACTCTTGTTGATTACATGAATATTTCGTTTAAATGTTTTGAAAATAGTAACTATCCTTGAAATATTTTCGCATTTCTATTACAACCTAATAAACAGTATTACTTGATAGGAGAAATAAAATAACGATAATTTTTAAACTCTACAAGAAACTGCGTTATCGATTCTATTATTCACCTATATATAGCAGCTAAAATCTTGTAATCCCCCTCTTAGTATATTTTTATTTCATTTCAATACGATTATTTCAATTCATTGGTGCATTTTTTTTTGTTTGACGTTTTGCTGTTGATGAGTTGGCGGACATCATGGAAAGAAACTTATAGTTTACGAATTGAAATATTGCATGGTTTTTCTTAGTGATTTAAAGTAAAAACGAGTCTTGTTAATTGAAGTGAATGTCCATGTGTATAGTTAGCAATTCTTTATCCATGCATTTATCTTGTGGTGTAGCGTGTTGTCCAAGACAGAAAAATTTACTAGCTACGTCGTGGTGAAACAAAATAGGTCAAATCGAACAAAACCTTTGTTTATTTTAAAACATTGGCTCGTGGTAACTTAGCAGATGATAGGAATAGAATGTTTTACCAATGAATACGAGGATCCAGCTAATTCATATGATTCCTGAACTGCATAATGGTGTAAGTACCTACTGTTAAAAATCAAAACATTTAATTTGGTGTTGTAGACCAGTGACATGTACCGTTGGGTGTGTGAAAAGAACTATTGTGCAATACATCAGAAATATACCCACATATATTAAATACGCACTAAATTGTTCTGCTTTATAATCAATTTCGGGACAATTGTTGTTTTCATGTTTATCACTGCTGGATGCGGTTTGATAACCGGTGGAGAGAAAACCACACACGCTCGATACCCGTTTCAATATCTAACACATAACGGATCATAAAACAAAAAAATTGATTTTTAAAACTCCAGTAAAATCTGTTTGTGAACTAATGTAAATTTTGTATAGTTGGATTTTTTTTTGATATAGCCATAAAAGAAAGAACAGGATCTTAAGTGTTATTAAATTGACTGTTTGATTAATCGTTTTGTGTTGAGGCACATTGAGATAAACTTTATCGTTTTATGTTAAAAGCCGTGATTAAGTAAACCAAAACTGTGGATAATCAAAAACCGCCGTTAAGGTCATTGCAATTTTATTTGAATGTCTGTTATTCCTTGTTCCTTTGTAGTTTTAATTGACGCAGAAGAGTGTGGTGTGTCTAACCACTAGAAAAATCATTGATTAGTAGTTTTTTTTTATTGATCGAAAATTAATTTCCTAGCAGTTTAATTAATGAAAATTAATGAAACAATAATTTATTAACCGGTGAATGAATCAAAAAGAAATATAGTGATTTATTAGAAATAGAAAATTTATTTATTAACAGTTTAGTTTAATAGAAAAACAATTTATTAGTAGTTCAATTAATAGAAAAATAATTTAGTCTTAATTAATTAAAAGAAAAGTAATTTATTAACCCTTTAATTAATTGAAAAATAATTTAGTAGTAATTAATTAATAGGAAATTAATTTATTAACCCTTTAATTAATCGAAAAATAATTTAGTAGTAACTAATTAATAGGAAATTAATTTATTAACCCTTTAATTAATCAAAAAAATAACTTATTAGTAATTTAATTAGTAGAAAGACAAAACAAATAATAAAATGAGTTATTAGCAATTTAACTAATAGAACAATAATTTATTAACAGTTCAATTGATAGAAAAAAACAATTTATTAGTAGTTTAATTAACAGAAAAATAAATTATTAGTGGTATCTGAAAAAGGTGAACTTTTTGTTATTTATTGGAGTGATATAAGAATAACGTAATTCGACGGTGAGGACAGATTTAAGCCGTGCATTTGAGTGTACACCGAAAGTAAAAGGGAATTCAGGGAATTTATATATTATCTACATGAGTAATACAACCATACTCTGCGTTTATAAGTGGATAGTGAATATCGGTTGCGTATGAATCTGCCGTAATCAACGAGTTTCTTTTTCTGGTGGTTAAGTGTAAATAACAGCACCAGATAATTACAGCGTCAACTCCAGTTCGAATAAATTTGTTGAGATTGAGATTTGATTTGAGCATACCTAGAAAATATAAAGGAATATAGCATCACTTCGGAATTGTCGTCGATTTATCCGGGTGATTGATAGCGCGCCCGTATATTAACAGTGGCCGTGAACTTACCACCACCACCAGTTTTCTGCGATACCTTTACTTTTATTACAAGCAGGTCGTTATCCGAACAAGTCGTTATCCGCTGACTTCGGTTATTTTCATTGGTGTATTGGGAAGATTATCAGCCGTGTATGATGAGATGCTAGGCTAGGAGAAACGGGATCGAAAGACGAGGATCTAACCACATTATGGGGTGAGTAGGTTTAAACTTTACTATGTGTGTAGATGTTTAGGTGCGTAGGTATGTATGAGAGCCCATGTGTATGGTTAGATATGGATGATTGTGTACGTGGGTGGGAATGTTCGAGTATATATGAGGCCTGCGCGTATGAGTGTCAGAATTTTATTAAGACCCGGTATATACCAGAAAATTTTGCATAATTATTAAAATTAATTTATCAAATAAAATTAATTGGATAAGTAATCATTAGGACCAGGACTTCAAATCAAATAGCATCGAAGGTTTAAGATCTGTTTATTTGTTTCATAATTCCTCTGTTTTACCGGATTGTCGAGCAACATGGACACCTTTACTCAAACTAACCAACACAACAAACTATGCCTTAAGTTTATTCACCAATATTGTAACTTGGCTTCAATTTAATTCTCCATTGAATTGCAATTTGTAATGATTAACGAAAAAATCGAACCGTTTGCCGGGAAAGATGATGGAACGGCGCCGATTGAATTTGGTTATTTATTTGTCATCGGTAATTAAAGATCTTGGTGAACAGGTGTATGATCCTAGACCAAACCTAAATTTATCCTTGAGGGGTGATGCTTATAATTCATATCAAAATATGTTGTTGGTCGTATTAGGTCAAACATGGTATATAAGTTCTCCGATATATTTTATGGACGTAATCAGAATATTCAAATGTAATAATAAATGTCAACAATTCCCAACAAACTTTATTATAATTTTTATTTTTTTTATTTTTTTCCAGTTGAGTTATAAAACGGTTTAGACCAAATAATTAAACATGTAACCTTTAACCCGTTTTCTTCTATAGTTCTCCCAACCTGTGCCTTGTAAAAACGTACGTAAGAACTGAATCACTGGCACTAGAATCACGTCATTTTGGGGTTTTACTTTTTTTTTGCTCATACAATATTTGAGATACCAAAATTAGTATTTTCTTCATCGGTCCTCTTCTCTAAAAATTATAACAAAATACATATAGTTACCAATTTTTTTTATTTTGAACTTAATATTTTTTTTGTTGCTATATGGGTAGGGATGTAGGTATGGGTGATAGTGTGCATGTCGAAGAGAGAGCGTGTGAGTGAAGGTGTGAGAATGTGAGATAATGGGAGTAATGTGGGGTTGGATGTGCTGATCGGGGTTCTTTCGCCAAAGGGGTTGCCAGTCTCATTTTTTTTTCACTTGTTTTTTTTTCCATTTCCATATCAATTTCGTTTTTCGCGTACATTTCCGTATTTGTGCTGGAGTAGCAGGAATTACAACTCAATCCACGAAGGATGGAAGCTAGTCGAAAACGGCTATATTAATCTCGCTAGGTACGCGGCCTGCTAGGCCTATTCGTTGATCCGTCAACGAAGAAAGCGGCTCATTACAGATTTTGTTATAGTTTTAGAAATTTGAAAAAAGTTACTTCGGTTTGAATTTAAATTTTTGGTAACATAATGTCAATCTCTTGTTACTTTACGCAAATAACTTATTTAATAAGTTTAATAATAAATTAAAGAAAACAAAGCTTTTTTTAATTTTACTGTTACTCTATATATATTTCAGCTTGTTAGGCCATCTTCTGGAGTAATGATTACTCCAGAAGATGGCCTAACAAGCTGAAATATATATAGAGTAACAATGAAATTATAAAAAACTTTGTTTTCTTTAATTACTTCGGTGTGAAAGACCTAAGTATTACATTCATGAGCTCAAAGTGAAATTCTTACCCCCAATTTTTTTGGCATTTCTCGACGTTTTAGGACCTACTGATTCTAAAAAAGCAAAAAACAAAATGTATGTCTGTCTGCCGGCCGATCGTCATTACCTACGCTGCAGGGAAAACCACTGGAGGGATTTCAAAAATTTTTTTTCTAAAAATAAATTTACTCAAGAGCCAGGTCCGAAAGGACGCTGTGTTCGATAACTGTACCGTGTACCGGAAGTGTGTCAAAAAAATCATTATGTGTGTCGAAACAAGGAAATTTGCATATTTTTTGCTTAAAAAACGTTCATTTTAAGTTATTACGAGTAGGAACATTGAATTTCGAGAAATCTTGTTGGTCGGGATTGGTATGTGAGACCAAAATCTAGATTATTGCATTATAAGTTTGTCAAAAAAATGTTGTCAAGTGTGTCAAAAGAAAGATTTTTATTTATTTTTTTACCCAATTTTTCGGAAAAAAAATTCAATTAAAATTTTGTTTGAAATGATTTTATTATTATTATTGAGATCTATGGCATTATAAGTTTGTCAAAAAAATGTTGTCAAGTTTGTCAAAAGAAAGATTTTTATTTATTTTTTTACCCAAATTTTTTGGAAAAAAATAAAAGAAATAATTTGTATGACGTGAAAATATATTATTATTATAGAGAATTATGGCATTATAAGTTTGTCAAAAAATAATGTCAAGTGTGTCAAAAAATGATTGCATTTATTTTTTAGCCAATTTTTTGGAAAAAAAAAATCTAATTGTTTTTATGACGTAAATGTAATTGAAAATGAAATTGGACATGGAAATTTTTGAATTTGTTAAGTTTTTGAAATATTTTTGGAATTTTGAAAAAGTTTGTATTTTTGATTTTGTAATAATTTTTGCAATAGTTTTAGAATTTCGGAAAAAGTTTAAATTTTTGATTTTATTATAATTTTTAGAATTTTGAAAAAAGTTTGGCTTTTTGATTTTGTTATAATTTTTAGAATATTTTGAGAATTTTAAAAAAAGATTGTATTTTTGATTTTCTTATAATTTTTGCAATAATTTAAAATTTTTTTTAATAAATTTAGATTTTTGATTTTGTAATAATTTCTGGAATATTTTTAGAATTTTATAAATAAGTTTAAATGTTTGATTTTATTATAATTTTTGGAATATTTTTGGATTTCGGAAAAAAATCTGAATTTTTGGTTTTGTAATATTTTCTCGAAACGCTAACTGGAGAGGTTTTTGAGTAGTTGGCTGAGTGTATCATCTTTTCACTAAATTATGTTAATTTATGATCTGTTATAATTTTCCGACATATTTAGTGAACCTCGTGAATTTAGTTCCGTACATATTTTATAAATAATTTGATTGTATTTTATAAAAAATCAACAAAACAAACCCATTTTCGATCTCATTATATTAAAAAACAATAAATACAAATGAATGCACATGTTCCCCTATCCAATATCGAACAACGCAACGGGAACTATGATTTCATTTGAATTAAATTTCATTGATTGGAAAAAATTTAGTTTCTCTATGATAGCATATGAAAAGTCTATTTTCATCACGCCTAATGCCATGTGAAAATGGATTCTTTTTCCACTAGTCTAAAAAAAGAATAACAAATTGTAGTTGCTATGATTTTTCGTATAATTTTACAAAGTTTTTTAAACAACGCAACCATGAAAAAAAAGAATATGTATTTTTAATGTTACGTTGTCGATTTCTAATTTTAGTTTCTAAATTTATTATATATATATGTACTATCATAAAAAATAGTATATTTTCCTAAAAGAGATGAAAACATTTTTATCTCGCGTAGGAAATGCAATTTTTTCTATGATAGTAATATAAAATTGATATTTAATATAAATTATAAAGTTAGAAATCGACAACAAAACATTCAAAATTCATATTCTATTTTTTCATGGTTGCGTTGTTTAAAATACTTGGCAAAATTATATGAAAAACCATAGCAACCACAATTTGTTATTCTTTTTACACTAGTGGAATAGACTTTTCATTTGTTATCATAGAAAAAATTGCATATCGCGGGATAAAAGCGTTCATAAAAATGTTTACTCACGAAAAAAACAATGTTTTCATCCCTTGTAGGAAAATATACTATTTTTGTATCATTGAGAAATTACAAAACGTTTTTGATTAGTATAAAACTTCATGTCTTTCATTGTAGGTCATTTCATTTTCAAAATACCAAACAAACTATAAAATAGGTATCGAAAGAATAAAAATTAAAATGTTTTTAATTGTTTGGAATTGATGGTGCAAAAAATAAAATAAAAATCCTTGATTAGTATGCTACAGACCTACAATCAATTTTTCAATCAATCTAAAACGAAAATAAACGAAATAAAATTTAGGGTAGCCGGTAGAATTAATGGCTACCCTAAATTTTATTTCGTTTATTTTCGTTTTCAATTGATTGACAAATTGATTGTAGGTCTGTAGCATGCTTTTTTTGTACACTATGTTTACTTGTTTAATCAATTAATTTAAAAATAATTAATTTTAAGTTAATACATGGTACTCTGTATGAAAGATGTCAGTACAACGTGGTTTCTTCTTTAATGAATTTTATTCTTTCGACTCGTGTCAAGCTCACTTTTGCTCGATAATAATAGCTATTTATGTATTAAGGGCGTATAGTATGTCTTTTCCGCTTGAGAGTGAAATTGTTGCTCGAGGCAATACCCGGGTAAGAATGAGCTAATGGGCCAAGCCTGGGCCAAGCCCGCGCCATAGCTTTTGAAGTTTGAGACAGACTTGGAATTTTCAAACGGCCTAAGCATGGCCCAAGCTTGGAATGATGTCCTGGGGCCAAGACTGGCAAACCAGACTTGGGCCAAATCTGGCAAATCAGACTTGGGCCTAGTCTGGCAAACCAGACTTGGGCCAAGTCGTGCAAATCAGACAAAATCTGGCATAACAAAACACCCATACAAATCTTTTTTGAAATATTTCATGAAATATTAATTAAATATTTCATGATATATTTCAAAAATATAAATTTAATGAAACTTACATTTTCTATAACAATGCATAACCAGCTGGCGAATAACGTGTAATATAATAAACTGAATCTTGGTTCAGTTTAGGCATTTACAACTGGCCCAGACTACTGGCCCGAGGTTGGCCCATTGTTTAACATTGGCAGTTCCTACCCGGGTAGCCGAGAGAAACAATCACTCGTAAGCAAAAAAGATACCTTATGCACGAATTGCATACAAGATTTTTTGTACGAGTAAGATTCTGTATTATTTGCATAAATAAAAAAATACATATATTTACACATGATAGGAAAATATTTTTTTAGAAAATTATTTTATCCAAGTAGTCGAAGCATGAAGCACTAAAAAAGCCAAAATCTCGGAATTTTTCGCACTAAGACGGATCGGAATGCGGTTTTTTGCATTCACTTCCAAAACTTATTTGTAAAAAATGTATCTGCTTTGTATATTATACAAACCGGAAATTGCATTGCTGCAGCCAAAAATGCATTTTTTGAAGTCGCTTTAAAAAAATTAAATAACTTTGTTAATAAGACTCAGAATTGGCTCAAACCGGTGGTTTTCGAGGGTTTTTGAGGTCGCTGATTACGATTATGATATTCAAATTGACCCACAGCCGACCTGAGCTCAGGATCACTGATTAAAATCATCTCCGTGAGACTCCCCCAAAATTGACGCGGAGAAGGAGAGAAACTCGGCGCCCTGTTTTTTTTTTGGTTATTGAATTCAAATATGGCATCGACGAACACCTTTCGTACACCTGGTGCGCCAGAACCTGGACGTGGTCATCATCCCTGAGAGTTTTCCTGACAAGATAGCAAAAAATAAATCGAAAATCGTTGTGTGGGTGTTTTTTGGAACGCTGAATCCAAATTTCACGTCGCAAACGAACCTCCGAACATCCGGTGCACTGGAACCTCATCTCCGAGGGTTTTCTAGACACGATCGCTAAAGACAAACCGAAAATCGTTATGGGGGTTTTTTGGGGTGCGGATTCCAAATTTAAAATCGAAAATGTCCCCCCAAACACCTGGTACATCAGAGCCTGGGCCTGAACGTCATCTCCAGATGTAATATTTGCAAAAAATGAAATGAAATTTTGAAATGAAATATAATAAAATATTTTATTAATTTTGATTTGTATTATCTGAAGTATTACAGTCGAATTTTTTTATTTTAATAAAACAACTGCTTTTATTAAAAACATACACCTATATTTCAATTATTTTTTATATGAAGTAAAATACTTTTTGTTGTTTTGCAAATAGTATTTGTTAAGTTTAATATGAAATATATATAACTAAAAATAAGTATAACATTTAAATTAACCTTAACCGCTCTATCGATTTCGGTTGTTACACCATCTACGGGAGCTTAGGAACAAATACTATTTGCAAAACAACAACAAGTGTTTTATTTCAATTAAATTATTAATCATGTTTTGCCAAGTACCGTCAGTGACTACAGTAAAGTATATATTTCAATTGTAAAATTAAAATTGATTTGTTGCAATTCCCCGAGTGAATTTTAGGAGAGTCCCACGGAAATGACGTTCATCGGCGATCCTGAGCTCCATGTCAGCTGTGTGTCAATTTTAACATCATAATCGTGATCAGCGCCCTCGAAAACCCCCGAGTACCCGGTTTGAGCCAATTCTGATTCTTATTAACAAAGTTACTTATTTTTTTTAAAGCGACTTCAAAAAATGCATTTTTTGAATGCATTTTTGGCTGCCGCAATCCAAGGTTGAGTGCTTCATTGGCTCGACTAAAGTAGAAGCCGAAATAACAATAATAATAATAGCTTTAGGCATTGTTATTTCAATTTTAGGCATTGTTATTTCAATTTTGGCATTGTTATTTCAATAGTAAAAAAAGGCCTGCTTTACGAACAATTTTTGAATCGTATAAGTGCATTTTACGGTTTAAGGTCATTCTCCATTAGTCTTTTTTTCTCGTCTTTTTTATTTTGTGAAATAGAAGATATGAAAATGATATAAGTGCGAAAGGAAAAAAGATGAAAACTTTTTATTTATTCCATGTCTTTTTTTTTACTTTCCATGCCTTTTTTTAAAAAGAGTGATAGTATATCACTATTTAGTATATCACATAGTATATCACAAAAAAGTGTTATACTATAAAAAAGTCTATAGAGAAAGACTTTTTTTATGGAAAAAGATGACTTTTACTCTGAAAAAATTTATTTAAAATTATTTTACAGTCTATGTTGGATACGACATTGTTAAAAATCTATAATAATAAAATAAAGTGTTTGTCTGTCTGCGTGCGATCTCCAGCGAAATCTGTAGCACACAGGAGTCTGAAATTTTGTCAGGAGAAGGCCATTAACAGGTACTAATGCACCTCGGAGCCGAAATTTTGAAATTTAATTTAGATTTTTTATAATTAATAATTTTAATTTTCCTAATGGTTAAATGTATGCCTAAATGTATATTATATTTTATACTTGAATTTTTTTCAACTTTTATTCAGGTATCTTTGATCGATTCTTTTTTCCGCAAAACAAAATTACCATTCAAATGGAAAATTAAAGTATAATGTGACAAACAAATTCATTTAGATGAAAATTATATACATTTATATATTTATTATATACATACATGATACAATTGTATGTATCCAACACATTACGTTGCAACAAATATTTCTAATTTACAACAAACACGTTCTTGGTTTGGTGTATATAAATGTGTAATACATATTTTATTTGGTTTAAATATATGTGATACATGTTCAAAATATAGAAAATTGGAAAATTGAAAAATTCTTTTCCTCTTTTTAGAAACATTGATGCAGCAAGTTTTTGCAATGGAACCTTTGTATTGAAGAAAAGGATTATGAACAATAATATCAAAGCTACAGGTTGAAAGTGTTTTACTTATTAAGAAAAATATGCGTCCCCATTAATTTCAAAAACAAACAAACAATGTAGGTTATTTGAAGAAATCGGTAAAATATATGCAAATATGTCAACAAATGAAGTGATTTGACTGGTTTTAGATTAGTATATAAGTCTGGATTTATAATTGATATTATTCTTATTATTATTTTTATATTATACTACAAATTAGTCTTATTATTATGTCTGTCCAAATTTTTTTTTTAAAACTCTGGCAGAAATGTCGAAATAAGACGATGGCCATAAATCGACAAAACCCAAAAAACGAAAACCTTCACTAAAAATGCTGTCATTCTTAGACCGGTTTTTCGATCAAAATCGTGTTTCGTATCAAACATCTGCGCTATGCATATTTAGTCTGCTCTTCAAAGTTTTCTTTCAGTGACATGCTCCATTACTAATAAAAGCACACAGAGCAGAGCGCATGTAGAGCATTGGAAATAGTTGGTAAAATATATTTGAAAATCTAAATTGACTTTATTTAAGATCAGCAAATAATCTGGATAGATTGATAAATGAAATTAGTCAACATGAAATGTACGATAAAACAGTAAATTTTAGTGCGGTGTGCCTATTTTGTATCGCAAGTATGACGGTTCCAGAGTAAGTCATTGATAACTGTAACACCCAATAAACGAATGTTTTGACGTTCGCCTAATTTTTCGCGACACATATTAAGCCGATTAACGCGAAAAATTGCAAGTGTTTAATTTAAACTCTCCGAAACTCTTTACCAATCACTTTCAAATGTTGACCTTCCTTTCAATTTTCAAACTATCTGGATTGATCAGCTAGAGTGCTAATGATCTCTGTTATTCATATTTCCCAAATGAAAAAATTAAAATAGGCTTCTTCTATTCTCATTACGACTCTTTGAAATTATTCTTACTAATTCAACAAAATCTACGCACACAAACTTTTTTATAGGCGTAGCAACGTACGCCGGGTCCTGCTAGTATATAATAAAATTAGATATTTATTAGATGGTTTTAAGAATAATGGTGAAATGTCACAATTCCAATCCTATAAAATATTTTTTCCCTGAAAAATTGTGATATTCGTCTTCCCGACTAGCAATTTGTTCAGGTATGCCCTATTATGATCCGGGCCGGATCAGGGTGTAATAAGGTAATTCCTAATAGGGCATTTGCATCCGGCCCCTATCAGAAATCATACTTGATTTCACTATTAGGGCGTGCCGTATTTATCCTGATCCGGCCCGGATTTCGAAAACCTATCTCATTCCTACTAGTAAATGCCGGACCAGCGCCGGATCAGAATCATATCTGATTTCCAATTAAGGTTTGCCCTATTTGTTTTGATCTGAGCCCTATTTCATTTTAATAAATTTCATTTGGTTAAAATTCACTAGAGTATTATCCATTTTATATATACATAGTTTGCGAGATTTCACATATACTTTAGTTATCGCTTCTCTGCGTTGTGAATACATATAGGTAAGTATAAAGTTTGAATATTTTTATAAACATTTTTATCTAATGTATGTAGCAGTAAATTGTCTAATTTTTCTAACGTATGTTAAAGAAAATTCCCTATTTTAAATGATCCGGTCCTCGTCCGTTTCTAGTAGGGCTGCCTGATCCGGTATGGATAGTTTGAGGCGTTACATTACTGATCAGGACCTGTTCAGTGTGGCTGATACGGTCCCTATCAGTGGTAGGGAAATCCGTATCCGGTCCAGATCTGAGCCCTTATATAATGCTAGTCGGGTTACTCTCTCTTTAGAAAATTAATCATGGTTTCTTGGTCTATTTTAGCTAGAAATAAAGATGAAAAAGACTAATGGAGAGTCAGCTTAACTCGTACAAAAAATATATCGTTAAACACTTACACAATAAATAACTATAATTTAAAATAAATAAAATACACTTCTTACCAAAAATAAGAAAACTTGTAAAACTCAATCAGAAAAAGGATTGGATTGTTCAAATTACTACAGATGAGTGACACTTACAGACAGCCTGCGGTCCTATATTAATCAACAACGGCACAGAAAATAATCTTTTTTGACATGTTATTGAAATTAGTAATTGATAGCAACAAAAAACGTATCATTGCTATGGATAACTGGGGTAGACTGTTAACAAACCCGGTTTGTTTACACTCGCCCTTGACCAACTTTTTTGATAAAAAATCGATACAAACAAATTATTCCTACTATAAATTTGTAATTCTTATACGTTTTTTTTTTATTTTTATTATTTTATTTTCTAATGTTCATTTTGTAAACTAAAACAAAAAGATTACTAGAGCAGAAATATAGTTTTGCAAAAAAAAATTTATATTTTATTGTTTTATAGTGATATAAAAAAGAGATATAATTGAGTTTTAAAGGAAAAACTGGGATGAGAATATGTAGTACATTTTGCTACAAGAGATGAAAACGCTGCTTTTTCGTGAGTGAAAATTTGTTCACGAGACGCGTTAGCGTCGAGTGGGATAATTTCATGAACGTAAAAGGTTTTTTTATTCGCCTACATATTAAAGTGGTACTTTATTAATGTGATTTGCGGCCGTAAAGTGTCACTTTTTAACGATATATTTTGCTATCATAGTTGCGTCCAAAAAAGTAAAAACATTTGTATTTGTTTAAATTCTATAAAAAATAGAAATTTTTATCAAAGCAACCTTTAAATTCAAAATCTCCTATTAAAATTGTTGTTATAATTTTGTTGTCATAGTTACACAATTATTTTGAAAAAAATAACAAATATTTTGTCAGAGGTTACTTGTTCAACATATTTTCATTTCAAAATTTATGCAAAATTATAACTTGATTTAGAATAAACAATTTTTTATTAAATATTTTGCTAGCGCCTCGATTTGCAAGCACACCATACGTCCAAAATCTTTAGCTTTACGTCCTAGCATCATAATGTACTATTATTTTGCGTAGGAAATACAATTTTTTCTATGATAGTAAATATATAAACGATATATATGTATTAGTAATTATTAAATTAGAAACCGCAAAAATAACATTCAAAATTCATATTCTATTTTTTCATGGTCGTTTTGTTTTAAAAATTTTATAAAGTTATATGAAAATACCATGGCAACTATACAATTTGTTATTGTTTTTAAACTAGAGGACAAAAATCATTTTCACAGGGACTAAGTGTGCATGAAAATAGACTTTTCATCTGCTATTATAGAAAAAATCTTTTTCTAGTTATCTGTTCATGTCTAGATAAATCATTAAAAAACGAAACAGTTTTCCTGTGCTAAAACTAATACTTAATGTAGCAAAAAGTTGAAAAGTTTGTTGATTTGATTGTACGATTTGATTTAATTTGTTATATATATGAACGTGAGATGGTAACGGATTGCGAACTCTATTTCTTCTTGAATTATTTATTTTTTATTTTGGTTAGATATTTCTGTTTTGATAGGAATTGCTTTTAGCGATTTTTTTGGAAAATTTTAAATTGATTGTAAATACTACATCTCTTTATGGTTTTGTATTTCGTATTCGGTCACGTTTTTTAAATTTTATTTATAATTAATTCTAATATTTGCTAGTTCTTTTCAGATATACAATGTTTTCTTATCTGCTGAATTAATTATTATATTATTAGACTTTGAAATGGTTTAAATGTTGAATTATAAATGATACTGAAGGAAACTGTTATTAAGATTATGATACTAGGATTCTGCTTATCGTTTTCCTTTTGTAGCTCTTTAAAACCTTTGTACACTAGTTGAGTTGATTCAAATATTAGTATGGAGTATGTACTCCCATTTAAGGCTCATTCTTTTCGTTACACATTTCAATTAAATTTAAATGACAATTTCATTTCAATTAAATTTACTCTTGACAAAGATTATAAAAAAAAATTAATTGAAATCAACTGTTATATGGCTTGTTTTGTCGCAACTTTTTTGATTACGATATGTGTCACAACAATACATAAAATCCTTTAAAGCCTAGGGTTGCACAACAACATGCGCTTCAAGAGGTTGCTGGACACAACTGTTTTTTATATTTTTATCTAAACAGTGAATCCTATCACATATTAAAATATGACATAGGGCAATATTTCATGTTCGGATAAAAAAATAAAAATAAAATACAGATAAAAAGCAAATTTGTTTTAAACATTTGCAGGAACAAAACTAAAATGGGATTTCCAATAATCCAGCAATCGGCATATTGCTTGATTATATGGCGAACGCCCTGCTATCTGAAAGCTCGTTTCTTTAACGTGACATCATCAAGGAATATTCCATAGGCAAGATTGAAGGTGCTACCGTTAACTTCAGTTCATCTTTCAGCACCTTTAATATATCACCTTGGCTAGTGATATCGCACTGCTATTGTTAGTATTTTACGATATTGCACGTTAGCTCATATGTCAACAGCAGGGACGCAGGTTTATCACACCTGTAGATCAAAAATTCCAAAAATTGAAAAACTGGTCCCCATGGTGACCTGTATGAATAAAAAAAAATCGGTTTCGTCTCCTAACGCGCGCCGTAGTTTTGCCGTTGAACTAATTTAATGTGAAAATTCAAACCGTGAGTCTTATAACCGAATTGCTTTGTAATAATTGTATCTGTTTCTTATTTTTGTTCAGGAGTACATACAGATTTTTGAGTGTTGGTTTTATTAATAAATAACTAAAACATCGTTTAAAAGGTGTTATATAACATTATATTTATTACAAAGCACCACCTAACCCTAATCCTAATTCAATACTTTTACTTTTTGTAATAGCTGGAAGTCCTGCTATAGATAGATTTGTGACAATTTTAGCTGTTACTGGAACATGTTTAACTACAGGCACTTTGACGCTTTTGATTACTTCCACCGGTTTTATTACTGGAATCGATATTGGAATTTTAAATGGAATCGCTTTGGCTTTCAAACCAATTGATTTGAGAATCGGTAAAGCCAATTTAGGCAATTTGTGTAATTTATGCAATTTGTGCAGTTTATGTAACTTCTTATGAATTATAAATGAATCAGCAACCACTAATATTGTTAAAAATAAAATAATCTAAAAATAATTAAAAAAATGTTTGTTAAATTTAACTTCAATTAATCTTAATTGCATTTTCATGTACTCACAAATTTCATGATTGCAATCAAATTCATACAATATTACAATAAAACTATAAAACTGAAACTGATTGGTATTGAATTAAATTTTCATGTTTTTATATTAGCATGAAGAGTATAGATACAGAATAAGTATATCCCCACTTTAATTAAAATTTTGCTACCCTTAAGCTATCAATTTAATTTTGATTTTTATTTCGAAACTACCCGGAATTTACATAATACCTATAGAGACTACCTGTTTGATGTGGCTTAAACGTATTAATTGTTGGTATTTTGATCTATTTCTAGTTTTTTTTCGGAAGGTTATAGAAATGATTTTGACGTTATTTGGGTATTAAGTAAAACCTAATTGCGATAATTAATTGATGAACATCAACATTTTAAAGTATTATGTGTTGCAAAAAGGGTTATCTGTTGGTTATATCGATTGGAAGAATTCTATTAATGCATAATCAAATTTTAAATTATTTTATTAGATTATTCATCATGTGTATAAAACAGAGGTGTGCGTATTTTTTGTTGATGGATTTTTAACTTTCCGAACGAGCACTTTTGTGTGAAGTACGTTATTTGAATAATTAAATTTATTATAAATATATAAGTATATAGTGTAACTTTTTAGTTGAAATTTAGTTTTACAATTTTTGAATTATTTATTAAGCTTAAGTTACGTTGGGCTTGCAAATATGACCCCAAATATGAGGATAATTCATTTTTAAATTTAAATTTAAACAGAGTCCGTTAAAACTAAAAAATTAACTATTTTACTTTAACTTACTTCAATGTTATTGTGTATGACTGGTTCACGATAAAATTTGGCCTTTTATATTAACTAAATTTAACAAACATAAAGAACTTGCTATAGTTTGGAACTATTTGCGAGGCCTTAACACGACAAGTTGTATTTTAAGGTTAGTTTACGAGGACTGGGATGGAAATCGACACTTCTAATACATTATGACATAGTAGTGAGATTTTGGAAAAATTGTATTATGATAGCTATTATCACAGAATGTTGCACTTGTAACAATCTAAGAGAGGCTTCATGATACTTACGGTAAAAATGTCTATCAATCAGTCGTCCACTAGTTTCCATGTCTTCGGTGATTTTCGGTGGATTTGTTAGAAGATTTTTGGAAAAAATTATGCCTAAAAATAAATTAATAAGAGTACATAAATCAATAAGTTGCAAAAAATTTTCTTTCTAAAAAAGATCCTAGAATAGATCGAAACTAGTAAAACAAATTTTTAAGATTTTGTTAAAGAACTAAGCATATTTTTAATATAAATAAATTAAATTACTAATATCTTATCTTCGGCTATTCAAAGAGTCTAAATAATGAATATTTCATATTTAATGTGCTAAACATTTCCAACTAATTAATAAAAAAAAATTAGACAAGTGTATGTTTTTTAATACGTGGGTATTAAAAAGGTGCTTGAATATTTTACAAAAATCGACTATGTGAAATCAAAACGGCAATTTTGCATCAATAAAATTAAATTATTTAATTTTAAGATTTCACTGCACTCCACCCCAAACTAAAATTAAATCAATTAGATCATTTTTATTATCTATCAATGCACGATGTCAATATTTACCATTAAAAGAAGTTAATTATCCTAATAAATAGTATCTGGTTGGTATTCTTTTTATTAGAAGATATAAATCTTTATCGCTTCAAAAATTTGAATGCAACATATCAAATACACAGCACAATAGAATTATTTCAGTGTCTGAATAGATTACATATTTGTCAAAGTATTTTCTTCATAAAATTTTTTAGCACATTAATTAATTATTTACGAAGCATAAAAGATTTTTTTAGCCATCAATACGTTAATACCTCTCATAGATTATAATTTTCCTAACTTGTTACGAAAATCGTTAAAACTTTGTGATGTTTAAATAATTACTATCTCTATTAGAAAAATAATAAAAAGCTATTAATTCAATGACATAATATTTCCACTTCACTTACTCCCTAAAAATTTCAAATGAATTTTTCCATCATTTAACATAACGACAGTAATATTGTCACGTTTTTCTTGTTTGTTGACAAATAATTTTTGAAAGAATTTTTATAGATGCCAAAGGTTATGATCATAAAAGCAAATTAAGATATTTTAAGTTGCTAATCCATATTGCTTTATTTTTGTTTTAACCCCATCATAATAATATTGTTAAACTGATTTCAGGCTAGCCATAATGCTCTAACCAGATGCTGATAAATAATTATATGTTTTAAATATCGTGATAAAAACATATGTGAACTAGGTTATTTTATGCAATCAGTTTTTTATAAAATCTATTAGTGCGTTTTACAATGATAAATGATCTAAGTTTTATTATCACCGAGCCAAAACGGGAGGTGGTGAACAGCGCATAACCCTGTACGATCCTTTTGCTATCAGGGCCGTCTATTAATAAAAAAAATATAAATTGCGTAATTTTTACACGCGGTTAAAGTAAAACTTCTTTGGCTACTGTGGCAGGTATTACTGAAGCCATAGTTACATAATATATTACAAAATCTTACAAATTAAATTTAGCGATGAATGCATGTCCAGTCCGACTGTCCAAACTTAATTGTATTAAACAATCCTTCACAAACGAATGCCAAGAGAAATGTGTAATGAAATATTTCAAATGTTTGATGATTCTCAATTTTTATAAAAAAAAAACAAAACAATAGAGATGAATATAAGTGGTTTCATTATAATTTATTTTACTGAACGTCATTTCCGTTTGAAAACGTTACTTCCGTCCGACAAAGATTTGTTATGAGGATGTTTTATCAGTTGCATTATATAATAGTGCGACTGTAATTTCTACGTATTCAGACAACAATATTGTTTAACGTAGACTAAGAACTCTTTGTTTTCGATGTTTTCTATTATTATAAATACGGAAATCCAACCGACTGTCAATGAGTTGGCATTAAAATTTGATTTAAGATTGACGAATCTAGTTTCGCAATTATCGTCAAATTGATTTAACGTTGATTTGCTTAAATATTAAATGTATTTTGTGATAATCCAATTTTTGGTTATATTAATAATTCAGTTAAGTAGCAAAATTTATAGGAAAATTAGTCAATTATTATCAGATTTTTTCTTTATAAAATGTCCTTAGTTCAAATTTATTAGTAAACTAAATTAGAAAAACAAATTAGTGGAACAAAGAGTGTGTGAAATTTTTTTTTGTCAAAACGTTCATTGAGACTGGATACTGGATACTGGAAAAAGATACTGGAAAAAAATTTGTTTGTTTCTTAGTACATACTGTACAAGGTAGTACATGAATAGAAGATACTCAAGCACTTGAGGATGATTTAATTTTTGCTTAAACTCTTCTACCAAGTGTTGTGGCATTCATTTTGGAAATTGATAACAATTTGTTTAAATTAAAATTTAATTTATTTTTAAAAAAATTAGTCACTTAATAAAAAATTTTTTTTGTTAAATTACATTATTTATTAGAAAAAATAATTAAATTTATGATTAGATTTATTTAGTGAAAATTAGAAAAATTTAACTTTTAGTTTGTGTTCGTTTGTGAAAGTTTAATTTGTGTTAACACGGTCGTATTAAAGTAATAAAAGAGATATTGGGTGTCCAAATGTTCTCAAGAATCTTTGAAAAGTCACAATATATTCGGAAAGATTCTCAAGATTTTGTGGCGATTCTTAAGGATCACGTTTAAGATTCTCAAGAGTTCTTGAATACTCCCAGTAGCGACTCAAATAGTTGTCCAAAGATGCCTATGAAAAGGTTACCCCTCAATATAATGGCATTGCTGTCGTAATTGGGTAGCGTCATCTCCAGAAATTTGAATTATGATAAGAATTCTGCGACCTACGTATTTCTGAGTCCTGATGCACCTAAATAGTTCATCTTGAAAAGATTATGGAAAACCGGTAAACAATTTGAATAAATAAAGAAACTGAGTTTCTTGCGGTTGCTAATTACGGATTACCATATTGCGATCATTCTTATAAGAATATTGGCTTGTAAGGTGTAACAATATACCTTTAACAAAAAATGTTTTGAAAACAACAAGATTTTGAATTTGAATTTTGAAAACAATATAATTATATTTAAATTTAAAATGATAACGTAATGTAACGGTTTCAAAGATGCTGGATATGAGTGTTTGATTGTTTTTTGCATCACAATTGATGGCCAAAAATAAAATCTAAATCATGTCGTAACTGCTTCCAAATTTGATCTTATTCGCTAAGGCTGAGTTCATTTGTCCAAAGCATTTGCGACTGGTTTTAAAATTTGATAAAGTTCCTCAGCTTATTTTATCAAGCCTATGTTAAGTATCTGGTAAAAAATGTTAATATATCAATGATATGAAATACGTAACCTAATTTTACAAATCTCGTCTCGTACCGAATCTTTAATTTCCTTTTCAAAATTAGGATGTTCCTTTTGATCCACAAGAATAGCACATATTTACTCTTTTTTATTTAGCAATTAAACAAATTGAACTTGCTCCTCCTTTGAACGTCTGTCGGGAATCGAATAACAGATCCTTCAGCACATTTGTACTAGTAGTTTGGCTAGTATTGATATTCGAGCTAACGTGCGATATCACATACAATAGTAGTGAAATATCGGTACTTAGTCAACCCTAAATTTAATCTATGAAGAATTCCTTGGTAATGGCACATTATTGCTTACTCGAAGAATCGAGCTTTTCTATATCTCTATGCGTGGGCTTTAATAATTGAGGAGAAAGGGCGTCACATGATCAAGGAATACACCACTTGCTGGATTATTGGCAACCCCCTTTTAATTTTGTTACTGCAAATTTTTAAAAGACATTTTCTTTTAATATCGTATTTTATTTTTGTTTTCTGTATTGGGTTATGTCATGTATGTGATAGAATTTGTTGTTTAGTTATTCCTTCTTTAAAAAGGTCAAAAAAACATAAAGATTTGCGTTCATCAACACCTTAGAACGCATTTTATTTACAAAAACAACATATGAAAGTCCAAAAATTTTTACAATTTTAATGATCTTTAAGGTGCCAAAGGGTGTTTTCAGGTGGTCAAATGTATTAAAAACGGTAAAATACAACAGCGTACAACAGTTCTATGGATAGCAAATAAGCAACATTGCAATATTTAAAAAAAAAACAATTTTTGTTTAAAACATTGTTTTTTTAAAAAACACAATTTGTTTTAAACACTGTTTAAAACAAACCAACTCTGGACAAAATATTTGTTAATTTTTTCAAAATAGTTGTGTAACTATGACAACAAATAATAACAATAATTTGAATTGGATAATGAAATTTTGAATTTAAAGGTTGCTTTGATAAAAATTTCTGTTTTTTATAGAATTTAAACAAATACAAATGTTTTTTACTTTCTTGGACGTAACTATGACAACAAAATATATGGTTAAAAAGTGACACTTTACGGCCGCAAATCACAGTAATAAAGTAACACTTTAATATGTAGACGAATAAAAAACTAGTTTTTTTACTGTATAAAAATAAATACATTTTCATTACTCCTTCTCTGTACAAGAAAACATCAAAGTATAAGTTGTTTGATTGTACATTTTGGATTAATATATATAAAAATTGAACTAAACTAATAATAAAAAAAAACTTAATTTGTTTTGGACATTATTACAACAACATTATTCGACTAAATTAACATTAAACCAATTGACCATTTTTTTACAAAAATCTACCATTCGGTGGCAGGAATATGAATAATAGTGGTGCTATTAATAACGATACATCAATAATAACAGTTATTTAACGATCACCTGTTTATTACTGGTACAACTTTTTTGTAATTATTTAACAATCAACGGAATTTTGTACAACAGTTATATTAGTTCTAACAACTTCATCAATTGCCGACGTCATATTTTTTTGTTAGAAGATTTATTACCAGTTTCGCAATTTTATTTACGGTCATTATTATATTACCAACCACTTGAACAATTGTCGATATCATTGATGGTATATTAATTATTACCATTTCAACAACTTTTGATTTATAACCAGTTCAGCGTTCTATTACGTTCATTATTATGTTACCAACAACCAGAACCATTGCGGACATCATTGTTGGTCAATTATTGATATTTCAACAAACTTAGGGTAACAACCTCAAAAATTGCAGATATCGGTATGGTTGGTCAATTAATTTATTTCTAATATATTCATCATAAAATTAAAATAAATAAGACGATCTTCTAATTGAGTTTCGAAGGAATGAAGAGTTGGATCCGGATTAGCTATGGGGTGAGTTCCATTTATATTTTATGTAGATTTCATATAAAAATCTACCTATTGCAACGTGCTTCATCTCGGAATTTCGGAAAAATTTTAGTGCCAAACGACTATATATGATAAGCGGAGATGGAAAATCAAAATGAAAAAAAAATGTATATATGTATATATATATATCAGTGGCGGATTATCATACAAGTTTTAAGGCAACCGCACCAGGGCCCCGCGATTTAGGGGCCCCCAAGCATAAGCAAAAAAGAAACTAAAACCAGACAAGTTTGAAATATATTTATCATTAAAATTACATTTTTTCTGTATTTAAGTGTCTATAATTTCATCGAATTTAATTTCGTCCAAAATTTCATTGTCAATAGAAAGAATGGATAAATCGTTCAGACGATCATTACTCATAGTATTAAGGTCTTACCTCATCTACGAAAAGTTTTTCGTCTTCAGGGATTTATTTCTTATATTCGTCACCCATACCCGTTTGCATGAGAAAAAAAAGGAGAGCATGTCATGCGAGAAATATATAAACTGCTGGAAATTTGACGAAAAAATTCAAAACTGCAAGAATATTGACGAAATTCTTTTCAGAATTAATCAGTAAATCAATTAACTGCAACAATTTATCTTCGGCAAATCTCAACCGCATATTTTCTTGACGATATTTTTTGAAAAAAGCCGAAATAAATTAAATTTCCAGTTTATTACATGTTTTCATTAAGTAATATAATTGATTCTAATTTAAAATAATTTTTTTACAAAATATTTTTAAAATACATTCCCGCTTTATATTTTTTATTGTAGTTTTTTTTTGTTGATTTTTTGACACTTTGACAATATTTTGAATTTTTATGTAAAACATAAAAAAAGTGTGTGAGTTGTGTGAAACATAAAAAAAGTTAAAACAAATACTTATTTCCTTTTAAAAACAATAGATATGAATAGTAAATGATTCGTAAATAAACACAATCAACTGTTTGTCTCTTTCAAACAAAAAAATTGTAGTTTGATCTGCTCGTCACCTGTGTTCGTTTTCAAGAAGCTTGTTCGTTTTCAAGAACCTTTACGCAAATAACTTTTGATTAACTTCAGTTTTGAAAATGATCGTTCGCCTATAACATTATCGACAAACATGCATAAAAACATGCGTAATAAAATATCGATATTCGGAAAAGTGGTGGAAAGATTACTATTGAACATTGTTTTGTACATCGATTCATAATTTAAATTATCAAATGTGAAATAATTTTTGGCAAATTGACATTCGTCAATCAATTGATTTGCATTGAGATCTTTTGGGTATTTTGCGGTTATTGTTCGGCAAGAATTAGCAATCTCTTCATCACTCATTAAATTTAGATGCATCAAAAACGAGTACTATCTAGATCTTCATAATCTTTAGCACGCTCTCTCAGATTGAAAAGAAAAGCCTTTAAAATTGGCTTGAACAACGATTTTTCAAGGTGGTCTTTTTGTTCCTCTAGACAAAGTGTTTGTGACGTTGAGCAAGTCTGAATATTATTTGCGGTTTGAATATTAGATGAAACAGAATTTAAAAGCTGACAGGCATCCTCGACAATTTTGTTGTAATCTTTATTTTCCAAATCTGTAACTATTAAATCAAACAGTTTTTTGTCAACGAGACAGTTAAATTAGATTTTTGTAATGCTCGATTCACAAAATTAAACTTGGTTAGTACACTTTTCCAGAGGACAAGCATCAAAGTATTTTCGAATTGACATAGTTTTTTTGTCAAACCTGTTACCACCGCTTTGTTATCATCACTGAAGCTTTCCTCATGTAGGAAAGATTTTAAAACATGCAACACTTTTAAATAACAAGAATGTAAAACGTGAACTGATTCGTATCTAGCTGACCATCTCGTTCCAGTTGCTCTCTTTAACATATATTCGCTATTTTCGGTTAATTGTTCTTGTAATCGATTCCATCGAAAAGGGGAATATACGAAAAATCCATAAAGTTTTTCAACCATATCAAAAAACTTAGTTGCAGCAGTATTGCCAGAAACACTATATTTACCGACTAAATTTAATGAATGAGCAGAGCAAGGGACAAAAATTGCTGTTTCATTTGTTTGACGAATCAATCTTTGTAGCCCACCATAAATACCTGCCATATTGTAAGCGTTGTCATATGACTGGCCTCTACAATTATCAATATTTATTTCGTTTTCAATGTGGAATTTCATAATGATGTCAAAAAGATAATTCGATGTATGACCTTCGATTTCAATAAATGAAATAAATCGTTCACAAATGGTATTACTTTTAACATATCGAACACAAAAAGACAACTGGTCTATATGGCTCACATCCTGAGTGAATAATATCGAGACTCTATAATTTCCGAAACAATGTGATTTTTAACATGTTTTGCCATGATAGAGATGAATTCTTCACAAATTGTGCTTGAAAGATACGATACTTTCCTAAAAATATTCCGAATTTAAAAAAAAAATCATTTGTCAATGTTACATGAAAAGAGTATACCTTTTCCTTTATTTCCAAAACGAGAAATATGTTCTTGTAAAAAGGGATCAAATTTAGCCAATAACTCAAGAGATCCAAGAAAGTTTCCATTGTGTTTTGATCCTAAAATTTCATCGTGACCACGAAAAGCAAGTCCTCGTGATGCAATTTTAGTTGTATTAATAAAAGATTTCTCGAAAGTAAGTTCATTTTTGATACGCATTTTGTATGTAAAATTATTGGTCATGTGATACTTAGACTCTTCATGCTTTGAAATGTGATGAATTAATATCCAACGGTAAAAATGAAGTAATTTGTAAACTGGAAAACACAATTTGCGTCCCCAGTTTGCATGTCAATTTATTATCAGTGTCAAAAATATCACAAAATGGCTGCAAAGTAATCTTCGATCGTGATCAAGCTGTCATCAAAAATCAAAATGGACAAATCACTACAGTTGCCGATAAAATAAATAGTTTGTATATTGTGAGACAATTTCGCGAATTAGCAAATGAAGTCAAATCATCTGACAGCAAATTGTTAGAAAGATGGCATGAACGTTTCGGGCATATAGGTATAAATGATTTAAAACTAATGAATAATAAACAATCTATTTTAGGTGTAAACTCATACGAAATAAATGGGACACTACATGATTGCAAAACATGTTTATTGGGAAAAATGGTTCAAGAAAATGTTAACACCAAGAAGGAAGTAGGTGCTTCTGAAGTTCTAGAAATAGTCCACACTGACATGTGCGGTCCCATTAGACAATATTCTATGGGTGGTGCGAAGTATATCATAACATTTACAGATCAAAAGTCTAGATATACAGTGGTTAAATTATTAAAAAATAAAACCGAAGTTCTTGAAGCATTTAAACAATATAAAAGCATGGCTGAAAATCTTGCAAAGAAAAAAATTAAATTTTTGCAATCAGATAACGGTACCGAATACATAAATGCTGAAATGAATAATTTCTTAATCAAAAATGGTATACAAAGACGGCTAACAGTGCCTTATACGCCCCAGCAAAACGTCATTGCTGAGAGGAAGAATCGTACCTTAATAGAAATGGCTAGATGCTTGTTGGTAAGATCCCAATTACCCTTACATTTTTGGGGAGAAGCCATAATGACAGCGAATTACATAAGAAATCGTAGTATCACGTCAATTAATGGTATTAAAACTCCATATGAAATCTGGACAACTAAAAAATCAGTGGTTAGTCATTTTAGAATTTTGGGATCCAAAACTTTCGTATTAGATAAAGCTCCAAATAAACAAAAATTTCAGACTAGATCGAAGGAAGGTATTTTTGTTGGATATAGTGAAGAAGCCAAGGCTTACAGAATTTGGTTGAATAACGAAAATAAAATAATTTTAAGCCGTGAGGTAAAATTTATGGAAAGTGAAATTTGTGATCAATTTGAAAATAATGAAAAATTCAACGGAAACTTTTTTGAAATAAATCTTTACCAAAACAATAAAATGAACCAAGAAAATATCAATCCAATTGTTCAAGTAAACGAAAATGAAGATAATTTTATTGAAGAAAATGGTAGTGAAGAATGTGAAACTGTTCATCGTTCACAACGAGTTCGTGTAGCTCCAAAAAAATATAAAAATTATTATACTTGTTTATCACAAAAACTAGAATATTCAAATACGTTTGAACAAGCGTTGAGGAGTCCTGATAAAGAAAATTGGATAAATGCCATGGATGAAGAGCTTAGTTCGCTCTATGAAAATAAAACCTGGACATTGGTACCTCGACCGGCGAACAGGAAGATTTTGAATAGTCGCTGGGTGTTCAAAAGAAAATTTGATAAGGACGGAAATATTGAAAAGTTCAAAGCTCGTTTGGTTGTTAAAGGCTGTGCACAAGTTCAAGGAATAGATTACGAAGAAACGTACTCACCTGTAATTAAACACAGTTCGATAAAAATATTACTTGCTCTAGCTGCAAGGGTAAATTTACAAATTCATCATCTTGATGTGACTACTGCATATTTGCAAGGTGATTTAACCGAAGAATTGTATGAGCAATTTCACGAAGATTCAACAACGTTTTGACTTGACCCCTTTTAATTTTGATTATTTTTTGTTTATAGATAGTCTTTGATAAATAAAAAATACAAGTTCTCTTAGAATTTTTTTTTTCGACCAGGGGTCTTCACAGGGTGCCCCTCAATTTTTGTTATTTTGTGATGTGAGTGCATTTTGACGAGCGATTGTAGAAAAACTACTCAATCGAACATAAGAAAAAAATGGTGTAATTGAAAAAAAGATGGCATAGCCTTTTTTTTTTTAAACTAAATTGAAGCTTATTTTATATCTAACCACTTGTGAAAGTTCAGGACTAGCTATATTTTTTGTTTTAGAGATAAAATTCGTTGTGCATATGACTGTCGGGAATCAGTTTTTTTTGTTCTGAAGGAAAATTATAAAAATGGCGATTTTTAGATTCAGATTTTTGCTTTATGTTGAATATCAAATATTTTATTATTAAATGAACTTTTTAAAAAGCAATTTCAGTCAAGTTCAGCAAAATTTTGCGACATTTTGACTCGACCCTTTTTAATTTGGTTTATTTTTAGTTTATAGATAGCCTTTGATAAATGAAAAATACGGCTTCAAGTAGAATTTCTTTAAATATAGACCAAAATAAACCAAATTAAAAAGGGTCGAGTCAAAATGTCGCAAAATTTTGCTGAACTTGACTGAAATTGCTTTTTAAAAAGTTCATTTAATAATAAAATATTTGATATTTAACATAAAACAAAAATTTGAATCTAAAAATCGCCATTTTTATAATTTTCCTTCAGAACAAAAAAAACTGATTCACGACAGTCATATGCACAACGAATTTTATCTCTAAAACAAAAAATATAGCTAGTCCTAAACTTTCACAAGTGGTTAGATATAAAATAAGCTTCAATTTAGTTAAAAAAAAAAAAAATAAAAAAAGGCAATGCCATCTTTTTTTCAATTACACCATTTTTTTCTTATGTTACACCGTTAAAAATTATTTCAAAAAATTAACAGTGTACATTTTTAAAAACTTTTTTCTAATACCTATTCAACGACATATCATTTATGAAAATCGATTGAGTAGTTTTTCTACAATCGCTCGTCAAAATGCACTCACATCACAAAATAACAGAAATTGAGGGGCACCCTGTGAAGACCCCTGGTCGAAAAAAAAAATTCTAAGAGAACTTGTATTTTTTATTTATCAAAGACTATCTATAAACAAAAAATAATCAAAATTAAAAAGGGTCAAGTCAAAACGTTGTTGAATCTTCGTGAAATTGCTCATATATAAATCAACCTATGAACACCGAAAATAATCAAAACAAAGACGAGGTATGTAAATTATTAAAACCACTCTACGGGTTAAAACAAAGCGGTAGAGAATGGAATAAAAAATTACATGAAGCATTAATTGAATTAAATTTTTCAAAATGCGAAAACGATCCATGTGTATACCATCAAGTTGAAAAGGAACAACTTGTATTAGTAGCAATTTATGTGGACGATTTATTAATTTTTTGTCAAGATAGTTCATTAATTGAACATTGCAAAGAAAAACTGAGAAACTCAAAATGAAGGATTTGGGAAGAGTGAAAAGATTTCTTGGAACAAATATTAATCAAGATTTGAAATCTGGAAAAATCGAAATTGATCAATCTGATTATATATGAAAAATATTAGATCGGTTTAAAATCCGAATGCAATCCGGTAATGACGCCTATGAATTTAAATGTAAAATTGGATAATGATTCAGAAATCAATCACCAGGTATCTTCCAAAGAGTACCAAGAGATGATTGGCAGTTTAATGTATTTATGTCAAGTAACGCGACTAGACATATGTTTCGCGACTAATTATTGTAGCAGATTCAATAATAAACCAACCAAACAACATTTGACTGCAGTTAAAAGAATATTCCGATACTTGAAAGAAACAGCTGATTACAAATTGGTTTATCATCGAGAAGCAGATAAAAATGTTATAGCTTACTCGGATTCCGATTAGGCAAATGATGAAGAAACTCGTCAATCCGTAACTGGAAACATTTTTGTTATGCAAGGCGGTGCCATAAGCTGGTGTAGCAGAAAACAAAGAACAGTGGCGTTATCAACGACCAAAGCCGAATACATGGCAGTGTAAAATTGTTCTCAAGAAGCAGTTTGGATAAAAATTTTTTTAAATGAAATAGATAAAAACTTATTGGAACATCCAATAAAGATTATGTGCGATAGCAAATCAGCTATTGATTTGATCAAAGTTAACACGATTAAACAGAGATCAAAACACATCGACATACGATATCATTTCGTCAAAGAGAAGGTGAATTCTGGGGAAATTGAAATTGGTGGTATCAGTACAGAAATGATGGTAGCAGATTATTTAACGAAGCCAGTTCATATTGATAAACATCAATTTTGTTCACAAAACTCTGGAATTAAATTTGGTTCATGTAGGGGTGTTAAGAAACGAAATGTGAACACCACTTTAATTCAATCTACTTCCATAAAATGTAAACATAACTTTATTTGCTTTCGTTTCATAATTTTATATAATCTCTTCTTTTTGGAAACGTGTTCATATACAAGTTTAATAATTTTTATTGTTGATATAATAAAATTAAATCAAATATATTTATATTGTTATTTGTTATTTTTTCCCAGCTAACTCTAACACGTTAGATGTATGCATATTAGAATTGTTCTTAAAAAACCGTTGGTATTATGTATTATGATGATCGTTCATAGATATTTTGTTTTGTTTTAGTTGAAAACAGATCTAAATGTTTGTTGTTGTTGTTTTGAAAATTCATAATTGTTTTGAATTAGGGAAGAAATAGTTTCTTTGGAAATTTAGAATATTTAGAAGTGGTTTAGTTGAAATAAATATATGTATATTGATTACACATTTACAAAAGTTTTCCTAAATTGATAGATGTTTGTATAATATTTGAGGTATAAAAGTTGTTTGATGTTGATGTTGATTATAAATTATGTGTGGTAGTATTGCAGTTGTGACGTCGTTAGAACGTTAATCCACCAAAGGATTTAATACGTTATTAAGTAGTTTTAACCACATTAAACACAACTGTTCCGAAATTTCATTGATAAAGTAGTTTCCGTTGATGTATTTAGTTTGGTTAGTTTGATAAATTTTTGGGATCATTCTGTTTCTACTTAAATTTTTTATTTAAACTAATCTGACATATCCAATTCTATTTGTACAAAAAGCTGTCTGGTCCCGAAATCTACCTATTTCTAGCGGATATACGTGCCGCTTGGACTTTTTTTTTATTGTTGTTTATTTGCATAAAATTTATAAATAAATGAAGAAAATAAGAAGAATGGTTATAAATACAATCTAATAATGGGGTGAATGTGACGATCGTGGCTTCCTCGCAAATGGGGTCGCCAGAGTCTGTCTTTCTCAATTTTCTCTTTTTTCCGATCCGTTTTGTATACTATAAACGCGCGCATCTCTGTTAATTTGTGCTGGGGTGGCAGGTATTCATCTTCGAATCCACTTGACTTAAGCTAGTAATATTTATTGAATGTAACCTCGCCAGGCGCGCACCTACCTCATTGAAGTCTGTTGATTTTTTTTCAATAAACCCAGTGCTCTATTACAGATTTGAGTTACTTATCATATCGCGCCGAAAAAAGTTTTACTTAAAAAATAAGTGGTTCCGAATCCAACACTCCTCCACGTTTTTCCTTTCCAATAAGCATTTTCTTTCAATTCCTGTTCCTTTGTCTTAATGATATAATGAATCTCCCTGTAAAATGGGATATTTTTTCTTCTAAACTTATCTCAACCAAATAAACAAAACAACAAGAAAAACTTGAGCAAAAAACATAAAAAAATTTACAGAGTCTTAGGCAACAACTTCGAAAAAGAACTTTAGTAGCATAAAGCCTACTCCAAACGGTTCCGAACCCATGTAGTCTCACAGGTATAAATGACTGGTGTCCCAATCGACAATCATTGGTATCCAAATCGCGTCCCAATAAAACTTTGGTCACCCGGTTTATCAAAAACATCGGCCAACACCATATTAACCATAAAACCGAAAAATGCGATACCGATAATCAAAAAGATACATCAAACCCCTATAGTACAACGTTAAAAAAATGCACAAGCGGCAAGCCTTAATTAGGCCAACAAATTTGTACTAGATGAAGCTAAAAATTCATCATCCACCACTGAGAGTCATCCTTAATAGCAGATGTTTATTCTTACAAGACTTTTAGTAGTACATATACTAAAATCCACCTTTTTGATGGCTGCAATAAATAAAAAAGGACACATGTGCTACAAAAAATTGAAGAGAGTAAAAATGGCGTTGTCAACTAGTTTCCGCTCAATGCAGGGACCCAAAATGACACCAAAGGCTCACTTCAGCGAAACAATTGGTCAAGTACGTTTATTGGGCTGATCGAAAGAGATCAAATAAATCCGCACTGAAAAAAAAATTCTAATAAAATTCTTCTTTAAATTGAAAAACTGGCTTAATTAACAATTCTACCACCTGGTCAATTTTAATGGGCAGGTATAAAACGTCTTTCGCTCTAGCCACCTTAAGATCTATGTAAAAGACGTAAAAAGAAAATGCAACCATGCTAACAAGTAAGCCTTCGTCAACGGAACAATTTTCTACAGAGCAGTTTTATAGAAGGCAAAGCTGAACTTCCAAGAGGATATACGTACGCTTCGCTTTCACAGTTATGTATCTGAACACTCAATAAATTGCCTCTAAATTGATAACTTGTGGATGTCATTCGAATCAAGTTGAGACTTGGTTGAGGTTGAGGTTGATAGGCTTGGAGGTGGACACACTACGGAAAAAAACAAGGAAGCTCTTAACAAAGCCAAATACTCAAGAGAGCATCAAGACTGGTGCCATTACAAAAATGGACTCCACGGAATCTTTTCCAATCCACAGAAACTTTTAAACTCAAAAAAATAATTGCAACCCAATAATAATAACCCGCACTATTAAGTTTAGAGGGAGAGGAGTCTTTTCAGAACAGTTAAATATTTTCTCTCATTTCGACTTCCAGACCACTTGAGCATACACCAAGAGGAGATTGTGGTGAATAACCAAGTCCTGGTTTGGGTGAAGTATAACATTATATCTACTAAAAATATCAACATATCGATCATCAAGATATATGGATAGTTAAGCTGCATTGAGCTGCGTTACAAGAAGTTATTGCAAAGTCATAGGACATAGGTGATACCAACCTATCGCTCATCTCTAAATAAGATAACCAAGCAATTCCATATTCAAATTATTTTAATTTTAAGTCATATTGACTGAAGTGTAACCATTTCTGGTCTAAGAGACCTAGAACTTTGATGACAGCAACTGCAACCAAACTTACTCTAAATCGAATTCACCATTAGCTTAAAGTTTCCACCATTTTAAAACTGACATTTTATTTTTACATATATTACACATATAATAGCATTTCCACAATATATTATATTAACTTCAACATAATATAAATTCACTTACGAAACGAAAGGTTGTCACCAAATTTGAAATGTAATTAGAATACAATAATAACTATGGAACGACCACTAATTGAATTAATTTTCAAGTGATAACCCTATCGTAAGAATCATAATCAAGTCATTCAATTAATGTAATGTTACAAAAATTTAAAGATTTAATCAAAGAAAAACAGGAAAATACTCTTCTTTATATCCAATTTATTTTTTTAATACCGTTGTCCTGCCCGTTTTTTCAGTTTTTCACTGCTAAAAGTATACGAAAACATATTTAAAAGGAAAAACATAATAATCAGGAAAATTGAAATTCTTTTCTTATTAAAATTGTTTAAGCGAAAGTTTAAAGTTTCTTATTTGAGCTTTTGACTTTACATTTTACTTTATGTTTTGGGATGAAATTTTTATTAAAACGATATTTTCTTTGTATTAAATAAAGAAAGAAAATTAGGTTATGAAAAGTGACAAAGAAGTAAAATTATATTTCAACGTTTATAGCGTTTTTACAACAATTTTTTGTAGGGTTTTATTGTTGTAAAAAATGGGAACAAAAAAATTGTCATAAAAAATAGCAATTGTCGTATAATAAATAAGCAAATTAAATTTATAGAGATTTGAAATCCACATTTTTAGGTATCCGTTTAACTTTTACTACAATAAAAATTAAATTAATTTGTTATCATATTTCACTCACCTTTCAATTAGTTGTCATTGTTCAATTTGATTGAGTATTTTGTTACTTACTTAGTCCTGTAACTTATTCTTTAGAATAAAATAGAATGCAAAAATAGCTTTAAAGTTTCAACTGTTTGAACAATTTTGTAAGTATGTCAAAGTAAAACCCTAGTAAATAAGTGATAAATTTTTTAAATAAAACAAGAAGATATAAATTTTATGAATTTCTTACATTAACTATTCCAATTAGAGTAATCAATCTTAATTGTTCTGTATTAAATGTTTTGAAAACAATCTTAACAAAAAAATGTGAAGGAAATGGGAACAGTTTGATAAATTTTCTTTTTGGGGCTGAAACTGAATTAGTATTTTTTGTATTATGAAAAATTGTACAAGGCTGGTTATTTAGAGAAAATAAATTGCTCATATCTTCTTATCAATCTTAAATACTATTAAAATTTCAATAGATTAATTTTTATAATAATAATAAAAATAGTATATTTACCCTTTGTACAAAAATGTTCCTTTTTTGTAACACGAAGAAAATATTGATGTTATACGAGCATTTTCCTATTTCAATTTGTTTTATTTAATTAAACGAAGTTAATTTTCAAGAAATTTAAACGAAAAAGTTACTCTAAATCAGGTTTTATTGCTTAAAAAGTTTGTTAATTCACAATACTTTTGTAGGCAATAAATTTTTAACGACTTTTTATTTGGTAAAGCAAAAAAAAAGATCTGCTAACACTTTGTATGTGACAGATTGTATCAAAACGAACAACAAACTGTTTGAGTTGTAACTACTTTTTCTTGCCTTAAAGAATAGAATCAGTTAAATACAGTAAGGAGAACGATTGTTTTTGGTTTTTGGTCAACTTTTGAACTAGGGAAAGGTTTTCGCAATACAGTTATATATATTGTAGGGTTAAACACCAGAATTCAATGATTTGTTTGTTTAAAGAAAGGACAGTTAGTACTCTTTTATTTACAACAAGAAACGGTTCTATTGAAAAACCAATGGACGTTGGCATTTAATAACCTTATTATAAAAACTTTTTAGAATGCTTTCTTACTTCTTTTCAAAATTCGTGATCCTTTGAGTACAAAGATGTATTAATAACTATGCTAGTATATTTATTTATTTATTTTATTTATTTATTCATGACATAGTCAACGACTAACACTCGCTAAACGATGTTTTTCGAAATATGAAAAGTGAAAGGAAAATTAAATTCTAATAAATTTTTCACATTACTTTTTAATTTTCATATACAACGAAATATTTATTTATCTTTTATTTAATCTGTAAATTTCTTAACAAATATTTAAAATGTTCTCATGGTTTGAAAAGAATAAGGGTAATTGGTAAAGCAAATATTGTATTAATTGAAGCTTTTTGTTAACAAGTTATTAAAAATTAATATACATTTATCAACAGAAATTAAGCACGACATATGTTGATAAGGTGTGTACGCAATTTTAAAAACAATTAGATATATTTATTTTGAGCCTATGAAAACACAAGTGTTCAGATATCAAGGGAACAACAACAACTGTACGATCAATCAACTATTTACTAATACAAACGAATTGAAATATTAATTAACATATGAGTTAACGTGAGATATTATATACCACTGTCAACAGCAGTGAGATATCGCTAACCAAAGAGATATCATATCGTTACTTTTGAACGAATTGTATTCAGTTAACGGTAGCATAGTCAAATTTAGCCGTGGAATATTCCTCTAGGATGGCACGCTATTCATGGCTCGAAGAAACAAGCCTTCATATAACCCGATATATATATATATATATATATATATATATATATATATATATATATATATATATATATATATACATATTGTAACGACTCTTCGTTGGTTCTTTTAGATTATTGAGCAAATACGACAGTAAAAAGACAGATCTTTAGTTAACAAAATCCCAAACTTTATTTATCAACCAGTTACAGCAACTTCTGATTTTAATTACAATGAATTCCAGGGTCTCCAATTTATGCACGATGAACTTCACTGCTTTTCCACAATTTGAATCAATAATACTCGGAATCGTAAAATCTGTATTTACTATTCCACTAAGTTCAAATTCTTTTACTATTAGTACCCAGGCTCAAGTACCACCGATTATTCCTTATACTTTCGAATATTTTTAAAACACTTTTAATTGCAAAATTAAAACTGACTATCTGATATTTTTGTTCGCTTATTTATATCGAAAAATAAATAAATCGAAACTTCTATAATCCACTAGAAATCAATACTACGTAGTCCGTACATCTTGAATAGGCCACACCTGTTTTCATTCATACTTGCATTTGTATTAGCGAACTCAAATTTAATTTATGCAAAATGTATTTGTTAAAGGGAGTTAACTTTTCATTCATCTTTGCCATAGAATGTAGAAAACATTTAGGCGGAACGTATTGGTTATTTATGATTAAATTAAATTAACCCATTCTGGACGAAGTTTAATACACTGCCCTCCATTTAGTTTTGTTCGTCCCGAACAATATCAGCTATCGCATTGGTGCTGTTACCTTGGTACGGTGCCAACCTTTGCAGATGTATCACTTTCATCTTGGTACGGGGTCCCTTTTGTATGCGGTAGATAACATCATTAATTCGTTTGATTATTTTATATGGGCCTTCCCAATCTGGCTGCAGCTTGGGTGATCTTCCCTTAGTTCTTCTGGGGTTGTATAGCCATACCAATTCTCCTTCTTGAAAACCGCCACTATTTGCATTTATTCTTTGGTTGGCTTCCACTACCTTCGACAGATGTTCTTCCATGGTTCGGTTAAATCGTTCTACCATGCCATCCGATTGTGGACTCATAGGTGTAGTTCGTGTTTTTCTAATGCCGAGTGTTCTGCTCTTCCATCAGTTGAGATTCGAAATTCCTTCCCTGGTCGGTATGCAACTCGAGCGGTGTTCCATATCTGCAAACCCATTCATTGACTAATGTTTCCGCGACCGTAACTGCTTCCTGGTTCGGTATTGCATAAGCTTCCGGCCATTTTGTAAAGCAATCAATGACCACCATGATGTATTTGTTACCTTTTGTCGTTTCCGGAAATGGCCCCGCGATGTCTATAGCAATTCTCTCCATTGGGGCTCCCACATTGTACTGCTGCATCTCTCCTCGAGTTCTAGTTTTTGGTCCTTTGCTCGCCGCACAAGTATCACATCGCCGACACCATTGCTCTACGTCGGTTCGATACCTTACCCAATAAAACCTCTCCCTTACTTTAGCCAGGGTTTTATTGACTCCCAGGTGTCCTCCAGAAATACTTCCATGCAGCTTTCCCAGTACCTCTTCTACTCGACCTGATGGCAGCACCAGTTGCTCTAACACTTTCTTTCCATCAGCGGACTCCCATTTTCTTTTTAGTATCCCGTTGTCTATCAATAGAGAGTCTTATTGCGCCCAGTAGCACTGCACCTCCGTACTTAAAGGTGCTACCTCTTTCCACTCCGGTCGCCTTCCCTCGGTTTTCCATTTTAATATCGGTGCCATAGCTGGATCCTTTAGCTGCTCTCTTTTAAAAGCCTCGGTACACCAATCGTCAGGAGTTTGGAACTTAATTTGTTTGACTTTCATTGCCTCCTTTCTCTCAGTCCTTCTAGATGACTTGCGCTCCTCAACACAGGGTCTTCTTGAAAGATCTTCAGCGTTACAATGTATCCTTCTCTTCCGGTGTTCAACGCGGCAATCTCCTTCCTTTTTGACCTCCACTTGCTTGTTTGAAAGGTTCATCAACCGGCCTGGAACTACTCCTTCTTTTGCTGCTACTCGTGTTTTGCATTCTTGTCTGATGTGCCCTAACTGCCCACAATTCCAGCATCTTACTCTGCCAGATCTTCCTCGTTGATTTCGTTCAGGCTTATCTTCCAAACTTTTGACACGCATGATCACTTCATCAAGCGCTGCTTTCAGTGGTTCCTCAGCAACTTCCATCTGACGTACTCTATCTGAGCCATACGCTCTTTTTCCAGCTTCCATTTGCAGGGCCAATGCTAAGACTTCCGCAGGTAATTTCTTTCCGCTTAGATACAGCTGATTTCTCATTTGTACATCTCGAAGAGCATTGATAAATGTATCAGCTGTCAGTTCGTCTCGGTGTTCAGCGTTATAGTTTGGATATGACAGATTTACCAGTCTCACAATGTCAGCCTCTAATTCTTGCAAAGTTTCACTGACTCCTTGTTTTCGTGTTCTGAGCTGCATGCGATGGAGAGCTTGCATATGACTTTCCCCATATCTTACTTCTAAGGCCTCCATTAGCTTGCTGTAATCACGCTCTGTCGCTGATAGTGTCTGCAAAATTTCAGCAGCAGGTCCCTTCAATGCCAATATAAGAGCGTTTGCTTTTTGCTGGTGATCAAACCCAGTTGTTGCTATCTCAAATTGCATCTTAAATATCTGATACGATGTAGATCCATCAAATGCGGGTGTTTTCACTCTAGCTGGAGCTGAAGTAGTTGATGGATTGATCATGTTACCTGATTTCCCTTGTGCTATTTCTTGGCGTAATTCACTCGAAAGTTTGCGCAATTTCTCTTGTTCTTCGGTAACTGTCCGCAGCTCCTTTTCCATGTTGTTGATTTTCACCTCTGCACTGGATATACGTGACTCGATTACTTCACGTAGACTTTCTTGCTTCGCCATCATATCAGCAAATTGTTGTCGTTGCTCTACTTTTTGTTCTGCTGCCTGTTTTTCTTGTCGGGCCATCATATCAGCAAGTTGTTGTTGTTGCTCTACTTTTTGTTCTGCTGCCTGTTTCTCTTGTCGGGCGATCAGATTGTTTCCTTGTTTGGCCATCATATCAGCAAGTTGTTGTTGCTGCTGTGCCATCATTTCTTTCATCAACGCCATCATCGGATCAATTGCTGGGGCATTCTGAATCGGAGCTTCCTCCGGCTCTATTTCTATAACCTCTGTGTTTTGGCCTGCTTCTTCTAAAACTTCGTTCCATGGATTGGAGCATTCCTTTTCTTCAACTCGTCCTTCAGCTGGGTCTGGCTGAGATCACTAATATTTACTGTCTTGACCATTGTTTCAATAATCCCACTTCTGACACCACTGTAACGACTCTTCGTTGGTTCTTTTAGATTATTGAGCAAATACGACAGTAAAAAGACAGATCTTTAGTTAACAAAATCCCAAACTTTATTTATCAACCAGTTACAGCAACTTCTGATTTTAATTACAATGAATTCCAGGGTCTCCAATTTATGCACGATGAACTTCACTGCTTTTCCACAATTTGAATCAATAATACTCGGAATCGTAAAATCTGTATTTACTATTCCACTAAGTTCAAATTCTTTTACTATTAGTACCCAGGCTCAAGTACCACCGATTATTCCTTATACTTTCAAATATTTGTAAAACACTTTTAATTGCAAAATTAAAACTGACTATCTGATATTTTTGTTCGCTTATTTATATCGAAAAATAAACAAATCGAAACTTCTATAATCCACTGGAAATCAATACTACGTAGTCCGTACATCTTGAATAAGCCACACCTGTTTTCATTCATACTTGCATTTGTACTAGCGAACTCAAATTTAATTTATGCAAAATGTATTTGTTAAAGGGAGTTAACTTTTGATTCATCTTTGCCATAGAATGTAGAAAACATTTAGGCGGAACGTATTGGTTATTTATGATTAAATTAAATTAACCCATTCTGGACAAAGTTTATTACAATATATATATATATATATATATATATATATATATATATATATATATATATATATATATATATATATATATATATATATATATATATATATATATATATATATATATATATTATATATATATATATATATATATATATATATATATATATATATATATATATATATATATATATATATATATATATATATATATATATATATATATATATATATATATATATATATATATATTGTTACGAATTTTGATCCTAAAATGAAAATAAAGTTAAAAGCTGAATTAAATTAAAAGAAGAAATACAATTTATATACAAACCAAGTTGTTGTGACATTTATGGATGTCATAAAAATAAATGTCAAACGGATGAGTTACTTTAAACTTTAACAAAATAAAGCACAAAATAAAGCACTCTTCCTTACCGACCATAAATAAAGGTAAACGCTGCATTGAGGGGAAACAAAAGCCAGGCTTAGTGAAACAACAACATTGAAAGAAGCAACGAGAAAATAAAATTGGCTGTATATAAGGCAGACAAAAACACCAAATAAGACAGAATGAATTTGATGGTAAACCAAATAAGGCTTTTCTTCATTGAAATTGTGAGCCTGCAATTTCGCCACAAATAATTTTATTAAACATTGCTTTGTTTAAAATAAATGGATATATATATATATATATATATATATATATATATATATATATATATATATATATATATATATATATATATATATATATATATATATATATATATATATATATATATATATATATATATATATATATATATATATATATATATATATATATATATATATATTTATATATATATATATATATATATATATATATATATATATATATATATATATATATATATATATATATTATATATATATATATATATATATATATATATATATATATATATTTATATATATATATATATATATATATATATATATATATATATATATATATATATATATATATATATATATATATATATATATATATATATATATATATATATATATATATATATATATATATATATATATATATATATATATATATATATATATATATATATATATATATATATATATATTAGGGTGGGGCGATTTATATGGAAGGGAAAAAATCTTCATGGGCCCCTCGCGATTCTGATTCCTGGAGTTGTACTGAGCAAAAAGGTCCACTAGACCATATGTCTACGGTGAAAATCGAGCTTGCGAATTTTTGCTTGAAGTTTTTTTGTCGTAATTTATATTTTGTGAAAACTTGCTTAGGTTCATATCTCGTAAACCATTTAAAATTTTACGATGAATAAAATAAGTAAATTGTAGCTCTTGACCTCAGCTACAAATTTACTGAAAAATCAAACCGAAAAAAATCACATCTTCATGACCAAAAACACGAAAATTCCAAACATTTACCATTTTTTTAACCGTTTTGAGGCCATAGCAGCCAAACCGCAGAAAATTAAAACTAATAATCTAACAGAAAATTGTAGCCAATTAAATATTTAACATTTTTTTATGATATACTAACCACATCTGAACATTTCTTCATGCAGTTTTCGCCCTGCAGAAGTGAAAATTTATCGCGAACATACCGAAAAATTACCATTGTTAGTTGTTTATAATTTAAACTCATCAAAAACGTTCTATTTGTTATTT